>OX940809.1:9886566-10255190 GCA_954870605.1 Acer campestre
CAGATGATGGGACAAATACAATATTAATTACAGAAAAATAAAAAACAATGGCCAAGAAATTATTGAGTGGAAAAAAAGTTAGAAAAAGAAGATAAGAGATGCAAATGTGAATCATGTGATAGATAATTAATGGAAATAAATCAACATGATTGATGATGAAGAAATCATACGAGTGTCTAACTTTTCCCCACCTATATTGATTGATTCCAGTCCTAAATTAGCCAATTCACTGGGTAATTCACCGTTAAAAGAAAGCCTTTCTTTAATTGAAAAACACAGTGCCTGAGAGCTCCATACAATAATTGAAGGTTCATATTTGGGTAATCGAACTGAAGACTTGAAGTAGTCTGTGTCATGACTCATGGACACAGTTTCTGCTTTGCTTTATATTGTTTTTGTTTTCCATTTTGTGAAAGCTAGTAAAATAAAAATAAAAAATTGAATTTGATTTTATTATTATTATTTTGGGAACATTATTCTCATTGTATTCTATTTAAAAGAACTAAATACAATATTAATTTAGTACTGTTCGGCTTAACAAACATGGCCTCAATTTCCTCTCCCCGCAAAACATTTCATCTGTCTGCTCTTTCGGGTAAATATTTATTTTGCATGTTTTTTGGAAACGTGCAATTCCTTCTGATCCAAACTCTTGATTTTAAATTCCAATTAATCATTCAGATATTCAGCTCAATTGTTCACGTGGAAATATAAATTTGAATAATGAAATAGAACAATTAATTGGTGCCATGCAATGTATCAGATGGTGGAAAATGTCATCTTTTGTGTCACCGAATCCCCTTCACCAAAAAGTTTTGAAATACCAAAATCACTAACATGTGCCGTCAAATCTTTTTTTTTTTTTCAGTTAATAACTTCTGTTTTCCTTGCTTGTTTCTGTGTTAATTTCTGTTGGGGATAATCCTTGTATACCGATGAACGCGGAAAGCCGTGCCTAGTATACACCCATAACTCATAGCAAATAATAACGTCAATAAGCAGAAAAATAGATGAGAGAGAATAAAACAATCATAACACAAGATATACGTGGAAAACCCAAAACGGGTAAAAAACCACGGGCCGTCAGGACGACAGAGAAAGTTCCACTATATGATAAATTGTTACAACCATATACTCCAGGATTCTCTCTCACATCTAACCCCAAACTCCACTCACAAGATCCTCACCAAGAACCCCACAATATCCCCTAGGTCTCCCCTAAATATCACCCACGGATCTATAACTAGATCCACCGATATTCTCTTGGATCCCTCCTCGAATATTCCCATTGGGTCTCCTCGGATCTCACTCTCTCTCTCTGATGTTACATGGTGTTCTTTTTGCTCCACAGTCTCTTAAACATAAATAATAGGACTATTTATACTAGTTACAGGGAGTTTAAGATAAAAGGAAATCCTACTCCTAAACGTACAAGACTTACTTGTTCCACATAAATACTATTTCCTTTTATGACAAGTCTTCTTGTAGGGAGTAAATCATTTTCCTTCAAGCACAAGAACTTTCAGAAACAAACTACTTCCTTTTCCGCTGAAGATTTCCCGTTTCATGTATGCTTATAATTGACTACGATTGGGATCACGGTTGTACACCCGCTTCCTAAACCGTTACAAGTCACCTTAAATTATATCGCTCAAAAAACCGCGATCCATACGCTGAAACAAATCTAGCCGCTGTTCTACCGCTGCCAAAACCCACAGCGTTCTTCACTGGACAAGGAACCGCTGCCATTGCGCTGCCGGAATTGGCAGCGGTTGATTACCGCTGCCCTACCGCTGCCAAAGCCACAGCGGCGTGGCAGCGGTTTGGGCTGTTCTTCGTTCTTTCCGTTCTTCTTCAAACTTCAATCTTCAATCTCCCTAAAACACCACCATTCAACTTCCAAACGTATCTCACGTCTCCAGGAAGCTCCACATCAGTTGAGTCTTGTTTGGTTCATATTTAGTACATTTGAGAATACGAGCCAAAACCTAACAATTCTCCCCTTTGGCTAGAATTCTCAAAACTTGTCCACAGCCACAATTCTCATCACTGAGAATTAACATACGCCACCACAAGGTATAACCACTTAGGAACGGACCATCCTAAGATTTTTCTTCAACACATTTTTTTTTTTTTGTGTTCGTTGTTCTGGCACCATGTTGAAATAACCTGCTGAAATTGTAGTGCAACTCCTCAAGTCAGATTTCCAGGGAGTTCGTCAGCCATCGACATCTTTGTCCACCATACACTTTGCATCACTTTCTGACCAATGCCTTGTGCACAATTATGGACCACTAGCAGCAACATATCCTCTTCCATGGCTAGTGGGGAAAACTGCCGAAAGGATAAACATGTCCTTACATCACCCAACCCTGTGAAAGACCTTCTGTCATTGCATCACATACCTGGTGAAAGACTTGCTACTAGAAACTGGGAGTGCTTTACCGGATAAGCCACATACCATACCACAGAGAGTTTTTTTTTTTTTTTTTAGTAGTCAGGAGTTTTTTTTTTTTTTTTTTTGATAGTCAATCAGCTTCTTGTGTAACCCAGATTGAATCTCCATGACTTATACCTGTCACCACAAGCCAAACTTCTCCTCTATCAATATTCTTCTTTTCATCAAACCCTACCGAGTTTAAATACCGCCTTCAAGACGCATCTCCTTTGCTAAACCATACTAGGCAACCATGATCATCATTATCCCAATGCCACCAAGTCCTCCATACGATCTCCCATAAAGACTTGTCACTGCCATCGCCAAACCATATAGCTCTGATACCAATTGTTGGGGATAATCCTTGTATACCGATGAACGCGGAAAGCCGTGCCTAGTATACGCCCATAACTCATAGCAAATAATAACGTCAATAAGCAGAAAAATAGATGAGAGAGAATAAAACAATCATAACACAAGATATATGTGGAAAACCCAAAACGGGTAAAAAACCACGGGCCGTCAGGACGACAGAGAAAGTTCCACTATATGATAAATTGTTACAACCATATACTCCAGGATTCTCTCTCACATCTAACCCCAAACTCCACTCACAAGATCCTCACCAAGAACCCCACAATATCCCCTAGGTCTCCCCTAAATATCACCCACGGATCTATAACTAGATCCACCGATATTCTCTTGGATCCCTCCTCGAATATTCCCATTGGGTCTCCTCGGATCTCACTCTCTCTCTCTGATGTTACATGGTGTTCTTTTTGCTCCACAGTCTCTTAAACATAAATAATAGGACTATTTATACTAGTTACATGGAGTTTAAGATAAAAGGAAATCCTACTCCTAAACGTACAAGACTTACTTGTTCCACATAAATACTATTTCCTTTTATGACAAGTCTTCTTGTAGGGAGTAAATCATTTTCCTTCAAGCACAAGAACTTTCAGAAACAAACTACTTCCTTTTCCGCTGAAGATTTCCCGTTTCATGTATGCTTATAATTGACTACGATTGGGATCACGGTTGTACACCTGCTTCCTAAACCGTTACAAGTCACCTTAAATTATATCGCTCAAAAAACCGCGATCCATACGCTGAAACAAATCTAGCCGCTGTCCTACCGCTGCCAAAACCCACAGCGTTCTTCACTGGACAAGGAACCGCTGCCATTGCGCTGCCGGAATTGGCAGCGGTTGATTACCGCTGCCCTACCGCTGCCAAGGCCAAAGCCACAGCGGCGTGGCAGCGGTTTGGGCTGTTCTTCGTTCCTTCCGTTCTTCTTCAAACTTCAATCTTCAATCTCCCTAAAACACCACCATTCAACTTCCAAACGTATCTCACGTCTCCAGGAAGCTCCACATCAGTTGAGTCTCGTTTGGTTCATATTTAGTACATTTGAGAATACGAGCCAAAACCTAACAATTTCCACATGTGCGGAACAATTATATTATCCTCCATCAGGATTTAATTTATCCTTGAAGTCTGTTCATACACATTGAAAAACAATATAAAGTTTGTTTTAACTTTTACATCCCACATGGCTAGTGATTTTATCACATCATCCCTATCTGATAATTGATTCAATTCTAGTGTCTTGTTATTATGTTATATCTCACATCGCTAAAGAATGAGGTCATGACTTATATTTAAATATTAGTCATCTTAACTAAGTAGATGTATTCCCGGCCATGATTAAAGGACGCGGACATATTTAATTAATTATGTGTTTATAAATTGTAACATCTATGTGATCTTCTAAATTTTCTTTTCGACTATTAAAGATGACGTTTTACTTGAAATGAGATTAAGAGTGACAAAAGTCTAAGATTGTTTGATTATTGATGCAAAAATAATTTAAAAAATTAGTATCTATCATGTTTATATGTATGGTTATTGTCAGTAAAACAATTTCCTTTATTGAAAGAAATACTTAAGAAAAAAAAAAAGAATTTTTTTTATTAATGAATGGATATTTGGATGGTGAATGAATGAGTTGATTTGACATTTTGACTTAAAATTCATTTCACATATATCATGACTTAAAATTCACGACTATTGACTCAGTATTGATGTCTTAAAGCAATTAAATTAAAGTTAAAGCAAATTAAAGCAAATTAAAAGCAAAGAACCAGCTTAAAGTTAAAGCAATAATTAGTGCCGGTTATTGGGCAAAGCAACCAAAGCAACAGCTTAAGGGAGCCCATTTTTGCTCAACCCCTACCGGGGGTGGTAAGCATAACCCCCTCCCAAATTGATGACTTGTGTCCATGGAGGGAAGACCTCAAAAAAAGGCAAAAATTTAGAGGCCTCATTTATTATAAATTTTAATAATATTATTAAAAAAAATTAAATAACAGAGCAAAAGATATTGAAGAGCCTCTTTTTATTTTTATTTATTTATTTTTTTTAAGATACAAAAACTGTCGGGACCAGCGAGATTAGACTTCAAAGCACGACTCGGAACTCTGCTTCCACAATAGGGGGAGAGAGTACCCACACAAGGTGGGACAAATAATGTATATATATATACATACCAAGGCCAAGGATTGAACCTTGGTAGTGGAGCACCCAATGGGAGGCTCCAACCACCAAAGCAATGAGTCATTGGTTCTTTTTAATTTATTTTATTATTACTACCTAGAAAATAGGATTTTTTTTAAACCTAGAAAATAGCATAATATTAATAATATTATAAATTATTTATTATATAGATAACCATTGGAAATCATTATTGAGTATTAGAGTATCCATAATCCACTTTTCAAGTATTTTTATTATCCCATTAAAAATACATTTTTATTATTAAAAAAACCCTTAAACTTCTACCCATTTGTTTTTTTACCGTTGAAAAATTATCTATATACATTAAAAAAAAAAAAAAAAAAATCATTTCCATTTATCTACAACAATCAAGCACAGCACTGTAACTATAACTCTTTTTTGATAAAAGTTTTTGTTCTTACACCTTACAAGTTAAATCTCTGCAATCATTTTTTACATATATTATTTATATTATCTATTTATCTTTAAGAAGAGCTGAAGAGATTCCAGTAGGTAAAATTTAAATTTAAAAATTTAGTTTCTGTTTTAATTTTTTCTAATTGTCTAATAAATCAAATGGTTAATTTTCATTTGGTTACTATTTACTAATTTTGTTGTTTATCTATTACAGATTATATTGTAAGAAGAAAATTTTCAATTGCAATTTAGTTGGAGTAATCAGATTCTATCGTTTATTTTTTTATTAAAATTTTTTTATTAGTTGAAGAAAGTTTGATTAAAATTTTTACATCTCAAAAAGCACGAAAAGTTAATTTTTATTAATTATATATGTAATCGATGCCTCTTTTCTTTTTTTTCCTCCCTTAGGGCTTCAAAATCTATTGAGCCACCCCTAGCAATAATAAGCAAATTAAAGCAAAGAACCAGCTTAGTTAAAAGTTAAAAATCATGCTTTATGAATTGAGTAATGCTACATTGTCCAAATTTTGTGTCCAAATCTGGTGTCCAAATGATGTGGCAACACTCTAATCCATTTATTTAAATCATCCAAATCTAATACAATTTAAATGAATGGATCAGAGTGTTGCTACATCATTTGGGCACAAGATTTGAGCACAAAATTTGGACAATGTAGCATTACTCTTATGAATTAATCAGGCAATATCTTTATATATGATGGGAAAAATACAATATTAATTACAGAAAAAACAATTGCCTAGAAATTATTGAGTGGAAAAAAAGTTAGAAAAAGAAGAAAAGGGATGCAAATGTGAATCATGTGAGAGATAATTAATGGAAATTAATTAACGTGATTGATGATAAAGAAATCATTCAAGTCTCCAACTTTTCCCCACCAAGATTGATTGATTGATTGTCAAAAGCTACACGGAAAAGTTAAAAAACAAAAAAGGCAAAACTAAAGGTGTTTGTAAAAATGCTTCAATGAAACTCTGTATTTTCTCTCTAATGGAATTTGAGAAAACTGACTTCTATTAAGTGCATCCACAATGGTTTCCAAAAAGAGATCGACCCATTTTTATTTTGATAAATGATGCCACAATGGTAAGAAATTGGATCAAAAAAAGAGACCCAAAAGTGGGCTCCACCCAAATTGGGTTCCAAATTTGGAACTCTATTTAGGTCTTGCTCAATGATTGGAGTTGAGCTTATATATATATATAATTTAAATTTAAATATATTATTATTAATTTTAATAAATATATATATAATGAATATATATATTTAATATATATATTTCAATTATTTAAATTTAAATATATTATTATTAATTTCAATAATTATATATATAATGACAAAATATAAATAAATTTAATATATATATTTAAATTATTATAATTTAAATATATTTTTATTAATTTCAATAATTATATATATAATGACAAAATATAAATAATTTAATATATATATTTAAATTATTATAATTTAAATATATTATTATTAATTTCAATAATTATATAAATGATTTTAATTTCAATTATAAAATTTTATTTCAATGAATTTTAAATAATTTGAATGAAAACCTTAATTTTTAATTAATTTTACTAGACTTGAAAGTGAAATCGGAATTGAAACTGAACCGTCGGAACCGCTAGACCAACCGTCGAAACCGTCAAAACTGCCAAAACCGGACCGCAACTGAGGAACTAGAACCAAACCTTCAAAACCGGAATCGGAACCGGTTTTGAAGGTTCGGAACCTAAACCGGAACTGAATCTAACCAAACCGAAACCGGCGCCATGTCTAATCGTATACAATATTTTGTTTAAAATTATTTTTATTGTTGATGTAATTCGGTTGTGATAATTTTAAATTAATAATTTTTTAAATTTTAAATTAATTATAATTTGTTAAATAATTATTGATAGTGTTGATATTTTAAATATACTATATAATTTATCTATTAATATATATATATATATATATTTATATAATATTTTAAAGAAGAGTAATGATTGTTTGGAAAAAAGTTAAAAAAGTGGATCCACTTTTACTTTTCCAATTTAGTCCCATTGTGGGAAAAAAAGACCCAAATGAAGTGGATCCAAATGGCAAGATCTATTTTTTTTTGAAAAAACAAGACCCATTTTTTATGATGTGGCAATAATTGGGTCGTGTTTTTGAGACCAACCATTATGGATGCTTTCATCACACACCAATCGAGTGAGATAACATAATATATATATATATATATACATATATATGAATGATATTATATAGTGAGTGATGTGATGTTGACACCTCACGTGCTAACACTATTTGAGAAAAAATTTAGGAAGCCTAGCATTATAGCATCTCCAATGCTATGCCAAATTATTGTGTTGCTAAAATTTAGCACATGGTGCAAAATCCATCCTCCAATACAGTGCCAAATGATGTACCAAATTTGACATATGCTATATTGTGTGTCAATGCCAAATTTGGCACAAAAATATAAGCTCCTTTTTTAATTACAAAAATACTATTATATATATATATTTTAAATGAAATAATGAATGCATTAATGAAACTTTGCATCGGAATATTAAAAGAAATAAGATTATCTCCAATGCATATGCCAATGCCAAATTTGGTACAAAAAAGTGTAAAATGTTATATTTGGTACATCAATTTAACATTGTGCTCCAATGCATAATCCTATTTAAAATACTATTTTTATTTATTAATTAAAATTATAAAAGTAAACACTTACCATAAATGCATTCATTATTTCTTTTAATGTTCCAATCTTTTAATGTTCCAATGTAAAATTTCATTAATGCATTCATTATTTCATTTAATATATATATATATATATATAATGGTATTTTTGTAATTAAAAAAAGAGCATTTATTGCTGTGCCAAATTTGGCATTGTTGTGCCAAATTTGGCATATGCTCGTGTGCCAAATTTGGCACATAATTTGGCACTGCATTGGAGGATGATTTTTACACCCTATGCTAAATTTTAGTATTTGCACAGTTATTTGACACAACATTTGAGATGCTCTAATGAATGCATTAATAGTAAGTGTTTACTTTTATAATTTTAATTAATAAAATAATACAAATAGCATTTTAAATAGAATTGTGCATTGAAGCACAATGCTAAATTGATGTGCCAAATATAGCATTTTACTCTTTTTTGTGTCAAATTTTGTATTGGCATCGGCATATGTATTGGAGATGGTCTTACTCTATATATATAGTTTTTCTATTGTCAGTTCAAACTAATATAAAATATATCAATTCCTTACATGTGGGCCATTGGATTTAAATGCTCCGACTTGGCTATATGCATTTGTCTAAGCTTCTTTTAAATCCAATGGCCAACATGTAAGGAACTGATATATTTTATATCAGTTCGAACTGACAATAGAAAGACTATATATATATATATATCACGAGGAGTCTTTTAGAATCTTTCTAACAAAATTCCTATAATCACTCTCAGCCTATCATTCTGCCAAGTCACACTAGGCAGTTACAGCTTTGTTTTTTAGCGCCCAAATACAGGTACATACCAGAACATTTCTTGCCATTTGATGATGCTTGATTGAACTTGGTTGGACGTTTGAGATTGTTTCTTGAAGTCGACTCTTTACTTTAGTAATTGAGCAGATGTGAGGTTGATCTGTTAGACTCCTGAGCTGATGCCTCACCTCTGTTATTGATGATGCTTGGCTCATTTAACCTAAGGTCACATTCTTCATAGGGGTAATTACCCTGGTGGCCATCGACTTTTGCCACCACTATCAAAATGGCCACCAGATGGGAAAATAGATGGAAAATGGCCATTTTTGGCAAACATTGTTACACTAATGGTCATTCCATCCACTTCCATCCAATTCCATCCATTTTCATCCAATTCCATCCAATAAGTGGCATTTTTGTAAATATAAGGATGACATTAATTTATTTTAGATATTTTTTAGAAATCAATTTTTCTTTTGTTTTTGAAACAAATAATTATATTTAGTGTGTATATACATATATATATATATATATATATATATTTCTTTTCAAATTATCTCAAATATATTTTTTAAAATTTTTAGATTTTGTAACATTAATCTTCTCAAAAAAGAATATATATATATATACATATATTTATTTTCAACTTATCTCAAATATGTTTTTTAGAATTTTTAGATTTTGTAGCCTTAATCTTCTCAAAAAAGAAATATATATATATACATATATTTATATATATGTTTGAGATATGCTATACGTATATACACACTAAATATAATTATTTGTTTCAAAATACAAAAGAAAAAATTGATTTTCAAAAAACATAGGCTACAAAATCTAAAAATTCTAAAAAACATATCTGAGATAAGTTGAAAATAAATATATGTATATACATATATATATTCTTTTTTGAGAAGATTAAGGTTACAAAATCTAAAAATTCTAAAAAATATATTTGAGATAATTTGAAAAGAAATATATATATATATATATGTATATATACACACTAAATATAATTATTTGTTTCAAAAACAAAAGAAAAAATTAATTTCCAAAAAATATCTAAAATAAATTAATGTCATCCTTATATTTACCAAAATGCCACTTATTGGATGAAATTTGATGGAAATGGATGGAATTGGATGGAAGTAGATGGAATGGCCATTAGTGTAACAATGTTTGTCAAAAATGGCCACTTTCCATCCATTTTCTCATCTGGTGGCTATTTTGATAGTGGTGGCAAAAGTCGATGGCCACCAGGGTAATTACCCCTTCTTCATATATTGATGTTATGTATTTTTCCGATCCTAGAAAATACATAAAGATAATTTATGATTGAAATAGTATTTCAAACTAGAAATACATAAGAAATACAGAGGAAGAGAAATAGAAAAAAGAATTCAGGAGAAAGACAATTTGTATTAATATTCTCATAATCTCCATTACAATAATCCAAACCTTTAAATAGGCCAAAGCAGATAACAAAAAAACAACTACCAAAATACTAACTAGAAAATAGCAACAAATGGGATCGTGCTTAGTGGAGGCCACCACTACCCGTACATGATCTCAATTCTCAACTAATCCAACGACTTCTTATTGAATTCAAATAACAATAATCCAAATAAAACTAAATCACTGTTGACTTGGTCTCCCCTGCTTTGTAAACGTGAAGGATCCCATGATTGCCTGTAGCCTGATTTGCAAGGAACTGCACAGACCACATCATTCAATGATATATTCAATTGATTCCAGACTTCCTAAATTCGCCATTAGATGAAGAAAGTCTTTTTTTAATTGAAAAACACATCGCTTGAGCTCCATACAATAATTGAATGTTCCTATTTGGGTAATCGAAGAAGACACTGTGATATGTCATGAGAACATCAAAGAATACAGGAACATGAAAATATTATGTTTCCTGCAGTATGAAGACTTATAATTAATTTGAACATGAAAATATCACATGCTTTTTCATTTCCTACACCTTCTCTATCCCAAGTTTTACATATCGTGCTTCATTTTACACGATTATATAACAACTATGAGAAGCTGGGTTGTTTTTTGTGTTTATATTATTTAACAAATATAACAAATCTTTGCACCACTCTTACCTTAAAATTTCAAGGAATAATTCAAAAATCCTGCCTTTTGAATTATTTAGAAAAAACAATTGCCAATAAATTATCGTGTGGTAAAAAAGTTAGAAAAAGAAGAAAAGACATGCAAATGTGAATCGTGTGAGACTAAGAATTTCTAGAAAATTAAAACAATAACATTAAGAACAAAGCATATAAGCTATTAGCTAACATATATACCAATGTTTTTTTGATTAAGCGGCTCTCATTGTTTTTGTTTTTGTTTTTTTCTTCTTTGAAATACGTCTGTCGGGACCTACTGAGATCAATACTACAATATGGTTTGAATGTCTATTTCCATAATCGGAAGAAGTCAACTCCCAACACCGAAAAATGTCTACTAGACACATAGTTGGCCACCTCCACAATTAAGGAGGCAAAGCCCCTCCATTAGTCCATTTTCTTACTTTACACATGTATTAGTAGAAATGTTTCAATTAACTACTTAAAAATATCTTAAATTCCTATTTAAATGATGCAAATACATAACTCAAGAGTCTCAACTAAATAGGAAAATAGTGCTATGACATGATACACCATATAGAGATTATTATACAAAATGAATCAGAATTTGGTTTAGAATCTCTTATTTTTACATTAACAATTCCTTCATCATGTAATCTACAATAATGAAATGACTGAGAATAGGAGAGCATTCCCCAAAGCTCACAATTATCATATTACTATAAGAGAAAATTTTGAAATTAATATCGGATTGACCATTTATCATTTTAATACATCAATTCCATGAAAGAGATTAACAAATAAGGTCTGTAATCTAAAAAAGGAAAAATAAAAGGGATAGACTGAAACCGACCGTTACAAGATACTCGTAAAAATCAGTGTCTACCAAGAACAACCCAACTAGTACACTAATATCCATCCCTCACCGAAAAAAAATTTAAAAGATGGACAACTTGGTTGAAAACCCAAAACTGCTACTATCAACCAGTTCTGCTAACTTACATTAGAAAATCTCCAGCATACCTTGAGCAATGGATGGAAAAGGTGGCCATAAGGAAATTGGTGGGGTCTCAACAGAAAGATCAACCGGTAGAGCTACACACTCATCAGCCCTTGATTGACTTGTTGATTGCTGATCACCTGCTACTCCTGCCAAAGGTCAAATAGCAGTGTAATTAGTATGAAAAGAAGTAACGCCAACATAGAAAGAACTGAAAGGACGTAAATAGTATGAAAGAATTCACACAAAAATAGGAAAAACTGAAAGGTTCATCAATATAACAGCAAAGAAGATTTTACTAACTGCTGTTATACCATCAATATCTGCACCTCCAAAACATTTGGTTTCTGATACATAGACAGGGCAAGTGCCCAACCCATTTCCAACAACCTCATCACTACTTATGGCTGCTTCAGCTTCACAATCTTCCAGATTGACACAAGATTCACTGGAGTGTTTCTCTTTGTCAAAGAAAAGATTGCAATCATTCTCGGCTGCAGATATATTGTAAGGGATTTGTAACTCTGGCCGACATGGACCTGGAGGACCAATCCCGTGTGAAACAGCACGTGAGCTAGGAGAGAGGACTGTTGGAGATGTAACTGCACCTGGATACAGAGAGAAAATGACCGTTCAGATGTGAAATAATTGCAATTCTAGAAATCTACATAAGCAAGAAAGAATATACTGATAGAAGTAGAGTTACACAAGACCTCAACTAACTGTATACTTAGCCTCCAAGTATTCCCTTATGTAATTAGGCTAATTACTTTCCTATTATGAGTATTGTAAGTGTATAAATATTACATCTGATTAATGAATACGTAAGATTAAATTCTTTCACAAACATTAGAATCTATTATGGTATCAGAGCTCTGCTCCTGAAACCCTAGCCGCATCTCTCTCATACTTCTCTATTTCTCACCGGAAAATACCTAATCTCTTTTCACAATCACAATGACCTCTCCCACCACTTCTGTTTCTGTGACCTCTTCTACTTCTCCTTCT
Source organism: Acer campestre (assembly GCA_954870605.1). Lineage (NCBI taxonomy): Eukaryota > Viridiplantae > Streptophyta > Magnoliopsida > Sapindales > Sapindaceae > Acer > Acer campestre. Next base: position 9,899,606 of record OX940809.1, read on the forward strand.
CCTCCAGTCATTCTCATGGGCACAAACAATAACAACCAAACACAATCCATAATAGCCATTAACTCCACACAAACACCAATCAAACTCTCAAAAGGCGGAAACTATGCCGCATGGAGATCTCAATTCGAAAACCTTCTCTTTGGTTACGGCCTCATGGGATACCTGGACGGTACCATGCCATGTCCTCCAGGTGTCATTCCAAGTCCCACAAGATCCTCTGAGACTCAAGCAGGTCCGGAAACCATCCCGAACCCCGATCACCACGTGTGGCTCCGCCAGGACCGTCTTCTTCTTCATGCAATACAGGTTACATGCACAGGTGCAGCCCAGTCTATTGTAACTCGGTCCACCACATCAGCTCAGGCATGGGAAAAGCTTGAAGCTTCCTTTGCCAATCGGTCTAACACTCGGAAACTCGGCCTTTTAGATTCCCTTACAAACGTCACCTTGGCAAAAAAATCAATTCCCGAATACATGCAGAGCATCAAAAATATTCTTGACGGTCTTGAATTAATTGGACACTCTGTTGATGATGGTGCGATAGTGATTCATACATTGAATGGGTTAGGTCCAGCCTACTTGCCTCTTGCTTTCGCTATCCGTGCTCGAGACACACCGATTTCGTTCGAAGAATTATATGACAAGCTTCTTGACCATGAATCCTTTCTCAAACGTGACGAATCCAAAAAGATTGGCCCACAGATAACAGCTCAATATAATCAGTGAACATTCAATCGCAGAGGTCACGGCCAACAGGGTAATTCATCACCACACATAGGTCACAACCAATCCTTTGGCAGCAACAGTTATCACGGTCACCAACAGCAGATTGGGACGCCTTTTGGCAGCAACCGTGGCCCTCATTCTGGTTCTACTTCCACCTATCGACCATCCAACTCACACTAATTCACTCCTCAATGGCGGTCACCGGTCTCCAACTACCAGTCCCGTCCCGTGTGCCAACTGTGTGACAAGGTGGGACACACTGCCCGTGTCTGCCGTTCCTGCCAACCGGTCGGTTCGCAGGTATGGCCTCAAGCCAATCACATGAGCTCAGAATCGCAACCACACCACAATAACTGGATTCTTGACACTGGTGCGTTCTCACCATATGACATCGGATCTTCAGAACTTGTCCCTTCATTCAGAATATGCTGGTACAGAGGATATCATGGTCGGAGATGGTAAAACAATTCCTATCATTCACACTGGCTCTACTACACTACAAACACCTGCTAATTCTTTTCGCCTAAATCATGTGTTATGTTCTCCTCATATCTCTCAAAATCTTGTGTCTGTGTCTAAATTTTGTTCTCACAATAATACATCTATTGAGTTTTTCCCTGATTGTTTTCTTGTGAAGGATCTGACCACGAGGGCATCCTTGGTCCGCAGCCTGAATAAAGGGAACTGATCGCTACAAATCGTCACGCTCGCAATAGTACGAGGTCGAAATGTAATGCAATAATAGAGTAGGGTATCGTCCCACAGAGATTAAGGGATTGTATGATTACTGGCATTCGAAGGCACACGTACTATTTAAACAATATAATTGAAGGATTTCCAAACTTATCATTAAATTAAACTAAAGCAAATTCTAAGCATGTATTAAGCAAATTAATAAAATCACACAAGAAAACAATATTTGTAATTCGATGAAATAATGGTAGAATTTAGAATCCACCGCACCCTTCTAAATAAGAACTCGATCCGCCTAATCTCTCCTTATTACACAAGTATACGTTATAGGTTCGTGTCCCGTTTAACTAACTCTTAATCTCTCTCGAGCAATATAAATTGCACCCAAACATGTGAAATATATTCGGGCTAATCTAGCACAATGGGACACACACACGATCCCTATATGCCGGCCTAGTGATCTCTCAACTTTCCGGTCAAATACAGTGGATATTTTGATTGGTACATTTAGCGCGTCACCTCACAAGTTCATTCACACAACCATTATAACAATTACAAGATGATCAATCTAGCAAAAGCATTAAGAACTCAAACTATCCATATTACCATACAAGCATTTTAAGAGAAATTAGGCAAATTACTACTAAAGGATTAAGGGATTGGTATCATCATAATTCTAGCATATATGTGTTTAGCTCATATTACACCTCAAAGTCATTTGAAATAATAAATTGAAGTAAACCATAGCAAATACACAAGATTAAGAGAAGAAGTTGCAAGAAATAAACTAGAATGAAGAACTTCTTCTTTGCAAGTGCTAGGCTCCAATGACTTGAGTTGATCCAAGCTTCCTTTGATGCTCCAAAGTCATGATTGATGATGGGTATGGTGTGTAAGAGAAGGTTATGTGATGGAGGTTATGGATTTGTGGTGGTTTATGGTGAAGAGGTGATGGATGATTTCAATTTGTATTGAAATTATGGAAGAAGATGATAATGGCGTGAAAGAGTGATTTATGGATCTAGAAATTATGACGCACACTTAGAAAAATTTGGTAAAGTTATATATATAGGTAGGTCAAAGAGTGGGTCAAAAAGAGGTGAAAAGTGAGCGGAAGATGTCATCTCGTGGTACGTCTCGCAGTACGCTTTAACGAGCTGTTTGACGAAACTCAATTTGGATACACTTCCAAAACTTGTGGTACGCAAATTGGCTTGACGTGGTACGCTTTAACGTCCAACCACGAAAGTTGGCAGTGCATCATGTCTTCAAAAACGTGGTACAGGACATGGTACGCTTTACAGTACGCTTTACAGGACGTGGTACGCTTTAACGTCCAACCACGAAAGTTGGCAATGCATCATGTCTTCAAAAACGTGGTACATGACGTGGTACACCATTTTGCCTAGTGTGGTACGCTTCGACGAAAACTGGAAAAAAATACTTTTTTAACCTGATAGTCTCGTACTTGCCCGAAAAATCTCCGTTATCGCGCGTAGGCTCCTCCTATAACAAAATGACCTATAAACACATTATTTAAACATTAAAAACATGGTAAAACCAAGGAAAACGAGATCAAAACATAGAAAAATAGGGGATACGTATAGCGTATTTATAGACTTAGCAGGAACCTCTATGTTTGGCCAAAGTCCCCTCAGCCGAGTCATTCTGCGTCAACTATTCACGTGAACTTCGCATCCTCCAATCCCATAATCTCTCCTCGGTCGTGGCACTGTCGTCTAGGTCATCCATCCCTCCAGGTTCTCCAGAGACTCATCTCAACCCATAGTCTTCCAGCTAGCAAATCCGAGCCCTCTTTCTCTCATTGTCATGCATGTTTATGTAATAAAAGTCACAAGTTACCTTTTGGAACTTCGACTCTGTCAAGCAATAAACCGTTGGAAATTTTGTTTACTGATGTTTGGGGCCCTGCTCATATTCCATCCTTTGATAATTTTAGATACTGTGTCATATTTGTGGATTATTTTTCCAAATATACTTGGCTCTATCCCCTCAAACACAAGTCTGATGTTCCATAGGTATTTCGGAGATTTAAACTTCTAGTGGAAAATTTTTTCAACACTCGCATCAAAACAATTTACTCAAATGGTAGTGGGGAGGCCCGGTCCCTTGGTCTTGACCTACAAAATTTAGGAATTCAGCACCTGAAATCTCCACCCCACACCCCTGAGCATGTAGGCACAGCTGAACGCAAGCATCGTCATGTGGTAGAAACCACCTTAACCTTGCTGAGTCACGCCTCTCTCCCTCTGAAATACTGGTCTCTTGCCTTCCAAACTACGGTTTACCTAATTAATCGCATGCCTACCAAAATCCTAGGTCACCAAACTCCATACTCCTTGATATTTCACAAGGATCCTAACTATCGTAAATTACGTGTGTTTGGATGCTTGTGATATCCTTGGCTTCGTCCTTACACGTCACACAAGTTGCAACCTCGCTTTTGAGCTTGTGTCTTTGTAGGATACTCTACCGAACACAACGCTTACCTGTGTTTAGAACGGTCCACGAATCGTATTTATATCTCCCGTCATGTTGTTTTTGTGGAATCAGAATTTCTGTTTGTCAGTGCCACATCGTCTGTGTCCACCAGTCATCCCGTGTCTGTCGATACATGGCTGTCTTTCATCTCCCCTTCTTCCGCTACTGCTCATAGCCCTGTGCAATCGGTGTCTCTAAAGTCTCTCCCTAAACACACAATGTCTTTTCCCTACATCATACATGTCAACCATAACCCAGCGCCCAACTTTGCCCAGCCCTCCCATCATCCACACCCACCGTCTCCCACTGGTCACCCACAGTCCACACTTGTCTATCCAAACCCAAGTCTCCCGCAGCTGGCCACCTCCCAGTCCACCACCGACAGTCAGCCTAGCCACACGTCTATTGCGTCTGCTCATACTTCGACAAACCCGAGTCCACCATCTCCTCACCGTGTGATCCAAACTCGGTCCAAAAGCAATGTGTTCAAACCCAAAGCAATTTTTGATCTTAACACCACAGCACATTCTCCTCCCCAAACCAAGCCAACTACCCTCACACAAGCCAGACAGTGCCTGGAATGGCGCCAGGCCATGAGTGCTGAGTACGATGCACTTGTTAAGAATAATACTTGGGTGTTGGTTCCGTCTCACTCTCTCAAAAATGTGGTTGGCTGTAAGTGGATTTTCCGTATCAAACGCCACCCCGATGGCACAACGGCACGATACAAGGCTCGTCTTATGGCCAAAGGATTCCACCAACATCCTGGCATTGACTTCAATGAGACCTTCAGTCCTGTTGCTAAGCCAGTCACTGTTCGCCTCATACTTACTATTGATGTTACTAACGGTTGGCCTTTGCGCCAACTTGACGTTAATAATGCTTTTTTGCAGGGATCTCTCACAGATGAAGTATACATGGATCAACCTCCTGGATTCGTGCACCCTACCTTACCGAACCATGTCTGTAAGCTCCAGAAGGTGATCTATGGTCTTCGTCAAGCCCCACGCGCTTGGTACAATGAACTCCGCACATTTCTTCTCTCCGTCAACTTTGTCAACTCCAAGTGTGATACTTCCCTTTTTATTCGCCGTCAATCATGTCAGACATTGTATCTTCTGGTGTATGTTGACGACATCATCATCACTGGATCATCTCCCTCCCAGGTTCGTGAGTTCATTACTGTTCTTGCTCACCGGTTCTCTCTCAAGGACCTTGGCTTGCTATCTTTCTTTTTGGGCGTTGAGGCTCATCATTCCGACTGTGGGCTGTTTCTTACTCAACATAAGTACACTCGAGATCTCCTGGCCAGAACCAATATGCTGGATGCTAATTCGGTCACTACTCCACTTTCTGTCACTGATACATTGAAGCTCACTAACGGAAGTGCTCTTACAGATGCAACTCAATACAGGCAGGTGGTTGGAGCCCTTCAGTATCTCTCCCTCACTCGTCCAGATGTCTCGTATGCAGTTAACAAGCTCTCTCAATTTATGCATCGCCCAACAGCGACTCACTGGAATGCTGTCAAACGGGTTCTTCGATACCTCAAAGGTTCGCTGAACCAAGGCCTGCTCATTTGATCCAACTCCCCCTTTCTCCTTCATGCTTTTGCTGACGCCGACTGGGCGGGTGACCCTAATGACCGGAGATCGACTACTGCATATATTATTTTTCTTGGCTCCACACCTATAAGTTGGAGCTCCAAAAAGCAAGGCACGGTAGCCAGGTCGACAACTGAAGCTGAGTTTCGGGCGATTGCGTCCTCAGCTGCTGAACTTACATGGGTCGGTCATCTCCTCTCTGAGCTTCAGATCACAGTTCCTACTACTCCGATCATCTACTGTGATAATGTAGGAGCCACATATGTCTGTGCCAATTCGATCTTTCACAGTCGCATGAAACATGTTGCTATTGACTTTTACTTTGTGCGGGATCAAGTGGCCCGTAATCAGCTACGTGTTTCACATGTTCACACAAATGATCAACTAGCTGACTCCCTCACAAAGCCTCTCAGCTGTCGACAGTTCTTCGATCATCGCTCCAAGATAGGCATCCTTGACGGTAGCTCTATCTCGCGGGGGCATGATAGAAGTAGAGTTACACAAGACCTCAACTAACTGTATACTTAGCCTCCAAGTATTCCCTTATGTAATTAGGTTAATTACTTTCCTATTATGAGTATTGTAAGTGTATAAATATTACATCTGATTAATGAATACGTAAGATTAAATTTTTTCACAAACATTAGAATCTATTATATACTCACCAAATTGAATTTTCTCCCTGGCAAGCAAAGAGTTGATTGGGCTTGCAATGGAAGAAAATGACTTGTCCTTTGACAAGATAAATGAGGATGGCATGCAGGGATCACCAACTGACATGGTATGATCTTTAACTGAAACTCGAGAATCAAATTGAGCAGGATTCATAACTTCATCAAGTTGGGTTTGTGTTAAAGCCATAACCTACCAGAAACAACCAAATCGGTTTCAGATTCTTCTAATATTTCCAGAACAAAACAATTCCAAAGGCAAAATCCAGGCATAGTACATACAATTACCCACCAAAAGTTGAAAACACTGCATAATGGGTGGGAAATTTGTCATAATACACAGTAAGGACCTAATAATAATGAAATTTAATCTTGCTCATCATACTGGTCTTTGTTGACTGAATACACCAAGGCATTATAGTTGATGTAACAAAAAATGGTATTCAAAAAACTAGAAGCATACAGCACTAATTTCAAACCCTTTTAACATCACTAGAAACACAGAAGATACTAAAAGCACAGAGTCTCACACAGTCACACTGTACATCAGAACACTGCATAAATAAAAAAACAGAGATCCGATATAAATCAGGTGGCAGGTTAGACACCACTGAACAATGTTCCAAAAAGTACAAAGAAGACATCATGGTAAAACATATAAACTTTAACAAAAAACAAACTGCCCAAATCCTAAAATACCCCACATGCCTACATTCTAACACATGTCAAGTTGAGCAATCCCTGATCCTAAATAAAACAAATCAAAAAAGTTATAACAGAAACACTTAGACATGCCAACAATTCACAGCTACAACAGTCAATAAACGCCAATAGCATCGCACACCTGTTGATTAAGCCGCGAATTACCCCAAGATCCCATGGATGTTTGGACATTATTCTTGCTGTCAAATATGAAGCCTGATGCAATATTCTTTCCTCTACCAGATGAGACGGGAATGGAGCTGGTTTGAACTTTGAAGGGACCTGTGGGAGAACAAATGAGACTAACTTATCTAAATGTCTAATTATAGAAAATATGAAATTTCTTTAAGAGCTTTTATACTTGATAGTCTGAGATCTTAAGTCAGCAGATTTCACACCAGGAGTGCCAATAGGAGCCAACGGCTGAGACACTTTTGTGGTTGACACTTCAGTGTTTGCCAAATTCCGTCCCTCAGTTCCAACAAAATCAGAGCGAATGCTGTTTGCTGCTTCCCCACTCACCGGTGCAGAAATTTTATTTGAGCTTGCCGAAACAAAAGTATTTTATTTGAAATTTTATTCGTTAATATGGCATTATGATAAGTTGGGCACTTACTAGGTGAAGTGTGGATACCATTTTGGTTGCAAACTGAATTCCACAGCTAGTTCTTCGGGTCTTATCTCAGTGGAATCATGGTGGAAGCTTTTGTGGCGTACTCACATCCCTACGAAGGTCAAAATCTTTATCTAATTGGCTCCCGGCTAGGTGTAATCTAGCAAAACGGGGAATGCGAGTTGAGGTCTCTTTTCTAATCTGTGATAAACATCCTGAAACGATAATGCACACTTTATGGACATGCCCTGCTCTTAAAGGAAATTGTGGCATGTGTAGCTTTCTGAAGGGTTTTTGTGTGAAGGATAATACTCAGTTCCTGGACCTAATGGTTTTGTGTGAAAACAATTTGTTGGCTGAGGAATTTGAGTTGTTGTGTATGGTGATGTGGAGGGTCTGGTTTCGTTGCAATAGGGTGATCCATGATAGTCAGCTTCCTGCAGATAATGATGTGGTCCCTTGGGCAATTTCTTTTCTTGCTCAGTTCAAGCGTGCTAATGAGGTGGCTAATGGGTATGAGAGTTTGGTGATGAGGCAGCCGCCAAAATGAACTCCTCCGGACGCAAGGAAGTTTAAGTTGAACACTGATGCTGCTATCAACTCTGTGGTTGGAAAGGTGGGTACTGGGGTTATTATCAGAGATTGTTCTGGTAGTGTTTTGGCCTCCAGCTCGCAGATGATAAAAAGCTGCTTTTTCGCCACAAATTGCTGAAGCAGTAGCCTTGCTTAGAGGCCTGAGGTTGGCGAGGGAGACTGGTCTATGGCCTTGCGAGGTGGAGACTGATGCTCAAGTGATTGTTAATTTAGTTAATTCCCCAGTCTTCCCCTGTTCTGAGGTTGGGTTAGTGTTACAGGACATAAGACAGCTTATTGCTGAGTCTCCTGATTGTAAGGTTGCTTTCGTCCCAAGGAAAGATAATATGGCCTCTCAAGGTCTTGCCAAGCTTGGCTTGACGGCTGATAGTGATAGTTTTTGGATGGAGAAGTGTCCTCCTATTGTGGTTCCTTTTGTTTTGGTCAATTGCCCAAATCTAGTGTAGTTCTTTGGTTTAATGAATTTCCTTTAAAAAAAAAAAAAGTTTTTATCTCCTCACTTTTGTTCAGTTTTATTTTTATTCTATTTTCATTTGATTATTTGATTTATTTCATATCTCTTTTCCATTTCTTATTTCAAATTTTATAAAGAGAGGTATTCAAAATAGGTAATATTAAAATTAAATGGATTATCTTTAGAAATTTAATTTTTTTTAAATAGAATGTATTTAGAATATGAGTGTCAAAAGATAAAATGTATAATTTTGAAAATGTTGCGACAAGTGATCATGATGCCATATAACATTGGTTCCATAAGGTTATATAACTTCGATTCTATTTTTTTTTTTCTTGGATAATCTAACTAGAGAAAGACTCTATCTGTAACTGTAATGTGTGTACATATTGTCAACATAAATCTGCCAAAGTAATTTAACAAAGTTCTCCTATTTACGTTGCTATTACATATCAAACTAAATAGGAGAATATTCTTTTTAGGGTTTGGTTTTGTTACTGTAGTTGGTTTGATAAATGAGAGCAGGTTTATTAGTTAGGGAGAAATTCAAAAACAGCCCTCCTAAATATTAGAGTTTTGTTTTAAACCATTTAGAAAAGTTGAATCGTTTGTAACCACATGACGTAACAATTTACCCATATACCCTTCACTTAACAATTCTATTCCATTGATCGGAAATGTGGTTAGAAACAAATTCCACTTAAAATACAAGATTGTTTTTAGCAATTTTCTCTATCAATTATTACCCAAAAAGAATGAAATATTCTAATTTGTTATTGTAGCAAAAAAGTTAGTCAAGTGTGAATTTAATAAATAAATAAATAAGTCCTCCAGATAAGATTACGCTTTACGCAACCAAATAAATTTAGAACCCTAGTTCTAAAGGAGTCCATACGCAACCAAAGTTGTTTTATATTATTAGCACATAGAAACTAGGGTTTATTAAGAGTCTTGCATACCCTTTGAGAGTCGCAAACTTACTTCCGGCAACTCCTCCACTGCAAAAGTGAAAAGTTGCGGTTGAATCTTTAATCATTTAGCCATCCTACAAAGGTATGATTTTTTCAACTTGGCTTCATCGAAATTCTATTTCTTTCCTGATTTTAAAGCCATATATACAAATATATCATCGATCATGTGTCGTATCCCTTACAAAAAACGTGTGATAATTCTCATATACATACACTGTTTATCTTGTGCAGCTCCCTCAAATAACTTATGTGCATTCTGTCTTTATTATTTACATCGTCTTTATCAAAGCAACATTATATTCTAAGGTGCATTGTGTGTGTGTGTGTGTGTTATAGAAGGAATGATAGACACAAGAAGATATAAGAATTATCAAGTAGTACTCCAGCTTGATGGATTTTGTGATACATTGATATATATATATATATATATACACTCAATCTATAATTTTGTTATAAATAGATTAATTGATGCTAATGAAGCTTTCTCTTCTATAAATTAAAATTCAAGAGTAATACCTAATATGTATGATGATATTATTTCATTCAGCAGGTTTCCAAAATATAAAATAACTTAGGGGAAGACTTCATGATATACTTTCACAGTCTTTGACGCTTAATTCTGATATAATAAATAATAATCTTATTGAAATTTCGTTATCAATTTCACTTTCATTCTAACAATTACTTGATTAAATTTCTTGCATGATCCCTTGATTCAAGTTGAACAGTTTTCTTCAATGGAAGAGGCTGGCGTCCATATTTCACAAATGTTATCAGATGAATCAATGAAGGACAATGGAGATGTATTGGTGGCCGTGGTCGGATTATTCCTTCCCTGTGAAATCTTCTTTGAGATCCTCAGCTGGTTGCCGGTGAAATATTTGGTAAGATGCAAGTGTGTGTGCAAGCAATGGTATAGATTGATCGAAGAACGCTCCTTTATTATGAAGCATTTGGACTGCAGCCAGCCTGTTACATTTAATTTTGAAGATCAAGTAGAAAATCTGGATGTGGATGGGACTATAGTTCAAGAAACGTTCAAAAAAGACGATTTCTTTACAGGATTAATTTTAGAAAAGGGTGATATCTCATGTAAGTATCGATTAAGGAACTTCACGACCCAAGAGATTTTGTATCTGCCTAATCCTCATGAAGATACCTTTCGCATATACATTTATAATCTTTCTGGTGAAATTAAGTTGATGTCTTTGTATGGTGATAAAAATAGAGATCACGTAAAAGGGATGGAGATTCTTAATCTTGATAGAAACGATAAGTGGAGACCACTCATGAAATTCCCCAGCCTAGAAAAATGTCAAAGAGGACGACTGACATATGGAATTCGATGCAATGGCTTTATGTCTTTTGTCAAACAAGAATGCCATGGATTAAATTCCTCCATTGATGTTTGTAGTCTTGACATGGGAAGTGAGTGTTTCATCAACAACACGCTTCCTCAAGGTTTGTTCTCCAATTTGTCGAAAGTTTTGGTTTTCATATTGAATGGTTGCTTAGCTTTTGGTGATATAGTGGAAGAGAAGTTGAATCTGATTGTATTAGATGATCACAGAATGCACAAGTGGAGCGAAACGAAGATTGTTATTCCTTTGACATTCTTGAAAGAAAATCCAGATTTGAAGAAATTGGTTCCCATTTACTTGTGTGATGGCAAAGTGTGGTTTCGCTCGAATCAAAAGGAAGATCATAAGGTGTTTTTTTCTTACGATACACAATCGAGAAAAATCACTGAAGTGGATTGCCGGGACAAAGCACTTTATTCCGTACATCCAAGTGTTATAACTTTTAAAAGGAATGCGATTGGAGGTGATAAGTATACAAACCAGAACTGCTCCTAGAAGTCAAGTCAATGGTGACAACAATCTGTGACAAACGATCTTAATTCAGTTTTTTTTTTTTTTTTTTTAAATTATACATATGTGTATATATATATATATATATATATTATGTTTGTCTTTCCATATGGAAGAATTATTTAGAGGTCTTGACTTGAACAATTAAGCAGCTGCTAGTGGCGTCGTCCTCTTTGCTTGCATTCGTATGTTTAGTGACGAAGCCACATGGCGAGCAACTCCTCTGGAAGAATTGCATGTATTGTTCAACTTCAACATAAGAAGCAGTCATATTTTTACTTTTTTTTTTCTTTTTTGGGAAAGGAGAAACTTCATTGAAACAAACCCAAACTAGTCTGGACAATCAGCCAGAACCAAACACTCCACGCAGGGAGGACAAAACTCAATTCAAAAACAATAATCAGAAGAACAAATTAGCCAAATTATGGGCAACCATATTAGCTTGTCTAGTTTAAGTTTAGGCTAAAGTATTTAATAACAAAGAAGGTTATTTTGAATTTAACAACAGAGAAGGTTATTATAAAAATAATAATAATAATAATAATAACAAAGAAGGTATAACGCGGATGAAAACTTTGTAAAAAGTGATTTTAATGAGAATAGTCTGAATTTGATTGTTATGATATGGCATTATCCACAATAGTAGTTATGGGTTATAGTAAATAGTGTATGATTAATACCAGGGATGACAACATGTTGAGTTTAACTGAACCCGAACCCACGACATATTTTTCATCCCGAACCTAACCGCAATCCCAAATAATTTTACAGGTTTGGGTTTCGACAAAACTTGAACGTAACCGCAAAATTATTCGGATTCAGTTTTCGACCTACGTATCTAAAACAACGTTGTTTTGAGTTTATAATTCTAATTTACTCAAATGCCATCATTATGAATTTGAGTTTTTTAAAAATCTGGGGTTTTTTTTTTTTAAACCTGAACCCACTTTGGGTTTACTTTTTACACCTGAACCCGACTTGCAGCCCGAAATAGCAAAAATCATACCCAAAGTCCCAAACCACACAGTTCGGGTTTGGGTGAAACTGCCTTCCCTAGTAAATGCTTTGTTTACTTTATATATTCTGATCATGTCCTTAATACAATAGTCTATCATTTTTTTAGCGGTTTTGTCGAGCAAAAGTTTCGTAAACCAACAAATAAATTTATATAATTCATCACCCGAATCGATAAAAAGTTTTCAGGAAAAATCAATTTTTCTCAAGAGAGAGGGTGTAAATAATTGTAAATTTTGTAGTTTTAGCCTTTTAAGACCGTGAGAAAGAATTCCACTGAAAGTTTGTCGAATTGTGGTTCTTAAGATTATGGTCAATTTTGAATGAGATGAGGTTGGTCCGGTGGTAAAATCCCACAAGATTGTAAGTTTGACTTTTTTCCCTTTTTCAAAAAACCCTAAATTTATATAATAGTTACTTCAAAGAAAAAAAAAAAAAAGATATGGTCAATTTTGGTCACGATAAAATGAAAAAATTGAACATCAACCTGTGACAAATCTATTAATCACAAGGACATTAATGAAGTATTAAATAAGGTTTCAGTGGAATATATAGAGAGATTATCAATTTAGTCCCTAATTTTTAGCCAAATATCAAATTTTTAATTGTGTTTGCTTTTTTAGCACCTATGGTCTCTTACTTTGCAGAAATACTTAGCGGTTCCATGGGGTTTTTTTTTTTAATCTTTAAACAAGGATCATGTCACATGTCAATAAAATTAATATTTTATATATCACAAAATAAAATTATAAATAAATAATGAACATATATATATACGGTCTCGTTTTTGTCAGTGCGCACTGATGTAACCACATCAGTACCAATGTGTGTGTGGACCACTGATTATAGAGAAACTTTGACAAGTGCATACACTTTTAGTCAAAATATGTAAATCTAATGATCCACATCCAACGCATTGAGGAAGTTATATCAGTGTGCACTGACGAAGTTATATCAGTGTGCACTGAGGAAGTTATATCAGTGTGCACTGACGAAATTATATCAGTGTGCACTAACTTGAACATTTATATATATATATATATACGGTCTCGTTCACATCAATGTGTAATAATGTAACTACATCAGTACCAATGCATGTGGACCACTGATTATAGAGAAACTTTGACAAGTTCATATACTTTGAGTCAAAGTATATAAATCTAATGGTCTACATCCAATACACTGATGAAGTTTTATCAGTGCGCATTGACTTGAACATTTCTATATATATATATATACATATTTGAAGAAAAGAAGAGGGAGGAAAAGCTCTCTTTTGTTGAGGAATCACCACATGAAAACCATGAGCAGGAGTGTGGGTGTTACAAAGCTGCTACCGAGATAGAGGTCATGGATAAGGAGTTGTGGAACCTTGAGGATGAGATCGTGAAAGTGATTGACAAAGGCATGGCCCTTGTTTTTGATTTCAATGGAAGAAAGAAGGAAATTTCTGAGATAATTTCTAGGAGGGATAAGAAGAACGACAACAGGTTTCGTGAGTTTATGAAAAGTTTGGTGGTTAATACTAAGTTCATTGGTTTTTGAGGCTCTTATCTGATCAATTTGCGAATTTGGGGTCCAAGATGATAGGGTTTTCTTGGAATGGGGAGATTCTAGGTGAGTCTTGTCTTCTGTTTTCCCTTGTTTCTTGTATGTTTGGCTCTGTTGGTAGTTTTTTCTCAGTGTTTTTCTGTTGTTGTTTGGGGTTTGTCCAGTTGTTTGTTGGGGATGTTGAGATGCTGTTGCTCCTAGCTTACTTTTGCTCACTCTTGTTGTTTTCCTTGCTGTTCTTCGACCTTTAATAAACTTTGCCTTTCAATATATATATATATATATATGGTCCTGTTCATATCAGTGCGCATTGATGTAACTACATCAGTACCAATGTATGTGGACCACTGATTATGGAGAAACTTTGACAAGTGCATACTTAAGGGTTATATATAAACCCACTTTTTAACCATTTGATCAAAATCTAAAGGATGTTATGTATTCTCTCTCATGCCCCATGTGTTATGTATTCTATCAGTGCGTACTGATGAAGTTATATCAGTGTCCACTGACGAAGTTATATCAGTACCCACTAACTTGAATATATATATAAGACTACATACAAACCCCTTCATATAAGGGTTATATACGAACCCACTTTTCAACCATTTGATCAAAATCTAAAGGATGTTATGTATTCTCTCTCATGCCCCACAACTTACTTTTGTCTCCTCACAACTTACGAAAATACATAACAGTTATTGGATTTTGATCCAAGAGCTAACAAACGGTTTGTATATAACCCTTATATTAGGGGTTTGTATGTGAGAAGTCTTTTATTTATATATATACTTATAAATATAAGAAAATTATTAGGTTCAGAATCCCACACATTTTTTTGTATGGAATTCTTAATAGATAACAATGTTAATTCAAAATATACCCATGTTAATTTGAAATCTCATCCGAAAAAACATGTAAGATCAAGTACTTGATAATAATATATACACATTAGAATTTCGATCTTTTATCTCTAAGTTTTTAATTTTTTTCAAACCTACAATCCCATTGATTGTTATTGTGACGGGGGCTAACTCAACTTTTGTCTTTCAGTTTATCTATAAGTTTAATTGTGTAATTTGTGTTAAACAATTATACTACAGTGAACTTTATATGAAAAGTCGATTAATATTCATTATGAAACTCAATAAAATTAGAACCCCAAGTGGTAAAGGAGTCCTAATTCCTAAAGCAACCAAAATATTAAATTCCTATTTTAGCATACACAACAACATAGACAATTGCAAGGCCGGTATATTTACAGAGTTAAGACTACGTCTTGCATACCCTTGAGAGTTACAAACCGATGATCGCTTCCGGCAACTCCACGAGTGCAAAAGGAAAAAAAAAGTTGTGGTTGAATCTTCATTGTTTACCCATCCAATCGAAGGTATGATTTTTCAACTTGGCTAGCTTCATCGAAATTCTAGTTCTTGCTAGATTTTAAAGCTATATATATATATAAAGTCTTTTTCTCCTTAGAGCGCACTAATATAAAATACATCAATACATTGCATGTGGACAATAGATTATGAATAAACACCAACAAGTGCATGTAGACCGAGTCAAAACAATTGAATCTAATGGTTCACTTGCAAGATACTAATATATATTTATCGGTACGTACCGAGGAGAAAATTTTCCTATATATATCACGTGATGATCGAATCTTGTACGAAAAATGTGTGATGATCCCAATTCAACTTGATAATTCTCATATACAAGCGGTATTTATCTACTGTACTTAGCTCCCTGAAATAACCTAATTACCTGCAATCTAGAGTCTAGATCCTCCATATTACAATCTTCATTGCACGTATGATATATAAGGGATTTGAAATGTTTTATACCTGGTTACTGCAGCTTATATACATATTATACCTGATATTTGAAATAGATAATCAATTAAATATATATAAATTAAAATTCAAGAGTAATGGCTATATTTTTATGATGTATGATGATATTATTCCATTCAAAAGGTGTATTTCTTCTCTTTTATTAATAAATTTCTGTTTCTACTTTATATATATATATATATATATACTTTGAGTACAATCTTTGACAATTAATTCTGATATAATAAATCACTAATGCTATACAATCTAAAAATTTATTGCATCCCGTGAACAATTTTCTTCAATGGAGGAGGTTGGCATCCAAATTTCACAAGTGTCATCGGATGAGTCAAAGAAGGACAATGGACATGTATCGGTGGCCAGCTATGTCGGATTATTCCTTCCCTGTGAAATCTTCTTTGAGATCCTCAGCTGGTTGCCGGCAAAATATTTGGTAAGATGCAAGTGTGTGTAAGCAATGGTATAAATTGATCGAAGATCACTCCTTTATTATGAAGCATTTGAATCGCAGCGAGCCTATTAATCTTCATTTCGAAGATAAAGTAGAAAATCTGGATGTGAATGGGACTATTGTTCGAGAAACATACAGAAAAATGTATGTACGTGATAGACGGATTAATTTTAGAAAAGGGTGATATCTCATGTAAGTATCGGGAGAGGAACTTCACAACTCAAGAGATTCTTTATCTGCCTGCTCCTCATGAAGATAACTTTCTCATAAATGGTTATAATTAATCTTTCTGGTGAAATTAAGTTGGTCAATTTTTGAAAAGAGGTTACATACTCGGGATTGAAATTCTTAACCTATTTCCTCATAGAAACGATGAGTGGAGACCACTGAAATTCCCCATTCTAGAAAAATGTCAAAGAGGACAACGGGTGATATATGGAATTCTATCGAGCAATGACACTATTTATTTTGTCAAACATGGATCAAATTTCTCCATTGATGTTTGTAGTCAGCTTGATGTGGGAAGTGAGCGTTTCTTCAACAACACGCTTCCTCTAGGTTTGTTCTCTAATTCGTTGAAGGTTTTGGTTTTCAAATGGAATGGTTTCCTAGCTTTAGGTGATATAGCGGAAGAGAAGTTGAATCTTATTTTGCACTAGTGGAGCGAAACCAAGATCGTTATTCCTTTCACATTCTTGAAAGAATATCCATATTTGAAGAGACTTGTTCCCATTTCCTTTCGAGATGACGAAGTTTGGTTTCACTCGACACGAAAGAATGATAAGGTGATGTTTGCTTATCATACTCAATCGAGACAAGTCACTACAGTGAATCTCCAGAACAAATTTGTTCCATGCGTTCAAGTGTACGTTATAACATTCAAAAGGAATTATGCAATTGAAGGTGATATATAAGTATATATGCAAACCAGAACTGCACCTATAAGTCAAGTACTCAGTGATGACAACAATCTGTAACAAACGATCTTCTTTCAGTTTTTTTATTTTTTTTTATTTTTATTATAAATATACATGTATTACGTTTATGTCTTTCCATGGAATATATGGAAGAATTATTTAGAATCATTTGCCTATACCAAGGCTGAAGAGGAACAATTAAGCAGATGCTAGTGGCCTTCGTCCCCTACGCATCCGTAGTACGTTCAGTGGCGAGCAACTCCTCCGGAAGAATTGAATTATCAGAGAGGCTGAAATGTTTTCAGCTTCTGGCAGAAGAGGAAGTGCATGCAAGAAGGTTTAAGAGGGCATTTGGGTGTATTTTTACTTTCTAAAAATTTAACGATGAAAACTTTGCAGAAACTGATTTTAGTGTGAATACTCATGTGAATTTGATTGCTTGATTGCTATTATATGGCATTATCTTGTACTAGTTATGAATTATGGCACATAATGCATGATTATTTTCAAAACAATTAAGTTAATGATTTTCCAATTAATTTACAATTCATTTTTAACAACTGAACTTTGCAAACTTGGTACCACCGTCCAATGTGGTTCGGTGGTAAGAGCGCTCATTCACTCTAACAATATCCTAGATTCGAGTTACGTACCGCTAGATTAAGTAATCAATAAATTTAAATTGAATATGTGCTTCATATATATATATATATTTAATAAAATATACTTGTTGAAAAAATTTCAAAATATTATGAATTTGAAAACTATATAAATTTTATTAGCTAAAACTTAAAAATAAATAAATAAATAAATAAAGGAAACATAGAAAAAAAAAATGGAGAAAAAATAATTCTTATATCTGAATTTTTTTTTAAAAAAAATTGTTTTCCTCAAATCAAATCTTAATTTGTCTTAACCGGTCCTTCTGGGGTAAAAAAATAATAATAATTCAGGACCAAAGTCGAATAATGTTGTGGAAGTGTTAAGAAACTAGACTAAACTCAGGGGACTTTGTGCAATTATGAATAATGACAAATTGCGGCTGGGTGCAATACTGTCTAAATTCGGGGAAGTCTGTGCAATATTTCCTTTATTCAATCGGCTTCAGTTGAAACCCGACCCGACCCGACCCGATTTCCAGTGTACTAAAATGGGAGTGTCGGAGTTTATTTGAATCATAAAATGTCGTCTCCGTTTTGGAAACCAGGCACCGAGAAACCTCGCATCCTCGAAGACGAAGACGGGGGTGTCGTTTTCTTCTCACCCTCTCTCGCTTCCTCTTCTTCTGGGTATTTATTTTTTTCTCTCACTCCATAATATTCTTAATTGCATATATATATACATAGTTATTCATGTATGTGTGTTTTGTAGATATGGGTATGCTAGCATTGAGAAGCAGAGACAGAGATTACCGGTGTACAAGTACCGTACATCAATTCTTTACTTGGTGGAGACTCATGCTACTACTATCATTGTTGGTGAGACTGGTAGCGGCAAAACCACTCAGATTCCTCAGGTCTTGTCTTTTTTATTTTTTCTTTTTAACAGTTGTTTTAGTTACATTTTTTAGAATAATTTAGTCCACTCTTTTGTTGGCCTGTTCAATACTTTGAATTTAATCTCTGTAGGTTAATTATACATGAAGCCAAATGAATAATTTATTTGGTTTTGATTGTGTTTGCAATTATAGATGTTAATTCTGGCTATTTGAGATTCTTTTATTAATTGGGTGATAATCATTGTCTGCTAAAAATTGCAGTACCTTAAAGAAGCAGGTTGGGCTGATGGCGGGCGTGTTATAGCATGTACCCAACCAAGGAGACTAGCTGTCCAGGTGATATTTTTTGGTTTCTTAATCTGTTTTCTTTATACCCTTTGTTTATTTTCTCCTTGTATTTTAGCTGTTTATTTGAATTTTACTATATATGCATGAAGTGATTTTAAGTAGCATCGTGATTGAACATCGCCCCTCCCCAAAAGAAAGAAGAAGAAAGAAATAGCTGAAACCATTTTGGTTATCAATGTAAATTATCAAACAGTTGATGAGCTTTATATCATACCCATGTGTGGGGATGATGGCCAATCTGTGTTCACAGTGGGCATATCCAGCTAAACAAATTGTTTAAGGCTATTAGGACAAAATAATAAGCTGATAGTGCTTTATTTTATTGTAAGATATTCATAGCTCTTCTCTTAGGAGTGAGAAGACATGTCTTCATTTTTTATGTCCTTTTCTACATTTCTATTTCCTTGCTTAGACTGCTGAGAGATTACAAACTAATATTGATGGCCTGAATATGATAGGTGATGTT
Organism: Acer campestre; assembly: GCA_954870605.1. Taxonomy (NCBI): domain Eukaryota; kingdom Viridiplantae; phylum Streptophyta; class Magnoliopsida; order Sapindales; family Sapindaceae; genus Acer; species Acer campestre. Next base: position 9,919,111 of record OX940809.1, read on the forward strand.
TATTGTGTCTTTTTACACCGAGGACTTCAGTTATCTACTTATCTTTGTAAATTGTGCTAAAAGTCTCAAGCATGACCATGGTTCGGCCTTTTAAGTTCTGGTTTGCAAAATCAGCCCATTTCTCATGCAGTGATAACTTCCAGTTTATTATTTGAGATGCAATCTTATATCTAGGGAGCTGATATGTTCTTGGTGATTTTACTTATAACGGTAATCCTTTCATGCTTGAAAAGGATTAAGCTTCCTATGGATTTGCTGATTCATTTGTTAATTTAAAATGTCTTAAGTTTAGTTTTTATATTAGGTTTGGTGACTTGGTCTGTTCTTCCATAGTTACAGTATTAGATTGTTTTACGTAATATAATTTAAACTAAAATGAGGAGGAACTGATTTGTAGGCAGTGGCTTCAAGGGTGGCTGAGGAGATGGGGGTCAAGGTTGGGGAAGAAGTTGGTTATACAATTCGATTTGAAGATTTTACCAATAAAGTGAGACATCTTTCTTTTGAAGCTCTTGAGTTTTATCATATCTGACAAATATATTTCCTTATGTAAGTTTATCTTTAAGTGTGGATGCTGCATTCTAGTATACTGTATGATCATTCGAAAAACTCTGCTCTTTAATAATATGATTTCTGTTTCAGTTTTCCCTTTTGTGATTATCCATGTTGTGAATGTTGGGACTTAGCTTCTTTTGACAGTGCAGGGTGTAACTATGATAAAATTTCTCACGGATGGGGTCTTACTCAGAGAAATGATGGATGATCCCCTTTTGACTAAATACAGGTACTACTGTAGTTATGGTTGGATAGTGTGTTTGTGTGTGTTTATTTGTTTATTTTTGACGCCTTCCATATTTTGAACCATGGCATCCTCCATACTTTCTTTCAATTCACCCAAAGTACTCTCTATCACCTAAAGGCAATGGATGAGATTGTGCATTGGTCATTCTTCATGCAAAACTATATTAAGAAATTGCAATGCTAGAGCACTTTGATTGACGTCTAATGTACCTGTTGACCCATAAGTAACAAAATTCTTGTGTGCACCATTTTGTATATTTTTTCTTTTATTGTTGGCAGAATATTTTGCTTTAAGAATTGTTAATATATTTTTTTTTGTTACTAACTTCTTATGTACTACTGCCATGACTTTTATTTGCTTACACTTTTCTATGTGACTGTCTTAGTGTCATAATGGTGGATGAGGCTCATGAAAGGTCTATTTCAACCGACATTTTACTGGGTCTCCTGAAAAAGGTATCAATAGTGGTGGCCAGGATATATGTCTTTCTAAGAATTAAAAGTTTGTATTTTGGGGGTTTTTCTTATTTATATTTGTTGGTTATTGAATTCTTAGATCCAACGACGTCGACCTGAGCTGCGGCTTATCATCTCATCTGCTACAATTGAAGCAAAATCAATGTCCGCTTTCTTTCAGGCCAGGTTATTTTCTAAGCTTGAGTTGATTTTTTTTCTCTTTATTTTGGTTGCTGTTTCCATGCACTAATTTTATTAAAAACCTCTAAAAGGTCCATTCCAGGCATAAAAAATCCATTCGCATTGAGTAAAACCACTTTGTAATGTAACTTGAAAACAATCATCTATTTATCTAAAAAGCAAAGTTATATTTGCTTCTTCCTATAGGAATATGATAAATATATGACACTTTACGTAGTATTAGCTTAAATGTCTGTTTATATGAGAAAAAGATATTTAATGTTCTGTTGACATGGAATCAAAGAGCATTCCACCATGAAAATAATCAAGATACATCATCTGAATTGGCAATTTGCAGTTGCTTGGTTCCCCTACGAAACTCAATAGTTTAGTTAGCATAAGCTTATGAAGTCTGTCTATATAACAATACAAGTGTCGTGTTATGTCTGTCTTTGAAAACATGATCACAGTGATTTAGCCTTGGCATTTCAAAAAGGTTTAATGAACTACAAGGTCTAAATTTAAACTAGTCTTATAGCCATGGGAACCAATTTTAGTTTTCTTTTCAAATTTTTTTTTCTTACATATATAAATTACTAAAAATAAAAAAAAATAAAAACTTTTTATTGACAGAAAGAGGAAAATATGAGGGCTAGTTCAGATATCCATAGAAGACAATCTCAGTTAGCTACTGTGGCAATTACAGTTTGCTCTGTTCATCAATGGAAATTTATGTTAGCCTTTTTTCTTTTTCATTTTTAATGCTCTACAATATGGAATTTTATTGCAAATGGTTTTATCTTTCTTTTGGTTCAGAATAGGAGAGTGGCATTTCATTTCCATACACTGTCTACTCTCTTGAATTTTTAGAGATTATCAGCTGTGATGCTTGCATATATGTTTTCATTGGAGGTATTCAATTATCTCATGGTGTAGCTGTAAATTTAAAAGGTTAAATCTTACAATGTTGGTATCTGATATTTGATGCAAAAGCATAATATTATCCTATCTCCTTCCATTAGTATCCAGTATTCTTTGTTATTCTTTGTTCTTTAGGTGGTGCTTTGAGGTTTGGTTGGTTAACAAGGTGACTGTCATGCACAATATGTGTTGTCAAACTATTACTTTAAATATCTGATATTTGTTCTAAACTAGAAAAAGCCGTCACCGGATGGAAGGCGAGGGGTTACCAAGGATGGAGCCTGCAATCTTATCAGTAGAGGTATGATGTAATGGCAATATGATACTTCTTTCCTCCTTCCTTATTCCCTTTGTATGTGCGTTTGTGTTCGATCTTGTATTTTAGAAGTTAGCTTCTGTTGTTCTTGAACAGAAGTAAATTTTATTATGTATGATGTGAAATGGTGTGAAATGGCAATGAGAAAATTGTGTTTTCTTCATATATGCTTGTATTTCAGGGTAGAGGGTTCAACGTACAGATTCACTATGTTGAGGAGCCAGTCTCTGACTATGTTCAGGCCGTGGTTTCAACAGTGATGTTAATTAATGATCAGGTACCCTAAATGTTTTTGAGTTTCTTCATTTATTTTCCCTCTATAAAGAGATTACTGGCCAGCCTCTAGTTGGAGATCAATACTCAATACAGTTTGCAAACTTTTGCATTTTTTTTTTAGGCATTGCATGGTGATTGTCAAATCTAATACTTCTAGAAGATGTCAAGTTTTTTCCACTGTTTTTATGGCATTCTTTACTTTCTGGTGGAATTTTGATGTAGGCTTTTTACACCTATGAAATGTATCTTTTACTGGTTTACTCTATTTTTTTTTTTTTTTTTTTTTTTTCGGAAATTAATGATTATGGATCTTCTCCACATAGGAAATATTTTGTTACAACAGATGCAGAACTGATGTGTAGTGATTTATTGATGGTATTTTTCTTCATTATATTTGCTGCTTAGGAACCTCCTGGTGATATCCTGGTATTTCTTACTGGTCAAGATGACATTGATGCTGCTGTTCAGTTGCTTACTGAAGAAGCTCGTACCAATAGAAAGAATTCTTCAGGTATGAAAGAAATGGCAGTGTTATGTGGAAGTATAGTTGTTTACTTATGTTCATGTCAAAATGGTCGTGACCAGCAATGGATGTGCATTATATATATGCTTGTCTCTGTGTGTGTGTGCTCATATGCTTATGGGTGGGTGTTCTGATGTATATAGTGTTCCATGTATCAAGGACTTTGTAATATCCAATAAGGACAACATGTCGTGTGCCATAATGATTTTTTGTCTCCAGTAGTCAACTCTTATAGAAATCTGGTTATTTGTTTTAAAATTGCAGTACAAAAATATTATTTATAAGACATCCTAATTTTTGTATTTTTAGGAAGGAGCGATAAGTAAGTTTTTTTCATGGAATTAATTTTATTTTAACAAATGATTTATTAATTTACATGTCGTAATGCATAGTTTTCCAGCATTTCATGAATTCATTAGACCTTTTATATTATCGAATCATTAATTTCAGGATTGATTATTCTGCCTCTGTACTCTGGACTACCACGAGCGGATCAGGTTAGTTTATTGTACTTGGGTGTGATAAGCTGATCTCTCTGGAGTTTTGTTAATCTGATTCATGATTTTCGAATTGTATTTTCTGTTTTATTAACAGGAGCTAGTGTTTTCTCCCACTCCTAGAGGAAAGAGGAAAGTGGTGATATCGACAAATATAGCAGAGACATCATTGACTTTGGAGGTAACGTCTCTGCTAATTAGAGAAATATTCACTGTTCGTGATTGGTTAAAGTAATCAGGTGGTGTACTGAGCCACCTTATTCGGTTATTCCTGATTTGTGCAGGGAGTTGTCTATGTTGTCGATAGTGGTTTCTCAAAACAGCGTTTCTACAATCCGGTATGTCTGTTGCCTCTTTTTGATCTTTAAATTTTGTAAGGTTATGGTTAGTTGCAATGTTTGTATAGGAGTTAGATCTTGTCATGCAAGCTATATCATGTTTGTGCAATCTTGGTTTTCCTACAGTTACTCAGAAGTTAGAAATATATCCTCAATTGGGGAGTTGCATTCTCCCAATTGATATAGATACCTGTCTATTTGAATATTTTTACTGGTGATCAATTATTTCTTAAGGTTACTTTACTATCATAAAAACTTTGGACGAGTGATAAAATTGTCCTTAAATGCGTAGATGATTGCTCATGGATCAGTGTAGTCTAAAATTTCGTCTAGATTAGGGCTTCATTTTTCAAATAACAAGAAAAATATCTCCCTCAATTATATCTATCTATGGTTTTCACTTTCCTTATGTCATAGTACTCATCATTATCAATTCTTTTTTATTTTGAGGTGATAACTGCATCCTGTGCCCTTATTTATGTTTGTTCTTATTTCTTTGTTTATCTTATGTATTTACTTGCAGATCTCAGATATTGAAAATCTGGTTGTGGCTCCGATATCAAAGGCATCTGCTAGACAAAGAGCTGGTAGGGCTGGAAGAGTTCGACCGGGAAAGTGTGAGGCTATATTTCCTTTAGTATAAGTGAATGAAATGTGTGTCTCTTTGTTATTCTCAACCCATTATTTGTTTCTATGCTGGAACCTTAGCATTATTATCACTATGAATGATATCTTTTTGTTTCTAATCAACTCTTTTAACAGGCCTTCAATTAGATGACCTTACCACCTATTCTATACCAGTTTGGCTAGCAATATTCCCAACTTTTAGGTTGCATTAAGAATTTTATATTAGGACTTTGATTGTTGATATTGGAAATATGGTCATTTTGGAATATGGGATGAGTCTTCACTTGGTGTCAGTTTGATGTTACATTCAGAATCATTTTACGTGTCTTTTGTTTACTTACAGACACACACATTATATATGTAATTGCAATGCCAGGACTATATTTCTTACTAGGTGCTGAGCTTCATTATTTCCTTTCCTTCTTCTAGTAATTTTTTTGGCGCATCTCTCTGATTGGCACACAACTATTCCTTGCTGATGAGAAACTGCAGTACTGTTCTTTTTAAGCTCTCTAGTATAATTTTGGCTATGGTTTTACGTGCAAGAGCTATATGTTGTTTAACATTATCTGAAGTCAGCTCTGGTGTGATGTGTTGATTTAGTAATCCATATTCCTTTTGCATTAATCCATGTTGCTATCATGGCAGACATCCAACCGTTATTTACATATGATCTTGAACTTGGTATTTGTCATGTATTTTGTGCAATGATGTGGCTATCTGAGGTTGTCATGGTACCATTGACTTCTTTTTCTTCTTGCTTTTTTTTATTATAATTTTTTTATTATTATTATTATTTAGTGTCATTCAATCTATCTCAAATGTATGGTTTATTTACATGTCGTTTGTCTTCATGTTTTCTTGACAAATTAATTTTGGAACCTGTTTGGTGTCTGAAAGCAGGCTATACATGGAAGAGTATTTTGTTAATGAAATGCCTGCTGAGGGAATCCCGGAGATGCAGAGATCAAACCTGGTTTCCTGTGTAATTCAGGTATGCTCATTTATTGCAACAAGTTCCATGGGTAGCCTGTGACTCTATCTATGAGGAGAGTTATTTTTGGATAGGTATAAATGTTTGCTCAACTAAGTATAAAATATCATTTGCTTTCAAAATGAGTTTTGTGGTTGTGTAAATCATTATGAGTATCTCAGTAATTCTAGTGACTATATCTGTGAGGAGAGTTGTTATATAGTGGTAAAGATGTTTGATCATATGATCTGCATATATTTGGTTCAGTATCCAAAAAGTGCTGCAATAAACTTTTCAAATTGAACTTGAATATACCATATAATCTTCCTTTTGCACTTCTGAAACTATTGTTAGGGTTCTTGGAGTTCACTTCCTGTATATTTTCCCTTTAGATTACACAGGAATGCTTTTTTTTTTTTTTATGTCATGAAAAAGGTTAGTCTTGAACAACATACACAACCTACACCAAAAAAAAAAAAAAATTAACAGCCTACACAAAAATATTACTGAAGTTTGATTATCATCTTTTTGCCATCAGATGAGCTGTCAGTGACAGCTCAAAGCATGCCTATGTTAGCTATAATTGTTAGTTCTAATCTTTTCTATGCAATGATATCATCTGCCCTACTGTAGTATTTGTAGTACTTGCCTAAACTGTTGCTCTCTTGAATATTCTTACAAGAGCATCCCAGATATTGCTTATGCTAGGTCTCTCTTACTGTTAACAGTGGTTCAACACAAAATTGTGTTAGCAATGATGCATGTGTGCATTTCCTTTTGTTGTCTAAACCATTATGATTTCTCCAATTAGATGAGTACACTTTATAGTACATGACCATGTGTGGGTAATGGGAGAGACCTAGAACTTCATGGATTTATCTTAAAACAAGCCCTAAAATTGGATTGAAGTGCCTAATGAGACTAAGTGAGAACATAGAGTGGTCTAAGAAGGTTGCATTGATTCCCTAGTGCTTTCTCTTACCATATTCACTTCTTGTGTGTTCATTGTTGTGTTTAGTTAGTTTTATTTCTCAAGATTGCATTTTTATTTCTCAAGTTTGCATTTTTATGTTACAAGTTTACAATTTTAAGCATTTTCAAGAAACCAAATCATTTTCCAAACCCAAAAGCATTATGCCATTTATTTTTTCACACACTTAGAGTAGATTTTTCTTAGACTAAGTAGTTTCAACCTATTGAATCACCGATGCCAGTGAACGAATTTGATTTAAATTGAACGTAAATCTTTACTACATCATGAGCCAATACTATAACAATAACTATGGAACAATGAGCCAAAACAATTTTATAGAACTTACATATAATCAAATAGTAGTCTTCTATAACAATTAGAGTATAAGCTATAAATCAGTGGCTTTTTCTTGTTTGACCATAACAGTAAAACAACAAAAACGATGAGTCAAACGGTGCTGAAAAATATGCTTCAAAAGGGATTTGTTTCAAAGATACTTTGTATAAAATTCTTACAAAACAATTTTATTAGAATCAGTAGAATTTTTAACAAAATAAAATAAACGGTAAGAATGCAATATATAGTAATTTGATATTTCAAAACATAAACATGCCATGAATGAATTTACTCACCTTGAGTGAAATACGAATCGACTCTTGTTCTAGAAGAACAAGAATCACCCAAACCTATACATTTACAAATTCAAATACTGTCATAACCTCATCACCGTAACAAAACTTATAACCTACTCTCTCGATCAACTAGTTCCAGAATTTCAGAATTGACCACACTCTGATCTATGATTTTTAATTAATTCCCTACATCACCAAATCCTATAAAATTTGACATGGATAATTTCGACATATTGGGGATGCTACAGTAAAATTTTCAAATTAATCTACATTCTTTTCTCTTTTTCTCAAATCTGTCCAGCAGAGAACGAAATCCGACCTCTGTCCACTCCGAAATTTATAACGATATTTATATACATGTAAAAATCACGAAATTTTGCAGAGTTGCAGTAGAAATAGAAACCTATCTATATGTAAATTTTCATAATTTTTTAAAATATAAAAATTTTTCTAAACGTTCCACAATCCCAGGCTGGTCTGTCAAAACAGACTATTCCAACAGCCTTGGTAATGGTCTTAACAATTCAATAAAAAAATTCATGCTAAGGGCTATTAACGACAAGATGATTCAAATCAATCATATACATGCCTATTCTCATAAACAAATTATAAAATTAGTAACATATCTAAGAAATCCTTGACATGGAAAGAGCACAGTGAAGCTGGCTAATTCTTCAAGCTGGCTAATTCTGATCTCTTGTTTCTCTAGAGAGAAAATTAGGTTTGGCTGCTGGAAAGGAAAGGGAACGATCGTTATTTATTTATTTTTATTTTTCTTACACTCACCTAGCAGATACTAGCTAGGAATCCACCCCAATTAAGACAATCCTATAAATCATTATGCATATTTTTAAAGAGTTATAATTTGACCAAATCTCTTAAAGGTCATTATACGATACATTAATCTTATTCAAAAATTCGAAATTTACAGCTGTTACAATTACTGACTTGTTATTTACAGGCGTACAGCTGAATTCAAAATATTGGAATCTATGAACAGCTACCTCGACAATGTTCACATAAATTCTGGTCTCAGCTACAACCTGGAATGTATCGCATTTCAACGTCAGCTTCTGAGGATTCCTGAAGATCATCTGTAATGTCTGATGGACTTGTATATTCCCACCTTGAAGAGCTCAATTCATTCACATCCTGGGGTCCAGCAAATGTTAAAACTCTACCTGGATTTTGCATTCCTTCTGTGTTACAAATGTACTTCACAAGTCTGACCACTTTGCTCCAAATGCTCCTCATGCTTGGAGCTATATTGCTTTGGCTTGTGTCTCGTCTATCATGTCTACAATTCCTTAGTAAGCGAACAAGAAATGATATTAAACCGATGGTAGAAGTTGCACCAGATATCAGGTAGAGACCCCAGAAATTGGAGAAAGTCAAGCTTTCAGTTTTGTCGTTTGCTGCATTGGCCGAGCACTCAGGTGAGGGCACAAACCAACTTTCTTCCAGTGACTTTAACTCCCCACTTTCTGCTAGGTTAAGGATGACTTCAGAAAAATCAGCAGCTAAAGGAGAGCCTTTCTGGAATGCCTGTAAGGATAGCACAAGTACTTTACAGTTGGTTCAAGTAGAAATTTGAAGCCTCTCAGAATTCAGATATTTGATGTTTAAAAAAAGTACTTACAAAGCCTAATCCTCCAAATCTGTAGGTGGGTGCGGTGGCAGTGTATCCTTTGCAGTAATGGTTGATAAATACTTTCTCATACGGGAGTTCGAGGAATGCAGCAGCTATGCTGTTGTTTTTGAATTTCCCTGGATATTTGTCTTCATTGTCGACTTTCAAGATGTTCTCGGATCTGAATTTGATCACATTCTCCAGGTACTTTATCACAAATGAATCACCATCACATCCCACTTTCAAGTTGTTTTTCTTTAGCCATTCAATATCTGTAACATTTGGTTTCAGTCGTTGCACAGTGAGCATTGAAGAAAGACTAGCTGTGTAGCTTGAGTTTAAGATCAACACCACAAATAGCCACACTACAACCACTACTCTAGTGAGATTGCTATATATTCTCTCCCCTGGAAAATGAAAAAAACTGACATCAGTGGTGTACTGTTTCAAATAAAGCAATATTTCCCTGCAGCATTGCCTATCAAAATAGTGAAAAGGAGAAAGCTGCTTACTGTGAGCAAAGAAAAGGGAAGAGAAAGTGAACCAAAGAGCGGTGCCAATCTGATTCTGCCACGGGCCATTGAATTCTGGATTATGTTTGTGCTCCAATAGCCAAACTATTAACACTGTGTATATCAAGATGGCACCGGTTACAACCCACATTTTCCAGGTGAAAGGTCTCATGAATATCCATGCCGACTCTTCAGACTTAGTTGGAACTACCATAGTCAATCCTGATTCAGCGAATGGTTGAGTAAATTCCACTTTTTTTGATCGACTGGCCAGTATGGTTACATCTCCAACCACAGCATCGTAAGTCTGTAAGAATCTTCTGTAAAGTAAGTATTTTATACATCGCATTTCAAGTTTGTGGAAAACAAATTAACTGGAATGCTTTTAGATGAAGTTGACTTGTTTATTTCATTTAGTTGGTTGTGATCAAAATGACATATTAAACTTGGTGCATATATCTAAGTGATTTATCATGAATATTAGAATCATTTTATAGAGTTTTCAATTGATGGTAACATATATAAGAAGATAAACAGGGAATCTGTGTTAGAAACAAAAGAGGACCATGTGCTATATTTTATAATTATCCCTGTTTCAGTTTTTCTTGTGTTAGAGATACTTCAGTTCTAGTTAGGCATTCTTCAAAGCAAGAACTCCCACTAATTAATTGAGGTAGGGGCAATATATGATATTTTTTTTTTAATAATTTATTATAAAAGAAACCAGATATTGGTCAAACTAAACAGATGTCATAATTTTTTTAAAAGATGTAGTTACATTAAATCTGTGAGATAAAGGGACATTTGGATGGTTAGGCTATATTAATAATATCTTAAAATGAGATTTACATGCAACTAGTTTTTGTGTGAACTGTAGATATATGATCAAAGACTTTAATCTTATAAGAGATAAAAGTAATTACCCTGTTATAGACACCATCTATCAGGTCTTCATAGGTGCCATTGACAGCTATGAACCGATAAGGTAGATCATATTCCAAATATTCTAGCACCTTCTTGAAAAGCATAATGCAAAAGCCTTCATATTTCGTTGTGTCTCCATGCTGATAGACCTTCACAAACATATCAAATGAGGTTCGGCCTGGAACTGCGATCTTCAATGGCTTTGCAAGTCTAGGCTTTGCCCTGCCTTTCAGATCTTGCTTACTTAAGTCCCCTGGCCAAATCACTTTACTAACCAAACCTCTTCTGCTATTTCTCTCCCTTGTATCATTTTCTATTCCAAGGCTCTTTGAGAATCCAAACTCTGGCAGCCAAAAGTCCAGTTCTCTGTCTTTCTTTCCAAGCACGTTTATGATCCTTAGTATAGGAGTCTTCAACAACATGCCTTCTTTGAAACTTATTTCTCCACTTAAGCCAGTGAAATTGCTTGATAATATGTTTTTAATCAAGATTTTGGCATTGCTGTCATCACTAGTCGTTTTACTTATGCCTTGTGTAACTGTTTTGATGCTATCATAAGCCTTTAAGGCATAAAATCCAGGGTCCGAGCTGTCTTCCTCTGGATACTTGGCTCTAAAAGTTTTTTTGAATTGTGCTTTGAAATCAATGTAAGAACTACTATCTTCTGAAAAGTAGGGCTTGATTCCTAGAGCACCTTCCATGGAGGAGATAACAGAAGAGTTGAATGAGTCAAGGAAACTAGTGATGGTGTCTGAAATTATCCAAACTGAGTCCATTCCTACAAATCCCATCTCTTTTGCTTCCCTAAATAGATGAATCACCATAGATGATGATGACTGAAGAACGATGAAAACCCGAGATTGTATTCTAAGTAGCTTTTCTAGTTCCTCTCGGACAACTACTTTTGGATTCGTCAAATAAGAAAATGGTGGAAGAACCAATCGATGCTCTATCTCGGAACCTACGTCTTGAAGAGCCTCTGACAAAAGAGTCAAGTCCCCAGTATCTCCACCATTTCCATCATCTTCATAAATCACAACCACCCTTTTCCAGTTATAAGAACCAACAAGAGCTGCAATGCCTTTTATCTGTTCAGCTCTATGGTTAATCATTCTTACCAAGAAAGGCCAACGAACCGGCATTAACGGTGGTGTTATGGCAGGTTCTGCTAATGACAGGACAGGAACTTGAACTCGATTCCCAATATCAGCAACTAGAGTTGCTTCTCCCCATCTCTCCATGCAGATAATGGCTTTAAGTTCTTTCTCTTTAATAAGCTTTTCAGCTGCAACCAAGTTTCATAAACTTCTGTTAGTACAAATTCTATTTAAACTAATATAATCAAGTTATAGGTAATAGAAGCAGAAAATGAAATAGAGTTGATCACTAATAATTACCTGCAGAAGCAGCCTGGAGGGTATCTCTTTCAGAGTCCTGGAAATGAAGGGATAGCTTGTGATTTTGTGAGGCATTGTTAAAATCTTGAACTGCTATTTCCATGGCCACCTTCTTCTCTTTCCCATTACGGGAATTAACATCAATGATTGCACCGATATTTATAAGCTTGTAACTGTCAGCACCTTCATCTCCATAGGAGAGTATGAAAAAACAGGAAATGAATCCAAGGACACTTAGCCAAGGTATTGAACCTGTATTAACATAAGTGATAGAACAAGACATTCTTGGTTTTGACATGTTAGCTTGGTAATGCCTTAATCATTATGTTATTGAACTTAAATGTAGTATTTGGAAATATGATAAATTTTGACTTGGTCAATGGTCATTTTGTTATATGAAATTTAATAAGTTATAATTTATGGAATCTTGAATAGGGAAATTATTAGTTTTCCCCTGAGGTTTCAAAAAACAGTGTTTTACCCCCTATAGTTTAAATTTTCTCCAAAACCCTCCTTGCTGTTAGTAGTTGTCAGTATACCATTAAATGTTTGAAATACGGAAGGCTAAATTGATAAATGATTACAAATATAATATTGAAAACTATTTAATAAAATGTTAAAATTAAAATAAAAAATAGCTGAAAATTAAGTAAAATTTTCATCCTATCTCTTCTCTTCCTTTCACAAGCTTTCTCTCTCTGACCTCTCTCTTCTTGACTGCTGAAGTTGAGATTGTTTGGTTTGATTTAGGTTGTGTTGGATTGGTATGGTGGTTTGTAGTGGAAAAAAAAATTGTTCTCAACGAAGGAGATCATTGATTGATCTCTTTCCCATGGAGGAGGTCGATGATCATGCTCACACTAGATCTCCCACGCGATCTCTAGTTGGAGGCCAACTAAGGTGGACTCCTATTTATTTACTTATTTACTATATATTTTATTATTATTTTATAAATATCTTAAAGATAGTATAGTAAATTCATTTTTATCTTGAAGATTAAAGTATATTTTTTACTAATAAATTTAAACATAAGTTAACAAAAAGGGATTTTTGGATAAAAATGAAACTAGAGGGGTAAACCATCGTTTTTTGAAATCTCAGGGTGGAAAATAATATTTTCCCTTTTGAATATTATTTTTATTCGACTTTCCACTTAAAATATCATATGTGAACATGGTTATGCGGAATGCTTTCTGTTAACACTTTCCTAGCAACTACCTTAGGAAGGAAATAAATGATTTCCAAAATCATTTTTAGGGAGAAGTCTTCTTGAAAGATATTTTTCTAAATAACGAATTTTGAATAAGAAGAAGAAGAACTTTGATATATATATATATATATATTGAGTAAGTGAAGTATACCTTACTTTGATTTCGATAAAGACCTTGATGAAATCACATCGATTTTTATGAATTTTGATATGAATTGTTTTATAGATGGTAAGTTTAATGAAATCTACCTATGAATAAAATTTGAGAATTTTTCAAGTACTAGAACTATTTATCCAGATTTTGTGAAATATAAAAGCATCAGAAAAATGAGAGAAAATATATATATATATATACTTATAGTACTTGAAAAATGCTCAAATTTTATTAATAAGTATATTTCAATGAACTTATTGTTCACAAGAAATTTCATATCAAAATACATAAAAATCGAAAATATATATGTAATTTTCAACACATCAATATGTAATTTTATTTATTTATATATATATTTTTTATTTATTTATTTATTTAGAGGGTCCTTATCGAAATTAAAGTAAGATATACCTCATTTATTAATTACTAATATATATATATGTCCACAAAACATAAGTATTTTCTTCAAAAACACTCCAAAAGACACCTTGGTAAGGTGAGCACAACGATATTAGGGCATGAGAATTTATCTTTAATTACAATCTTAACTGTCTGCGTTTTTATATTCAATAGAATACGCCTTCAATCAGATTCAATGGACAATTTACAGCTAGTTATTACAAAAGACAAAAGTGCATTTGTCAAGGGATCTTATTCTTACGTAGGAAGTAAGTTTTGTAGATTTGTAGTATACAATGTTTGAACTTATTAAGGCCACATAATGTATAAGAAAGTAGTTGATGTTGATTGTTAAAATAGTGGTCCAAGAAAGTAGAGGTTTAATAGGTTTAAGCATTCTGCTGGATCCTTGGAACTTATGCAAGCTATGGTCAATTGACTTTTTGATTGGCCTTTGGTTTTGGCTTTTGATCCTTGGGAGATTTGCAAAAACCCCTCTAATGTGTGACCATTTTCCAAAAAGAATCCTCTAGTTTCGGTTTAAGTAAAAAAATCCGCTTTATTGTATACTAAAAACACTTTTATAGTTTCAAAATTTAGTTCATAAACCCTTTGATTGTGTACCAAAATCCCTCCATAAGGAGTCTTACATCTAAATTCGAAACTAGAATTTTTTTTTTTTTTTTGAAAAAAGAACAAACTTAAGGGGGGTTTTTGGGAATCTCCAAAGATCTTTTATTTCAGATTTTGCTTGATTGGGGACACACAGGTACAAAACCATTGATGGAAGATGTTTCTTGCCGACAAAACAAGTAGACACTTTCCTAGCAACTACTAGTTAATTTACAAGCAGAATGCTTTCTGTTGACTCTTTCCTAGCAACTACCTTAGAAAGGGAATAAATGATGGTATATGAGAGTATTTCCAAAATCATTTTTAGGGAGAAGTGTGCTTGAAAGATATTTTTCTAAATATTCCTTTTTTTTATGTTGTCTGGACTGTACTTGTGCGGGTGTTTTTGTTCTGTTTTGAGGGTTTTGGGTAATCGAAAAACACAGTGCCTGAGAGCTCCATACAATAATTGAAGGTTCATATTTGGGTAATCGAAATGAAGACTTGAAGTAGTCTGTGTCATGACTCATGGACACAGTTTCTGCTTTGCTTTATATTGTTTTTGTTTTCCATTTTGTGAAAGCTAGTAAAATAAAAATAAAAAATTGAATTTGATTTTATTATTGTTATTTTGGGAACATTATTCTCATTGTATTCTATTTAAAAGAACTAAATACAATATTAATTTAGTACTGTTCGGCTTAACGAACATGGCCTCAATTTCCTCTCCCCGCAAAACATTTCATCTGTCTGCTTTTTCAGGTAAATATTTATTTTGCATGTTTTTTGGAAACGTGCAATTCCTTCTGATCCAAACTCTTGATTTTAAATTCCAATTAATCATTCAGATATTCATCTCAATTTTTCACGTGGAAATATAAATTTGAATAATGAGCTAGAATAATTAATTGGTGCCATGCAATGTATCAGATGGTGGAAAATACCATCTTTTGTGTCACCAAATCCCCTTCACCAAAAAGTTTTGAAATACCAAAATCACTAACATGTGCAGTCAAATCTTTTTTTATTTTTTTCAGTTAATAACTTCTGTTTTCCTTGCTTGTTTCTGTGTTAATTTCCATATGTGCGGAACAATTATATTATCCTCCGTCAGGATTTAATTTATCATTGAAGTCTGTTCAGACACATTGAAAAACAATATAAAGTTTGTTTTAACTTTTACATCCCACATATGGCTAATGATTTTATCACATCATACCTATCTTATAATTGATTCAATTCTAGTGTCTTATTAATATGTTATATCCCACATCGCTAAAGAATGAGGTCATGATTTGTATTTAAGTATTAATCATCTTAACTAAGTAGATGTATTTTGGGCCATGATTAAAGGACATATTTAATTAATTATGTGTTTATAAATTGTAACACTTATGTGATCTTCTAAATTTTCTTTTCGACTATTAAAGACGACGTTTTACTTGAAATGAGATTAAAAGTCTAAGATTGTTTCCATCAAAAAAAAAAAAAAAAAAAAGTCTAAGATTGTTTGATTATTGATGCAAAAATAATTTTAAAAAATTAGTATCTATCATGTTTATATGTATGGTTATCGTCAGTAAAACAATTTCCTTTATTGAAAGAAATACTTAAGAAAAAAAAAAAGAATTTTTTTTTTATTAATGAATGAATGAGTTGATTTGACATTTTGACTTAAAATTCATTTCACATATATCATGACTTAAAATTCACGACTATGGACTCAGTAGTCAGTATTGATGTCTTAAAGCAATTAAATTAAAGTTAAAGCAAATTAAAAGCAAAGAACCAGCTTAAAGTTTAAGCAATAATTAGTGCCGGCTATTGCGCAAAACAACCAAAGCAACAGCTCAAGGGAGTCCATTTTTGCTCAACCCCTATGAAGCATTACCCCCCTCCCAAATTGATGACTTGTGTTCATAGAGGGAAGGCCTCAAAAAAAGGCAAAAATTTAGGGGCCTCATTTATTATAAATTTTAATAATATTATTAAAAAAAATTAAATAACAGAACAAAAGATATTGAAGAGCCTCTTTTTATTTATTTGAAGATACAACAACTACCCGGACCAGCGAGATTAAACTTCAAAGCACGGTCCGGAACTCTGCTCCCACAATAGGGGGGAGAGAGTACCCACACAAGGTGGGACAAATAATGTATATATTTACATACCAAGGCCAATGATTGAACCTTGGTGGTGGAGCACCCAATGGGAGGCTCCAACCACCAAAGCAATGAGCCATTGGTTCTTTTTATTTTATTTTATTATTACTACCTAGAAAATAGGATTTTTTTTAAAAGCTAGAAAATAGCATAATATTAATAATATTATAAATTATTTATTAAATAGATAACCATTGGAAATCATTATTGAGTATTAGAGTATCCATAATCCACTTTTCAAGTATTTTTATTGTCCCATTAAAAAAAAACATTTTTATTATTAAAAAAACCCTTAAACTTCTACCCATTTGTTTTTTTACCGTTGAAAAATTATCTATATACATTAAAAAAAAAAAAAAAAATTCCATTTATCTACAACAATCAAGCACAGCACTGTAACTATAACTCTTTTTTGCTAAAAGTTTTTGTTCTTACACCTTACAAGTTAAATCTCTGCAATCATTTTTTACATATATTATTTATATTATCTATTTATCTATTTATCATTAAGAAGAGCTGAAGAGATTCCAACAGGTTTAATTTAAATTTAAAAATTTAGTTTCTGTTTTAATTTTTTCTAATTGTCTAATAAATCAAATGGTTAATTTTCATTTGGTTATTATTTACTAATTTTGTTGTTTATCTATTACAGATTATATTGTAAGAAGAAAATTTTCAATTGCAATTTAGTTGGAGTAAGCAGATTCTATCGTTTATTTTTTTATTAAAAAAATTTTATTAGTTGAAGAAAGTTTGATTAAAATTTTTAAATCTCAAAAAGCACGAAAAGTTAATTTTTATTAATTATATATATAATCGATGCCTCTTTTCTTTTTTTTCCTCCCTTAGGGCTTCAAAATCTATTGAGCCACCCCTAGCATTAATTATATATATAATCTTTTTTTTTATATTGTTTTTGTTTTCCATTTTGTGAAAGCTAGTAAAATAAAAATAAAAAATTGAATTTGATTTTTTTATTATTATTTTGGGAACATTATTCTCATTGTATTCTATTTAAAAGAACTAAATACAATATTAATTTAGTACTGTTCGGCTTAACAAACATGGCCTCAATTTCCTCTCCCCGCAAAACATTTCATCTGTCTGCTCTTTCGGGTAAATATTTATTTTGCATGTTTTTTGGAAACGTGCAATTCCTTCTGATCCAAACTCTTGATTTTAAATTCCAATTAATCATTCAGATATTCAGCTCAATTGTTCACGTGGAAATATAAATTTGAATAATGAGCTAGAACAATTAATTGGTGCCATGCAATGTATCAGATGGTGGAAAATGTCATCTTTTGTGGTGGAAATGGTGGGAAATGTCACTTTTTTCAGCTGATTTGGTGGAAAAGTGAGTGCTTTAATAACTTAAGTTTAAAAGGCACTAAAGTAAGTGATTTCCAAAAATGCCCTTACTTTACACACATTCTCTTACTTTGATTTTTTTTTTTTTATTCTTTCATCTTCTTCATAGAGGTCTGTTTAACAGACCTCCAATGGAGGTTGAACATCAATACATCTTTATTGAATAATTAATTTAGTGGCTACGCAGACGCATTCGGGGGTCGAGCTCCCCGCTGAGCTCGCGGTGGTCGAGCTGCCCGGTCAGCTCGCGGGGGGGCAGGGGGCAGCGCCTTTTGAAGATTTATGAAAATTTATGTAGAAGACGATGAAGATCTGGGTTTCCGAGTCTTTTAACGCCTTTCCCGAGCCTTTTCATGCCTTTCCCGAGCCTTTTGAAGTCTTTCCCGAGCCTTTTGAAGCCTTACCCGAGCCTTTTGATGCCTTTCCCGAGCCTTTTGATGCCTTTCCCGAGCCTTTTCACCAAATGTCTTCCCCGAGCCTTTTCATGCCTTTTCCGAGCCTTTTGAAGTCTTTCCCGAGCCTTTTCATGCCTTTCCCGAGCCTTTTGAAGTCTTTCCCGAGCTTTTTCACCCAATGTCTTTCCCGAGCCTTTTGAAGCCTTCCCCGAGCCTTTTGAAGCCTTCCCCGAGCCTTTTGATGCCTTCCCCGAGCCTTTTGATGCCTTCCCCGAGCCTTTTGAAGCCTTCCCCGAGCCTTTTCATGCCTTTTCCGAGCCTTTTCATGTGTTTTCCGAGCCTTTTCATTTGTTCTCCGAGCCTTTTCAACAATTATTTTTTTTGTTAATTTTGAACCTCCGAGCCTTTTCATATGTTCTCCGAGACTTTTCATGTGTTCTCCGAGCCTTTTCAACAATCATTTTTTTTCTTTTCACACAGCAGTTTAAGGTTTACAAAAGAGGGTTTTAAATTGAAAAAAAAAAAACAACTAACAAGAGGGTTTGTATCTCAGATGCAACTAACAAAGGCTCGAACATAAAAAAGGTCGCTATTGTGTTTGGTCGTGGTCATCGACAGTGACATACGCGTGCCCATGGTTCACCGTCATCCATTGATGGAGGATTTTGAAAGAAAAGAAAAGAAAAGAAAAGAAAAAAACCAAAATGGTGAAGAAGGTTACTGTGGGGGGCATTTTTGTCCGTTCACCATAATAGGTGCCTTTTAAACTTAAGTTATTAAAGTGGTAACTTTCTTACAAAGCCCAGTCCAAATAGTGACAAAAAATTTTTGGACCCATCTTTTGTGTCACCGAATCCCCTTCACCAAAAAGTTTTGAAATACCAAAATCACTAACATGTGCCGTCAAATCTTTTTTTTTTTTTTTCAGTTAATAACTTCTGTTTTCCTTGCTTGTTTCTGTGTTAATTTCCACATGTGCGGAACAATTATATTATCCTCCATCAGGATTTAATTTATCCTTGAAGTCTGTTCATACACATTGAAAAACAATATAAAGTTTGTTTTAACTTTTACATCCCACATGGCTAGTGATTTTATCACATCATCCCTATCTGATAATTGATTCAATTCTAGTGTCTTGTTATTATGTTATATCTCACATAGCTAAAGAATGAGGTCATGACTTGTATTTAAGTATTAGTCATCTTAACTAAGTAGATGTATTCCGGGCCATGATTAAAGGACGCGGACATATTTAATTAATTATGTGTTTATAAATTGTAACATCTATGTGATCTTCTAAATTTTCTTTTCGACTATTAAAGATGACGTTTTACTTGAAATGAGATTAAGAGTGATAAAAGTCTAAGATTGTTTGATTATTGATGCAAAAATAATTTAAAAAATTAGTATCTATCATGTTTATATGTATGGTTATTGTCAGTAAAACAATTTCCTTTATTGAAAGAAATACTTAAGAAAAAAAAAAAGAATTTTTTTTATTAATGAATGGATATTTGGATGGTGAATGAATGGGTTGATTTGACATTTTGACTTAAAATTCATTTCACATATATCATGACTTAAAATTCACGACTATTGACTCAGTATTGATGTCTTAAAGCAATTAAATTAAAGTTAAAGCAAATTAAAAGCAAAGAACCAGCTTAAAGTTAAAGCAATAATTAGTGCCGGCTATTAGGCAAAGCAACCAAAGTAACAGCTTAAGGGAGTCCATTTTTGCTCAACCCCTCCGGGGGTAACCATAACCCCCCTCTCAAATTGATGACTTGTGTCCATGGAGGGAAGACCTCAAAAAAAAGGCAAAAATTTAGAGGCCTCATTTATTATAAATTTTAATAATATTATTAAAAAAATTAAATAACAGAGCAAAAGATATTGAAGAGCCTCTTTTTATTTTTATTTATTTATTTTTTTTAAGATACAACAATTGCCGGGACCAGCGAGATTAGACTTCAAAGCACGGCTCGGAACTCTGCTTCCACAATAGGGGGGAGAGAGTACCCACACAAGGTGGGACAAATAATGTATATATATACATACCAAGGTCAAGGATTGAACCTTGGTAGTGGAGCACCCAATGGGAGGCCCCAACCACCAAAGCAATGAGTCATTGGTTCTTTTTAATTTATTTTATTATTACTACCTAGAAAATAGGATTTTTTTTAAACCTAGAAAATAGCATAATATTAATAATATTATAAATTATTTATTATATAGATAACCATTGGAAATCATTATTGAGTATTAGAGTATCTATAATCCACTTTTCAAGTATTTTTATTATCCCATTAAAAAAACATTTTTATTATTAAAAAAACCCTTAAACTTCTACCCATTTGTTTTTTTACCGTTGAAAAATTATCTATATACATTAAAAAAAAAAAAAAAAAATCATTTCCATTTATCTACAACAATCAAGCACAGCACTGTAACTATAACTCTTTTTTGCTAAAAGTTTTTGTTCTTACACCTTACAAGTTAAATCTCTGCAATCATTTTTTACATATATTATTTATATTCTGTTTATCTTTAAGAAGAGCTGAAGAGATTCCAACAGGTAAAATTTAAATTTAAAAATTTAGTTTCTGTTTTAATTTTTTCTAATTGTCTAATAAATCAAATGGTTAATTTTCATTTGGTTACTATTTACTAATTTTGTTGTTTATCTATTACAGATTATATTGTAAGAAGAAAATTTTCAATTGCAATTTAGTTGGAGTAATCAGATTCTACCGTTTATTTTTTTATTAGTTGAAGAAAGTTTGATTAAAATTTTTACATCTCAAAAAGCACGAAAAGTTAATTTTTATTAATTATATATGTAATCGATGCCTCTTTTCTTTTTTTTCCTCCCTTAGGGCTTCAAAATCTATTGAGCCACCCCTAGCAATAATAAGCAAATTAAAGCAAAGAACCAGCTTAGTTAAAAGTTAAAAATCATGCTTTATGAATTAATCAGGCAATATCTTTATAGATGATGGGAAAAATACAATATTAATTACAGAAAAAACAATTGCCTAGAAATTATTGAGTGGAAAAAAAGTTAGAAAAAGAAGAAAAGGGATGCAAATGTGAATCATGTGAGAGAAAATTAATGGAAATTAATTAACGTGATTGATGATAAAGAAATCATTCAAGTCTCCAACTTTTCCCCACCAAGATTGATTGATTGATTGTCAAAAGCTACACGGAAAAGTAAAAAAAGGCAAAACTAAAGGTGTTTGTAAAGATGCTTCAATGAAACTCTGTATTTTCTCTCTAATGGAATTTGAGAAAACTGACTTCTATTAAGAGCATCCACAATGATTCCCAAAAAGAGATTGATCCATTTTTATTTTGATAAATAGTGCCACTATAAGAAATTGGATCCAAAAAAAGAGACCCAAAAGTGGGCTCCGCCCAACTAAACCCAAATTGGGTTCCAAATTTGGAACTCTATTTGGGTCTTACCCAATGATTGGAGTTGAGCTTATATATATATAATTTAAATTTAAATATATTATTATTAATTTTAATAAATATATATAATGAATATATATATTTAATATATATATTTCAATTATTTAAATTTAAATATATTATTATTATTAATTTCAATAATTATATATATAATGACAAAATATAAATAAATTTAATATATATATTTAAATTATTATAATTTAAATATATTTTTATTAATTTCAATAATTATATATATAATGACAAAATATAAATAATTTAATATATATATTTAAATTATTATAATTTAAATATATTTTTATTAATTTCAATAATTATATAAATAATTTTAATTTCAATTATAAAATTTTATTTCAATGAAATTTAAATAATTTGAATGAAAACATTAATTTTTAATTAATTTTACTAGACTTGAAAGTGAAACCGGAATTGAAACCGAACCGTCGGAACCGCTAGACCAACCGTCGAAACTGGACCGCAACTGAGGAACTAGAACCAAACCTTCAAAACCGGAATCGGAACCGGTTTTGAAGGTTCGGAACCTAAACCGGAACCGAATCGAACTGAACCGAAACCGGCGCCATGTCTAATCGTATACAATATTTTGTTTAAAATTATTTTTATTGTTGATGTAATTCGGTTGTGATAATTTTAAATTAATAATTTTTTAAATTTTAAATTAATTATAATTTGTTAAATAATTATTGATAGTGTTGATATTTTAAATATACTATATAATTTATTTGTTAATATATATATATTTATATAATATTTTAAAGAAGAGTAATGATTGTTTGGAAAAAAGTTAAAAAAGTGGATCCACTTTTACTTTTCCAATTAAGTCCTATTGTGGGAAAAAGAGACCCAAATGAAGTGGATCCAAATGGCAAGATCTATTTTTTTTAAAAAAAAAACAATACCCATTTTTGATGATGTGGCAATAATTGGGTCGTGTTTTTGAAACCAACCATTATGGATGCTTTCATCACACACCAATCGAGTGAGATAACAGAATATATATATATATACATATATATGAGTAATGCTAGGCTTTCCAAATTTTTTCTCAAATGGTGTTGGCACATGAGGTGTCAACATCTTATAAATCATGAGATTATATAGTGAGTGATATGATGTTGACACCTCACGTGCTAACACCATTTGAGAAAAAATTTAGGAAGCCTAGCATTATAGCATCTAGCTCCAATGCTGTGCTAAATTTTAGGCCAAATTATTGTGTTGCTAAAATTTAGCACATGGTGCAAAATCCATCCTCCAATACAGTGCCAAATGATGTACCAAATTTGACATATGCTATATTGCGTGCCAATGCCAAATTTGGCACAAAAATATAAGCTCCTTTTTTAATTACAAAAATACCATTATATATATATTTTAAATGAAATAATGAATGCATTAATGGAACTTTGCATTGGAACATTAAAAGAAATAAGATCATCTCCAATGCATATGCCAATGCTAATGTCAATGTCAAATTTGGCACAAAAAAGTGTAAAATGTTATATTTGGTACATCAATTTAACATTGTGCTCCAATGCATAATCCTATTTAAAATACTATTTTTATTATTTTATTAATTAAAATTATAAAAGTAAACACTTACCATAAATGCATTCATTATTTCTTTTAATGTTCCAATGCAAAATTTCATTAATGCATTCATTATTTTATTTAATATATATATATATAATGGTATTTTTGTAATTAAAAGAGAGCATTTATTGCTGTGCCAAATTTGACATATGCTCATGTGCCAAATTTGGCACATAATTTGGCACTGCATTGGAGGATGATTTTTACACCCTATGCTAAATTTTAGCATTGACACGGTTATTTGACACAACATTTGAGATGCTCTAATGAATGCATTAATAGTAAGTGTTTACTTTTATAATTTTAATTAATAAAATAATACAAATAGCATTTTAAATAGAATTGTGCATTGAAGCACAATGCTAAATTGATGTGCCAAATATAGTATTTTACTCTTTTTTATGCCAAATTTTGTACTGGCATCGACATATGTATTGGAGATGGTCTTACTCTATATATATAGTTTTTCTATTGTCAGTTCAAACTGATATAAAATATATCAATTCCTTACATGTGGGTCATTATATTTAAATGCTCCGACTTGACTGTATGCATTTGTCTAAGCATCTTTTAAATCCAATGGCCAACATGTAAGGAACTGATATATTTTATATCAGTTCGAACTGACAATAGAAAAACTATATATATATATATATATATCACGAGGAGTCTTCTAGAATCTTTCTAACAGAATTCCTATAATCACTCTCGGCCTATCATTCTGCCAGGTCACACTAGGCAGTTACAACTTTGTTTTTAGGCGCCCAAATACAGGTACATACCAGAACATTTCTTGCCATTTGATGATGCTTGATTGAACTTGGTTGGACGTTTGAGATTGTTTCTTGAAGTCGACTCTTTACTTTAGTAATTGAGCAGATGTGAGGTTGATCTGTTAGACTCCTGAGCTGATGCCTCACCTCTGTTATTGATGATGCTTGGCTCATTTAACCTAAGGTCACATTCTTCATATATTGATGTTATGTATTTTTCCGATCCTGAAAAATACATAAAGATAATTTAGGATAGAAATAGTATTTCAAACTAGAAATACATAAGAAATAAAGAGGAAGAGAAATAGAAAAAGAATTCAGGAGAAAGACAATTTGTATTAATATTCTCATAATCTCCATTACAATAATCCAAACCTTTAAATAGGCCAAAGCAGATAACAAAAAAACAACTACCAAAATACTAACTAGAAAATAGCAACGAATGGGATCGTGCTTAGTGGAGGCCACCACTACCCGTACATGATCTCAATTCTCAACTAATCCAACGACTTCTTATTGAATTCAAATAACAATAATCCAAATAAAACTAAACCACTGTTGACTTGGTCTCCCCTGCTTTGTAAACAAACGTGAAGGATCCCATGATTGCCTGTACCCTGATTTGCAAGGAACTGCACAGACCACATCATTCAATGATATTCAATTGATTCCAGACTTCCTAAATTCGCCATTAGATGAAGAAAGTCTTTTTTTAATTGAAAAACACATCGCTTGAGCGCCATACAATAATTGAATGTTCCTATTTGGGTAATCGAAGAAGACACTGTGATATGTCATGAGAACATCAAAGAATACAGGAACATGAAAATATTATGTTTCCTGCAGTATGAAGACTTATAATTAATTTGAACATGAAAATATCACATGCTTTTTCATTTCCTACACCTTCTCTATCCCAAGTTTTACATATCGATGCTTCATTTTACACGATTATATAACAACTATGAGAAGCTTAAACATAAATCTTTTGTTTTTTGTGTTTATATTATTTAACAAATATAACAATCTTTGCACCACTCTTACCTTAAAATTTCAAGGAATAATTCAAAAATCCTGCCTTTTGAATTATTTAGAATAAACAATTGCCAATAAATTATCGTGAGGTAAAAAAGTTAGAAAAAGAAGAAAAGACATGCTAATGTGAATCGTGTGAGACTTTGAATTTCTAGAAAATTAAAACAATAACATTAAGAACAAAGCATATAAGCTATTAGCTAACATATATACCAATGTTTTTTTGATTAAGCGGCTCTCATTGTTTTTGTTTTTGTTTTTTTCTTTTTTGAAATACGTTTGTCGGGACTTGCTGAGATCAATACTACAATACGGTTTGAATGTCTATTTCCATAATCGGAAGAAGTCGGCCACCTCCACAATTAAGAAGGCAAAGCCCCTCCATTAGTCCATTTTCTTACTTTACACATGTATTAGTAGAAATGTTTCAACTACTTCAAAATATCTTAAATTCCTATTTAAATGATGCAAATACATAACTCAAGAGTCTCAACTAAATAGGAAAATAGTGCTATGACATGATACGCCATATAGAGATTATTATACAAAATGAATCAGAATTTGGTTTATAATCTCTTATTTTTACATTAACAATTCCTTCATCATGTAATCTACAATAATGAAATGACTGAGAATAGGAGAGCATTCCCCAAAGCTCACAATTATCATATTACTATAAGAGAAAATTTTGAAATAAATATCGGATTGACCATTTATCATTTTAATACATCAATCCCATGAAAGAGATTAACAAATAAGGTATGAACTTTAACTGAAACTCGAGAATCAAATTGAGCAGGATTCATAGCTTCATCAAGTTGGGTTTCTGTTAAAGCCATAACCTACCAAAAACAACCAAATCCGTTTCAGATTCTCCTAATATTTCCAGAACAAAACAATTCCAAAGGCAAAATCCAGGCATAGTACATACAATTACCCACCAAAAGTTGAAAACACTGCATAATGGGTGGGAAATTTGTCACACTACACAGTAAGGACCTAATAATAATGAAATTTAATGTTGCTCATCATACTGGTCTTTGTTGACTGAATACACCAAGGCATTATAGTTGATGTAACAAAAATGGTATTCAAAAAACTAGAAGCATACAGCACCAATTTCAAACCCTTTTAACAGCACTAGAAACACAGAAGATACTAAAAGCAGAGAGTCTCACACAGTCACACTGTACATCAGAACACTGCATAAATAAAAAAACAGAGATCCGATATAAATCAGGTGGCAGGTTAGACACCACTGAACAATGTTCCAAAAAGTACAAAGAAGACATCATGGTAAAACATATAAACTTTATGATGTAGGACAGTTGGCGTTGGATTTTGAAGAAGAGATGGACAGAAAACTGTCCAAAAGGGGTGCTCCGAAGAAACGGGCATAACGTTTAGCTCGGTTGTCAGATTTCCTATTATAATATGTTTTCGGAAAGGGTTTTCAGAGTTCCACAGCAAGGCAACCGGGTTCCCCCGGTTGACGTCATTTGCATCCTCAACGGAGCTGTTTAAGTTAGGTTGTCTGGCAGCCGAAGTTTTTAGTGTTTTTATTTGTTTTCCGTTTTGGTTTAGTTTGAGGATATTTTAGTCTTTTTGCTTATTTTAGGGTTTCCCGAGTCTATTTAAGGCTTTTTGTTATCAGTTTCGAATTATTCAATAATATTATTATTTTGGTTTCAATTGAATTTACTGGTGGATTCCAGATTGTGAGAACTTAGGGTTTACGCTGGTAAATCCTTTACTTCCGTTCTGCGTCAAGTGGTATCAGAGCATAAGGACTTGCCTTATACGATGGTCAACAACGAAGCCGGAAGAGTTAACCCTAGCAACGCTGGTCGTAGGGATGCCGATGTGTGGGCGGCGATTGATGAGCAGCGATAGTCGATGGAGAAGTTGGAGGCTATGGTTCGTCAACTGATGGAGCGGCTGCTTACCCCCAACAACCCTACGGGCCAAGTTCCTGCTTCCATTCCTGCCCCTGCCAACAGAGATGGAGTCGAGGGATTGGCCCTTAACCGCCCTGAAGGTAGACGTCCGCCTAGAGCCGCGAGACATGCGCAGCATGAAGATTTCAATGATGAAGATTCTGAAGAGGATTTCGTGGGTTACCAAGGAGTTCGTCAACTGAACCGAAATCAACCTGATTATCGGATCCGCGCAGACATACCTCTGTTCCATGGGAAACTACAGATTGAAGAGTTCCTAGACTGGATTTCGGAGGTTGAGAGATTCTTCGAGTTTACTGAGGTGACGGAAGAACGTCAAGTCAAATTGGTAGCGTACAAGTTGAGAAGCGGGGCTGCTATTTGGTGGAAGAAATTACAGATGGATAGACGGCGACAAGGCAAGGTTCCTATACGATCCTGGAGGCGAATGAAACAGCTTATGATGAGCAGGTTTTTACCTCCTGACTATCAGCAATTTATTTTTCAGAGTTATCAGAATTGCGTGCAGGGTAACAAAACCGTTGCGGATTATACTGAGGAGTGGTCAAGACTTTCAATTCGTAACAACCTTAATGAGACTGAGGGACAACAGATTTCGAGATATTTAGGGGGTTTAAAGTCGACCATTCGAGACAAGATTGGGCTGCAAGTCGTGTGGACAGTCGATGAGGCGCATAACATGGCTTTGAAAGCGGAGTTAATGGAGAAATCACCTAATCGTTATACTCAATACAAGAAGGACATGGGTGAGACGTCCAACGCAGCTGCAAATAGGAGTAGATTTTCACCAAGTGATGGACATGGTCAAGCTAAAACTACTGCAGATCAGGTTCAAAGGGGTTCGGGTCCGAGTAATAATTTTGGTGGGTCTCGTCCGGCAGCAGCAACAGCAGTTACGAAAGAAATCACATGAGTGGCGCCAAACCCGTACAGTAGACCAGGTAGTATGAAGTGTTACAGGTGCGGCCAACCAGGACACCGATCGAATGAATGCCCAGCCCGAAAACCGGTGAATTTCGTGGATGCTGAAGAGGAAGAGGAAGAGAATTTTGAAGATGATGGGAACATGGACGAGTTCTTGGAAGGAGCAGAAATTGCAGAGGAACAAGGGGAGCCGGTAAACTGTGTGATTCAGCGAGTCATGTGTGCCACGAAATTGGAGGGCTTATCGCAACGAAACAATATTTTCAAGACTTGTTGCAGTGTACAGGGAAAGGTTTGTGACGTGATTGTCGACAGTGGGAGTTGTGAGAATTTTGTGTCTAGAAAATTGGTAGAACATTTGAAACTGTGTGCAGAGAAGCATCCCAGGCCTTATGCGATTGGTTGGATTCAAAAGGGACCTAAGGCGAATGTGACAGAGGTGTGCAAAGTTCCTATTTCGATTGGGCAGTACTACTGGGAAGAGGTGGCATGCGATGTAGTCGACATGGATGCTGGACACGTATTACTGGGGCGTCCATGGCAGTTTGATATGGATATAATCTACAGAGGTCGTGATAATATTTGTATTTTCAATTGGGGTGGCAGGAGGATCGCAATGGTTTCGAAATAGGTTTCAGTCGGAAGCTCAACTAAGGCCACGATAGATGAGTAGTCTTTGGTCACTTTAATCACGTCCGTAACTGAATTGGAAGCTGAAATTAAGGAGGCACAGGAGGTACATGTTGTAGTTGTGCGAGCTTTGGTGATTGAAAGCAAAGAAGAGCAGAGAGTTGCAGTACCCGAGAAGGTGCAGACCTTACTGACCGAATTCAGTGATTTGGTGTCAGAAGACTTACCAGATGACCTTCCACCATTGAGAGATATTCAGCACCAGATTGACTTAGTTCCAGGAGCAAGCTTACCGAATTTACCACACTATAGGATGAGTCCCAAAGAGAATCAAATTTTACAGGGAAAAGTGGAGGAGTTAATGAAGAAGGGGTTTATTCGAGAGAGTATGAGTCCATGTGCAGTTCCCACATTACTTGTTCCGAAGAAAGATGGTAGTTGGAGGATATGCGTTGATAGTCGCGCGATCAACAAGATAACTGTCAAGTATAGCTTCCCTATTCCGAGATTGGATGACATGCTAGATATGCTGGAGGGGTCGAAATTATTCTCCAAAATCGACCTGAGAAGTGGGTACCATTAGATTCGGGTCAAGCCTGGGGATGAATGGAAGACAGCCTTCAAAACTAAGGATGGACTGTACGAGTGGTTGGTGATGCCTTTCGTGTAGGGAAAAATATACCGAAAAAGTACATGCAGCAGAAGCGAGACTAAAAAAAAATAGTTTGAGTAGCTTTTAAAAATTTTCCAATTTTATGAACCTTAAACCCTTTTGATTAATTAAAGATATAAAAATAAACAAAAGATTAATACCTCTTGTCGCGTGATCCGATTGACTTGCGACGATGGTAATCCGTAAGATCTTCAATCCTAGCACGAACGTGGATCACCTAGGAGCGTGGTCTCCCTTTCTTTGAATTGCAAACCTGTGATTGGATTAAACAAACTTTTTCTTGATTAGTTAGTCCCAAAAACAATCTAAAGAAACCTAAGATTATTCCGGTCACTTTTGAGTTCTCAATCTGATGATTGAAACTCGCGTGAACCTTAATCGATATAGTATATACAAGCTTATTAATGAACAAGCAAACAATATACCATCAAAGAATAATCTATGTTCCTTTTGTTTTTAGTAGAATAATAGATCTCTAACTATGAGTTGAGAAGAAGAAGAAGAAGAAATAAAATTTCTGCACACAAACCCTAGGCTGGCCGAAAATCATCAATAGCCTTATATGTGGCAAATTTTCTTTTTCTCTTTCTTAACTAGGGTGGCCGAATTCTTCTTCCAAAACCAATTAGGGTTGCCGCAATTATTACTCCTAAAATATTGGAGATTTAGTTGCACCCTAATTCCTATTTTGTTTAAGATTTCCAAACCCTAATCAAACTCATAAATCTTTTATTCCTTATTTGACTAAAATAAAAGACTTCTTATTTGATTTAATAAATAAAATTAATTATTTATTTCCTTGTCAAACAAGTCTTTTAATTTAAGTATCATATTTCCTATTCAGAAAAGATTTGTTTCTTAATTAAACAATTAATTAATAAATTAATTAATTCTTATTTAATTAAACAATGAAAACAAAATAATATTTAAGGCTTTTAAATCACCTTGCCGCCCCACATGTATATATCAGCAGCAGACTCCATTCCTTCATGCTGCTGTTGCAACACGTCGGAGATAGTGGCCATGATATAACATTTGGCCATATCATCTGAAGTCTTCCACTGCTCATACTCATCTCTTTGCATTATGCTTGATTCAATATTAGGAGCAGGTGGTTTAGGAGTAGTTAGAACAAACTTATGTTTTTCACTTTGCAGCAACAACCCAATTTTCCTTTTCCATGTTACATAGTTATCTCCAGTTAAGGTGTTATCTTTCAGGATGTTCATAAGTGATGGGGTTATGATTTCTGAATGAAAACAAAACATATATAAGTAAATAATCATTATAAAGCACTTTTAAATATTTATCTTGAATTAAATGAATAACTCAATCATAAAAATTCAACGGTGATCTAACACCCATAAATGTTACGCCTCCTTTGGGAGTTCGCACCATTTACTAGTTAGACTAGGTCCCACCTAATTGTTAACATAACAACCAGCGTTTTCAATTTTAGTCTTGCAATTTTACTGACAAGAACTCTTTGGAGGATATCAATAAAATTACATTGAGTGTGTTACCAAGATATCGACCCTCAATTTTCTCTCACGAAAATCCCTCCTTTGGGAGTAGATCTCGTTTGAGTCCATTGTCTAGTCTATCCTTGTAAGGAAGTATATTGCTTAATTCCATTCATGGACGCCCCTTTGGGGGATTACCAAAAAATAATTAAGCTCAACTAATCTTGGAAGCCATAGGTGTTACAAAAACACCTTCTCCCACTCAATTATTTAAGGCGTGTGATTAAATCCCATAGAATGATTTACCAAGTTATCTAGATGCCAATTTAGATACCTAAATCATTCAATGCATGTTCATACTAAAAGAGATATATGAGTGGCACTCCTATTCTATATGTCATGTTATCATACAACAACAAATATTGTAATATTTAAGCATAAAATAAATAGCAACAATTTTGGCCAATCCTAGAAAAACAAGTAAATTACATTGAAATAGAAATACAAGATCTTCGAGTGGCCCATCAACCATAAGCCCATCCTCCGGCCTCCCTCCTCGGGATTGCACGGCCACAACCCCACGTAAGGGGCTGCCATGCGCAGCCCATAGGCCTTGCATGGCTGCCGTGCGCAGCCCTCTTGGTTGCAAGGCTGCCGTGCGCAGCCCACTTGATTTCGGGCATGCCATGCGCAGCCCAATCCACTCCTAGGGTGCGCACGGTGCTCGTTCTCGGTTCCGGTTGCTTTGTTTCTTCGATGTAGAACGTGTTACAATTTAATTTAAACAAATAAATTACTGCAGAAATTTTTTTTTTTTTTTATTCATGACAGTAAAAAAATACTGCACATTATAATAAATAATACATTAAAAAACTGCAGCAATTTTTAATACATAAAAAAAAAAAAAAAAATTCTAGCAACTACCAAGAAGGAATTATGGCGATGATAGACCACCCTTCTTGTTACAATTCCAAAACCAAAAATACATTGAAAATCTAGGACCAAGATCGAGCAATAAAAATCCACATATAAAACATATATAAAGCCATACATCACATGTAATTATATATGCGAATACCTAGAGTGTCGTCTCTTTCTAAACATGCATAATCACAATAAAAAGAAATCGATCCACGTATATATACATTAATTAATTAAAAGGGTTCAACCAGGCTCTGATACCAATTGTAGGGAAAAATATACCGAAAAAGTACACGCAGCGGAAGCGAGACTAAAAAAAATAGTTTGAGTAGCTTTTAAAATTTTTCCAATTTTATGAACCTTAAACCCTTTTGATTAATTAAAGATATAAAAATAAATAAAAGATTAATACCTCTTGTCGCGTGATCCGATTGACTTGCGTCGATGGTAATCCGCAAGATCTTCAATCCTAGCACGAACGTCCCTTTCTTTGAATTGCAAACTTGTGATTGGATTAAACAAATTTTTCTTGATTCGTTAGTCCCAAAAACAATCTAAAGGAACCTAAGATTATTCCGATCACTTTTGAGTTCTCAATCTTAGGATCGAAACTCGCGTGAACCTTAATCGATATAGTATATACAAGCTTATTAATGAACAAGCAAACAATATACCATCAAAGAATAATCTATGTTTCTTTTGTTTTTAGTAGAATAATAGATCTCTAACTATGAGTTGAGAAGAAGAAGAAGAAGAAATAAAATTTCTGCACACAAACCCTAGGCTGGCCGAAAATCATCAATAGCCTTATATGTGGCAAATTTTCTTTTTCTCTTTATTAACTAGGGTGGCCGAATTCTTCTTCCAAAACCAATTAGGGTTGCCGCAATTATTACTCCTAAAATATTGGAGATTTAGTTGCACCCTAATTCCTATTTTGTTTAAGATTTCCAAACCCTAATCAAACTCATAAATCTTTTATTCCTTATTTGACTAAAATAAAAGACTTCTTATTTGATTTAATAAATAAAATTAATTATTTATTTCTTTGTCAAACAAGTCTTTTAATTTAAGTATACTACTACCAATAGTATACCAATAGGAATCATATTTCCTATTCAGAAAAGATTTGTTTCTTAATTAAACAATTAATTAATAAATTAATTAATTTTTATTTAATTAAACAATGAAAACAAAATAATATTTAAGGCTTTTAAATCACCTTGCCGCCCCACATGTATATATTGGGCCAAATATAATTTTTCTTATTTCATTAAATCCATAGGACTTTAAATAAAAAGCCCACATGTGAACTAGACCCATTCTTACTAAAAGAAACAAGCCCACATGTCATCCATTAATATATAAATATAATTTAGCAGCCCATTACATAAATAATGTGCAAATTATATTCTTAATATATTAAATGCAATTCTAGATGGACCCTAAATTGGTCCGGTAGAATATATCAAGTGATCCATGCAAGTCCGTGTGGATTGGGGATCTTGGCGGGCTATCTAAATTTAAGCTCCAATAGACATAACCTAATCACAATCAACAAATGATTTACTTAGGTCCGATCCATTAATTTTAGCTCATTCCACTAAAGAGCTAAAATTGAACTCTTAAATAAAGACAGAAAAGGAAGATGCTTCCTCATTCATACCCTAGACAATCATATTGGAGATAGTGTATCCTCGTGATTAATATCAGTAATCGCCAAGAGTTCATAGACCGCCTATAACTCTCCAAGTTACCATATTTACTCATATGACCACGTTTTGAACTTGAAAACTCAACGTTGAGATTTAATATCCAATTACCTCAAAACATCCATATGATGATATTATACTCTCATTTAATAAATGGAGCCACGATGTCCATATCTATAAATGAAGTCCTCTATCGATTAACAAATGAATATCACCAAACTATCGAGGATATACTATGCGATATAATCGTACTCATTGATAGCTCAAATGATATCACCTGCAACCATAAGTCCATCATTTATCTCAGGATTAAGATAGACTATCCGATTGTCCTGATAATGAAATTACTTTTATCTATTGACGGTTATAGATAAAGTATTTCATTTTGATCCAGTTCAATGCACCCAGTGCACTAGACTCTTTTGCTCGAAGACACTCCGATGATTTTAGACTCATCATATCTCATTTGATCCCACTCAAATGCTAGCAAAAGAATTCTACAACTTTAACAAGATAAAGGTGCCCAACCTTTAACTTAAGTTGTGAACAATATTCAAGACTAACTAAAGAATTGTGTCTACCACATACATATCCAAATGTATGAACAATTCTTCTTTTCTCATAGTCTTTAGACCTTATGATTATTTACTTTAACAATTATAATATTCAACTATAAATGCTATAATATTTGTTTAAACCAGAAATCACTTTATTAATATGAAACAGATTGTTAAATACAATATTACACTCTTGCTATTGAGCATAATCCTAACATTTTGGACTTTCCAATGCGCCAAGCACTTTTATGCGGCTTATGAACCAGGTATTACAGCCTTTCATTGGACAATATGTAGTCGTTTACTTTGACGATATATTGATTTACAGCCGGAGTGAGGAAGACCACATGGAGCATCTACGAGCTTTGTTAGAGGTATTGTCCAAAAATCAATTGTTTATCAACTTTAAAAAATGCAGTTGGATGACAGAGCAGTTACTATTCCTTGGGTACGTGGTCAGTTCAGAAGGGATTTTGGTTGATGAAGAAAAGGTTAAAGCCATTCGAGATTGGCCTACACCGAAGACGGTTGGGGAAGTGAGGAGTTTTCATGGTTTGGCGACATTTTATCGTCGATTTGTGAGGGATTTTAGCAGTATTGTGGCTCCCATCACAGAGTGTTTAAAAAAAGGGAAGTTTCAGTGGAGTGAGGCAGCCGAAACAGCCTTCGCAGTCATCAAAGAAAAACTGTGCACCACTCTTGTTCTTGCTCTACCCAGTTTTGAGAAGTTATTCGAAGTGGAATGTGATGCTAGTGGGGTTGGGATTGGAGCAGTGCTGACACAAGAGAAGAAACCAGTGGCGTTTTTTAGTGAAAAGCTGAGTGATGCGCGACGAAAGTGGAGTACCTATGATCAGGAATTCTACGCAATTATTCGTGCTCTAAAGAATTGAGAGCATTACTTAATCCAGCGTGAGTTTATTCTTTACACTGATCATCATGCTCTAAAGTATCTGAACAGCCAGAGAAGCTTAAGTAATATGCACGCTCGGTGGGCAACTTACTTGCAGAAATTTCCGTTTATTCTGAAGCACAAGTCTGGGGTTCTAAATAAGGTGGCAGACGCACTGAGTCCACGTGCAAGCTTATTGGTTACTATGCAACAAGAGATTATTGGGTTTGAGTTTCTGAAAGAATTGTATTCTGATGATGAGGACTTCGGAGAGATATGGGAAAAGTGTGTTCTGAAACAGACTGATGGAGAGTTTCATATGAGCGAAGGCTATCTGTTCTGTGGCAATCAGTTGTGCATCCCGCGGAGCTCCCTGAGAGAGAAACTGATTCGAGAGTTGCACGGGGGAGGTTTGGGTGGTCACTTAGGGCGTGACAAAACTATCAGTGGGGTGGCCGAACGATATTACTGGCCTCAGTTGAAACGCGATGTCGGTAACTTTGTTCGCAAGTGTTACGTCTGTCAAACTTCTAAGGGACAGGCTCAAAATACGGGCCTCTACATGCCACTACCTGTTCCGAATGCCATATGGGAGGATTTAGCAATGGACTTCGTTTTAGGTCTTCCACGAACTCAACGTGGGGTCGACTCCGTGTTTGTTGTGGTTGACAGGTTCTCGAAGATGGGGCATTTTATACCTTGTCGGAAGACATCTGATGAATCACATGTGGCGCAGCTGTTCTTTCGGGAGGTGGTTCGGTTGCATGGTGTTCCCCAGTTTATCACATCTGACAGGGACTCGAAATTTCTTAGCCATTTTTGGGTTACATTGTGGCGGCGGATGGATACTACTCTGAAATTCAGTAGCACTGCACATCCACAGACCGATGGACAGACGGAGAACTTAAACCGAACACTGGGCAATTTAATTCGGAGCATCTGTGGAGTCAAGCCAAAACAGTGGGACGTGGCGTTGGCACAAGCTGAGTTTGCATACAACAATGATGTTCACACTGCTACAGGTAAATCTCCCTTCGCTTTAGTGTATCGGCAACCTCCTAAGCATGTGTTGGACTTGGCAAAGCTTCCCAAGGTCACTGGTATGAGTGTTGCTACTGAGACTATGGCAAAGCAGGTTCGTGATGTTCAGGCTGAAGTGAAGGCGCGGTTGGAGGAGAAGAATGCAAAGTATAAGGCTGCAGCAGATGTTAAAAGGCGTGAGAAACTGTTTGCTGAGGGAGAACAGGTTATGGTGTTCTTGTGCAAAGAGAGGTTTCCAGTTGGTACCTATAACAAGTTGAAACCAAGGAAGTATGGGCCGTACAAGGTGATCAAGAAGATCAACAATAATGCCTATGTGATTGACTTGCCTGCTGATATGAACATATCCCGAACTTTCAATGTAGATGACCTGTATGAGTTTCGTGAGGATGTTCCGCTTTATCCAGATTATAACTCGAGGTCGAGTTCTTCACAGGTGGGAGGGACTGATGTAGGACAGTTGGCGTTGGATTTTGAAGAAGAGATGGACAGAAAACTGTCCAAAAGGGGTGCTCCGAAGAAACGGGCATAATTTTTAGCTCGGTTGTCAGATTTCCTATTATAATATGTTTTCGGAAAGGGTTTTCAGAGTTCCACAGCAGGACAATTGGGTTCCCCCGGTTGACGTCATTTGCATCCTCAACGGAGCTGTTTAAGTTAGGTTGTCGGGCAGCCGAAGTTTTTAGTGTTTTTATTTGTTTTCCGTTTTGGTTTAGTTTGAGGATATTTTAGTCTTTTTGCTTATTTTAGGGTTTCCCGAGTCTATTTAATGCTCTTTGTTATCAGTTTCGAATTATTCAATAATATTATTATTTTGGTTTCAATTGAATTTACTGGTGGATTCCAGATTGTGAGAACTTAGGGTTTACTCTGGTAAATCCTTTACTTCCGTTCTGCGTCACTTTAACAAAAAACAAACTGCCTAAATCCTAAAATACCCACATGCCTACATTCTAACACATGTCAAGTTGAGCAATCCCTGATCCTAAATAAAATAAATCAAAAAAGTTTTAACAGAAACACATAGACATGCCAACGATTCACAGCTACAACAGTCAATAAACGCCAATAGCATCGCACACCTGCTGATTAAGCAGCTAATTACCCCAAGATCCCATGGATGTTTGGACATTATTCTTGCTGTCAAATATGAAGCCTGATGCAATATTCTTTCCCCTACCAGATGAGTTGGGAATGGAGCTGGTTTGAACTTTGAAGGGACCTGTGGGAGAACAAATGAGACTAACATATCTAAATGTCTAATTATAGAAAATATGAAATTTCTTTAAGAGCTTTTATTCTTGATAGTCTGAGATCTTAAGTCAGCAGATTTCACAGCAGGAGTGCCAATAGGAGCCAACGGCTGAGACACTTTTGTGGTTGACACTTCAGTGTTTGCCAAATTCCGTCCCTCAGTTCCAACAAAATCAGAGCGAATGCTGTTTGCTGCTTCCCCACTCACCGGTGCAGAAATTTTATTTGAGCTTGCCGAGACAAAAGTATTTTATTTGAAATTTTATTCGTTAATATGGCATTATGATAAGTTGGGCACTTACTTGATGAAGTGTGGATACCATTTTGGTTGCGAACTGAATTCCACAGCTAGTTCGGTCTTAGCTCAGTGGAATCATGGTGGAAGTTTTTGTGGCGTACTCACATCCCTACGAAGGTCAAAATCTTTATCTAATTGGCTCCCGGCTAGGTGTAATCTGGCAAAACGGGGAATGCGAGTTGAGGTCTCTTTTCTAATCTGTGATAAACATCCTGAAACGAGAATGCACACTTTATGGACATGCCCTGCTCTTAAAGGAATTTGTGGCATGTGTAGCTTTCTGAAGGGTTTTTGTGTGAAGGATAATACTCAGTTCCTGGACCTAATGAATTTGTGTGAAAACAATTTGGTGGCTGAGGAATTTGAGTTGTTGTGTACGGTGATGTGGAGGGTCTGGTTTTGTTGCAATAGGGTGATCCATGATAGTCAGCTTCCTGCAGATAATGATGTGGTTCCTTGGGCAATTTCTTTTCTTGCTGAGTTCAAGCGTGCTAATGAGGTGGCTAATGGGTATGAGAGTTTTGTGATGAGGCAGCCGCCAAAATGGACTCCTCCGGACGCAAGGAAGTTTAAGTTGAACACTGATGCTGCTATCAACTCTGTGGTTGGAAAGGTGGGTGTTGGGGTTATTATCAGAGATTGTTCTGGTAGTGTTTTGGCCTCCAGATTGCAGATGATAAAAAGCTGCTTTTTCGCCGCAAATTGCTGAAGCAGTAGCCTTGCTTAGAGGCCTGAGGTTGGCGAGGGAGACTGGTCTATGGCCTTGCGAGGTGGAGACTGATGCTCAAGTGATTGTTAATTTAGTAAATTCCCCAGTCTTCCCCTGTTCTGAGGTTGAGTTAGTTTTACAGGACATAAGACAGCTTCTTGCTGAGTCTCCTGATTGTAAGGTTGCTTTCGTCCCAAGGAAAGATAATATGACCGCTCACGGTCTTGCCAAGCTTGGCTTGATGGCTGATAGTGATAGTTTTTGGATGGAGGAGTGTCCTCCTGGTGTGGTTCCTTTTGTTTTGGGCGATTGCCCAAATCTAGTGTAGTTCTTTGGTTTAATGAATTTCCTTTAAAAAAAAAAAAAAGTTTCTATCTTCTCACTTTTGTTCAGTTTTATTTCTATTATATTTTCATTTGATTATTTGATTTATTTAATATCTCTTTTCCATTTCTTATTTCAAATTTTCTAAAGGGAGGTATTCAAAATGGGTAATATTAAAATTAAATAGATTATCTTTAGAAATTTAATTTTTTAAAATATAATGTATTTAGAATATGAGTGTCAAAAGATAAAATAGATAATTTTGAAAATGTTGCGACAAGTGATCATGATGCCATATAACATTGGTTCCATAAGGTTATATAACTTCGATTCTATTTTATTTATTTTTTGTTGAATAATCTAACGAGAGAAAGACCCTATCTGTAACTGTAATGTGTGTACATATTGTCAACATAAATCTGCCAAAGTAATTTAACAAAGTTCTCCTATTTACGTTGCTATTACATATCAAACTAAATAGGAGAATATTCTTTTTAGGGTTTGGTTTTGTTACTGTAGTTGGTTTGATAAATGAGAGTTAGGGAGAAATTCAAAAATAGCCCTCCTAAATATTAAAATTTTGTTTTAAATCATTTAGAAAAGTTGAATCGTTTGTAACCACATGACGTAACAATTTACCCATATACCCTTCACTTAACAATTCTATTCCGTTGATCGGAAATGTGGTTAGAAACAAATTCCACTTAAAATACAAGATTGTTTTTAGCAATTTTCTCTATCAATTATTATCCAAAAAGAATGAAATATTCTAAGGGCGCGTTTACTAATCGGAAATGAAAAGAATTGGAATTA
Source organism: Acer campestre (assembly GCA_954870605.1). NCBI lineage: Eukaryota > Viridiplantae > Streptophyta > Magnoliopsida > Sapindales > Sapindaceae > Acer > Acer campestre. The sequence goes on from OX940809.1 coordinate 9,958,464, forward strand.
AGCTCCATTGGAAAGGGAATGGAGGGGAATTGGAATTAAGTTACTAAATTTCATTCCAGTGTTTACCAACTTTTTAAGAATAAAAAATGAAAGGAGGATGATACAAAGTTGATTACAAAAATACCCTTGTATATATATCAGGTTGAATTTATTTTTTTTAATATCAAAAAATATATTTTATATTACTCATAACACTATAATAAAAATAATTAACATATTTATATTATAAAATTTAACTAATTAGTTTAATATTAATTAAAAATTGAGAAATTATGCACATTTGAAAACATAATTAATTTTAGGAAATTGCTTGGGTATTGACTGGTCAGTACCCAAGGTACTGACCCCTCCAATGGGATGTTGCCACGTGACTTTTTTCTTTTAATTTTTTACTTTTATTTCTTTACATTTATCACAAATTGACTATGTGGCAAAACCCTATTAGTTGGTCAGTACCCAAGCATTATCCTTAATTTTATGCTATTACCTATAATTCACAGTGTATATATAAGTTTAAAAAACAGAAATAAAAATAAATAAATTCAAACCAAAAGCATGACATTCAAGGCAGCGTGAATTCAAAGTTTTATTATTATTATTATGGTTCATATGTACCAAATCAAAGTCGCAATTCGGTTTTTTTTTTTTTTTCAATAATTCGCAGTTCATATATATTTATATATATAATTCTTTAAAACATAATTTTATATGAGAAGAAAAAGATACGGAGAAAAAATGAACAAAAAAGAATAATAGAGAACAATCCCGAAAGAAAATGACAAAATAGAAAATTATTTATTTATTACTGTTAGATGAGGATATTTTAGTAAAAATACATAAATTTCTTTTTCAATTAGGAAAGGGAATTTAATTCCTAGGTTAGGTGGAGGGAATCAAGTTCCCTTTCATTCAGGAACTTAATTCCGCTTATATATGTGGGGTCTACAGAACTTAATTCACTTTCCTAGGAAGAACTCCTGATTAGTAAACACGTCATAATTTGTTATTGTAGCAAAAATGTTAGTCAAGTGTGAATTTAATAAATAAATAAAAAAAGTCCTCCAGATAAGCAACCAAATAAATTTGGAACCCTAGTTCTAAAGGAGTCCATACGCTACCAAAGTTGTTTTATATTACAATAATGCTAAACATCCCACCTAAAATCCCACATTTTTCATCCCACTACATGTGGCATGTGAGGTGTCAAATTGTGAGTGGATACTCATTAATGATGATTTATCTCACCTACCCTATGTATCCACTCACCATTTGACACCTCACATGCCACATGTAGTGGGATGAAAAAGGTGGGATTTTAGGTGGGATGTGTAGCATTACTGTTTATATTATTAGCACACGGAAACTAGGGTTTATTAAGCGTCTTGCATACCCTTTGAGAGTCGCAAACTTACTTCCGGCAACTCCTCCACTGCAAAAGTGAAAAGTTGCGCTTGAATCTTTAATCATTTAGCCATCCTACAAAGGTATGATTTTTTCAACTTGGCTTCATCGAAATTCTATTTCTTTCCTGATTTTAAAGGCATATATACAAATATATCATCGATCATGTGTCGAATCCCTTACAAAAAACGTGTGATAATTCACATATACATACACTGTTTATCTTGGGCAGCTCCCTCAAATAACTTATGTGCATTCTATCTTTATTATTTACATCGTCTTTATCAAAGCAACATTATATTCTAAGAGCATCCCCAAAAGACTCTTCAAATGAGATATTTGTTAAAGTCAAAAGAGCCACATCAGCATATTTTGTTCCAACAGACTCTTCAAATGAGATTCTTCAAATAAGATTTTGTTTCTCTCTCTTCAATATTGAAGAGCAACTTCTCCCTCTTCAATTATTATTATATTATTTTTTATATCATATCATCATTAATATTTGACATCTATATCTTTTTATCTTTTTAATTAAATTCAATTAATATATAATAAGTTTTAATTTATAAATTTTATCATCATAAAAATTATACCATTAGAAAGATCTCATTTAGATCTTTAAAATGAGACTAATATTGAATATTTAATAATAACATATTATTATTTCTAACTTGAAAAAAAATGAAGGGTAATTAGATTTGTTTGGGGAGGAATTTGAGTGTTTTTATTAAAATAATATAAACTTATTTCTAATTGAATAGTCTTTTGGAGGGGCTTCTCTTTTTTCACTCTTCAAATTGCCACATAGGTAAGCAAATAAACATTTGAAGAGTGAAAATAGAAGAGTCTTTTGAAGATGCTCTAAGTATTGTGTGTGTGTGTGTGTGTGTGTGTTATAGAAGGAATGATAGACACAAGAAGATATAAGAATTATCAAGTAGTACTCCAGCTTGATGGATTTTGTGATACATTGATATATATATATATATATTTTTTAATTCTTTTGCCGATAGCTTGGCGAAAATGGGAGCGAAGGGGGCTGGGGACTTTGTGGAGTGGGGAGATGTTTGATGGATGTGTGGCCTTTGTTGGCTTCCTGTTGGGGTGCTGCTGTGGTGCAGTTGTTGTTTTTGCTTCAGTGTTTTCTGTTTTTTGCTGCTGCTTCTGGGTGCTTTTTGTGGGTGGTTTTTGTTGTTTTTTGCTGCTCGTTTTGAGCCCCGGCTGTTGCCTTTTATTTTTTTTTGAAAACAGCCCTTTATTCAAAGACCCCCAGAGGCGGGGAAAGCCAAAAACAAACAGCCACAAACGACCAAGAAAAGGGAACAAAATAGAGCAGAACCAGCCGAAAGACCAGAAAACAATTACAGAACAAAAAACCAGGAGCACCAGAAAAAAACACAAAAAAAGCATCAGAAAAACCAAAGAAACCGGAACCACAGCCAACCAAGAAAACCACAGGCCCTCCTTACATCCAATGCAGAAAATCACCACAAGAATTGGATCCCATCTTAGCCAAATTATCCGCGAACGAGTTAAACATACGCGAATCGTAAACAACCTTCAGACCAGCCATAGAGTTCAGCTGCATCCGGATGTAAGAAATCAAACTAAAATGCTCTAAGCTACCATAATCCTTGTTGTTAATCCAAGAGACGGCCACCTTAGAATCACTGACAACCGATATCACCTGACCTCTAAGGGTCTGGCTAGAACTGCAAATGGACACAGCTTTATGAATTGCAGCTATTTCAGCAGCATTAGAGTCCTTATACCCCACCCCCATCGAAAAAAGACACACCACTTTGCCATTGTGATCTCTCAAAACTCCTCCAATACCAGCAGGCCCCGGATTTCCCCTAGCCGCACCATCGACATTGAACTTAAGAGCGTGCAACAGCGGCGGAATCCAATCCTTGATGACAGATTTCTTCACCCTTCTAGATTCAACACAGCGATCCTTTAGATTGAGCATCAATCTGAAACATCCTTCCCAAGATATTTAAACCACCAAGCGATCCGAAAACATACCATGTCTTTAACCACAGAAAAAATAGGGGTTTTGTCTTCGAACACCAGCCTATTACGCACTTCCCACACCGACCACACAACGGCGCTAAATAAGGACAGCCAAGCTCTTTCACATTTCGCGGCTGGACATAATCCTAACCACCCCTCAAACCACTCTTGAACCGTTTTATTGCCACACCATTTGACTTCCCACCAGGCCATACACGCCTGCCACAAATTGATAGTCCAAGAACAATGCAAAAACAAATGATCAATTGTCTCCACTTGTTGACAGCACAAAGGACAGTTAGCATCATTGAGAGGGCTCAATCCGAGTCTCTGAATTTTCTCCCTAACCAACAGCTTACCTTTGAAGAGTTGCCAAAGAAAGACTTCCACCTTTGGGGGACAAATCCCATTCCAAATAACTTTATCGAAGACGTCAACGAAGACGAAGCCTCCGATATCCCTTCCAATTGGCGCCTAAACGAACTCACCGAGAACAAACCATTCCTATTATGTCTCCAAGCCAACGAAACCGAAGAGAACTTGGATAAAGAAATGCCGTTGAGGAAGGTAAGAAAACCTTCCCACTGCTCCCTTTCCCAATCAAACAAATTCCTCCTAGTTTGAACCACCCAAATCCAACCCGATGAACTCCATCTCCCAAAATCCTTAACTATAATTTAACCTTTTCAAAAAAAAATATATATATATATACACACTCAATCTATAATTTTGTTATAAATAGATTAAACTGATGCTAATGAAGCTTTCTCTTCTATAAATTAAAATTCAAGAGTAATACCTATATATGTATGATGATATTATTTCATTCAGCAGGTTTCCAAAATATAAAATAACTTAGGGGAAGACTTCATGATATACTTTCACAGTCTTTGACGCTTAATTCTGATATAATAAATAATAATCTTATTGAAATTTCGTTATCAATTTCACTTTCATTCTAACAATTACTTGATTAAATTTCTTGCATGATCCCTTGATTCAAGTTGAACAGTTTTCTTCAATGGAAGAGGCTGGCGTCCATATTTCACAAATGTTATCCGATGAATCAATGAAGGACAATGGAGATGTATTGGTGGCCGTGGTCGGATTATTCCTTCCCTGTGAAATCTTCTTTGAGATCCTCAGCTGGTTGCCGGTGAAATATTTGGTAAGATGCAAGTGTGTGTGCAAGCAATGGTATAGATTGATCGAAGAACGCTCCTTTATTATGAAGCATTTGAACTGCAGCCAGCCTGTTACATTTAATTTTGAAGATAAAGTAGAAAATCTGGATGTGGATGGGACTATTGTTCAAGAAACGTTCAAAAAAGAAGATTTCTTTACAGGATTAATTTTAGAAAAGGGTGATATCTCATGTAAGTACCGATTAAGGAACTTCACGACCCAAGAGATTTTGTATCTGCCTAATCCTCATGAAGATACCTTTCGCATATACATTTATAATCTTTCTGGTGAAATTAAGTTGATGTCTTTGTATGGTGATAAAAATAGAGGTCACGTAAAAGGGATGGAGATTCTTAATCTTGATAGAAACGATAAGTGGAGACCACTCATGAAATTCCCCAGCCTAGAAAAATGTCAAAGAGGACGACTGACATATGGAATTCGATGCAATGGCTTTATGTCTTTTGTCAAACAAGATGGCCATGGATCAAATTCCTCCATTGATGTTTGTAGTCTTGACATGGGAAGTGAGTGTTTCATCAACAACACGCTTCCTCAAGGTTTGTTCTCCAATTTGTCGAAAGTTTTGGTTTTCATATTGAATGGTTGCTTAGCTTTTGGTGATATAGTGGAAGAGAAGTTGAATCTGATTGTATTAGATGATCACAGAATGCACAAGTGGAGCGAAACGAAGATTGTTATTCCTTTGACATTCTTGAAAGAAAATCCAGATTTGAAGAAATTGGTTCCCATTTACTTGTGTGATGGCAAAGTGTGGTTTCGCTCGAATCAAAAGGAAGATCATAAGGTGTTTTTTTCTTACGATACACAATCGAGAAAAATCACTGAAGTGGATTGCCGGAACAAAGCACTTTATTCCGTACATCCAAGTGTTATAACTTTTAAAAGGAATGCGATTGGAGGTGATAAGTATACAAACCAGAACTGCTCCTAGAAGTCAAGTCAATGGTGACAACAATCTGTGACAAACGATCTTAATTCAGTTTTTTTTTTTTTTTTTTAATTATATACATATGTATATATATAAATATAGGGGGAATTGCATTTTAGTCCCTGTAGTTTGCCTTAATCCACGTTTAGTCCACGTTTATTTTTTATTGTTGCTTTTAGTCCTTCTGTGACAGAATCCGTCAAAAGACAGATTCTGCCATGTCAGTCGGACTAAAAGACGTTAATGCCCCTCTGATTGTCTAATACTCATTGAATGACCATTTTACCCTTAATTAAAAATTAAAAACAGATTTAATATATATGTATATAACAGATAAAAAAAACAAATAAATATAAAATAAATATAAAACAAAACAAAACAAAAAAACAAAATAAAATAAAAAAATCTTCATCTCTCTCACCAGTATACAACACAACAAAAATTAAAAAATTAAAAACTAATACAGATTTAATAATATATATATAACAGATTTAAAAAAAAAAATTAATAAAACAAAACAACAAAAAAAATTATAAAACAAATTCCATAAAAATTTCAACCCAAGTTTCACGTTCATCTTCTTCAACCTCTGTTGGAGATTTACCAAAATTACCAAAATCTATTTCTAAAACCAAATAAATAAAATCCATCTCCATTTCACATTTGTATCAAACAAAATTTCAATTTTCTCAAGAAATCATTGAACAAAACACAACCCAATCCAACCACAACAAAAACTAGAGCTCCATCATCACTACGCCCACCACCGTTTCACTTACCAAACCCAGACACAACCTAGTAAAATCCATGGCTCCACCACTACCACCATATCCACCTCCAACGCACTCATCAAACACAAATCCAATCCACATTCGAATCCAACCCAATCAATAGATCCTCATGAAAAAAAAAAAATCAGAAAATCAAAAATTAAAACAGCAAACTTCATGAATTAATTAGCCAAATGAGTTTGATAACTCCTCTGCAATTAACTAACCTAAATGTTGAGTGCCCAGATGATCTTTCATCTGAAGCCACTCTCAAATCTGGGTCACCGTGAAGAGGAAGACCACGACGCCGTGAAGAGGAGGTCGTGTCAGCTCGAAGTGGGAGAGTCGAAGACATCGGCGGCCAAGAGACGGGAACCACCACCTAGAAGACCACCACCAACGCCGACGAAGAGGGAGAAACGAAGACGCCGGCGGCCAAGAGACGGGAACTACCCCCATTCCAGCGGCCAAACAAAACCCAATCTGATTTAGGTTTGATAGATGAGGGGAGAGAGAGAGAGAGAGAGCGAGAGAGAGGTTTATTTTTTTGTTTGATCTGGATGAAGTTGGTATTGGGTTGCCAGATGAAGAGAATATGATAAAAAAAATTAAAAAACTATTTCATTTTTGCGTTTGATCTGAATGTTTGATTGCCAGATGAAGAAGATATGATAAAAAAAAAATAAAAAATTATTTCATTTTTGCGTTGTTGATGGTTGCCAGATTGATTTTTTTTGTTTTGTTTTTTTTGTTTTAGTTTATGTTATTTTAAAAATAAATATTTAGTAAAATTAATTTTTATAAATTTAGTGAAATGACGTGGCATGATCTCCTCCACTCATTTGTTTTTTATTTAATATATTATTAATTATATATATCAAATTACCTTTATGGCCTTCAGCCCTAATTACCCTTCCTGTCCCCACTGATGAATTTACCTATTTACCCTCGTTGACCCTTGTTGACTTGACGAAACCCTAACAGAATTGGACGGTAGGGACTGGAATTCATATTGTCAGAATAAAGATGGATTGAAAGTTATAATACCAAAAAACCGTGGACTAAACCTGGATTAAGGCAAACTACAGGGACTAAAATACGATTTTCCCATAAATATATATTATGTTTGTCTTTCCATATGGAAGAATTATTTAGAGGTCTTGACTTGAACAATTAAGCAGCTGCTAGTGGCGTCGTCCTCTTTGCTTGCATTCGTATGTTTAGTGACGAAGCCACATGGCGAGCAACTCCTCTGGAAGAATTGCATGTATTGTTCAACTTGCAGTCATATTTTTACTTTTTTTTTTTCTTTTTTGGGAAAGGAGAAACTTCATTGAAACAAACCCAAACTAGTCTGGACAATCAGCCAGAACCAAACACTCCACGCAGGGAGGACAAAACTCAATTCAAAAACAATAATCAGAAGAACAAATTAGCCAAATTATGGGCAACCATATTAGCTTGTCTAGTTTAAGTTTAGGCTAAAGTATTTAATAACAAAGAAGGTTATTTTGAATTTAACAACAAAGAAGGTTATAATAATAATAATAATAATAATAACAAAGAAGGTACAACGCGGATGAAAACTTTGTAAAAAGTGATTTTAATGAGAATCAAGGAAGCACGGATATGGATACGGATACGGGATACGGATACGGCAAGATACAGGGATACGGTAAATCTCCAAAAACTAGAATACGGATACGGCAGGATACGTCAATTAAAATAAAATATATTTATATTTTTTTAAAATAAGAATATATAAAAAGATATTTAATAATTCATTCAAAAATCAAAACATATTTATATCCAATCATCCAAATAAAACATGTCACATAACAACCTGAGCCATAACAATTTAACATATTACAATATCCAAATTAAGTCATAACATATTACAAAATTAAAAATCCAAATAAAACATACATCACATAAGTTATAGTATATTACAAAATCCAGATAATACATAAAATAAACTCATCAAATAGATATTAAATTCCTAATTAACTTAATTATAATTATTAACATTGTTAAAGGATCTAAATAATTCGGCATCTAACTCTGGTTCATCAAGTGAAAGGTTTGTAATATTAAGTATCCCGTTATTCTCCATGCCAATGGAATTAAAGCCAAAATTTCTTTACAGTTTCATTTTGACCCCTAAAATTTTGAAATTATAATTTAACCCCGTTTTATACTAAAAAAATTATAATATTGCCCCAAACGTATCCTCGAAGTATCCCTCAAGTATCCTCCAAGTATCCCTCAAGTATCCTCTAAGTATCCTCCAGTCAAACTTGTGAAAAAGTCAATGGATACACCATTTGGTGTATCGGATACGTATCCTGAAGTATCCGGGAAGTATCGGAACTGGATACGAATTCGATACCAGTTACCTCCACCAAATGAAGTATCCGTGCTTCCTAGATGAGAATAGTCTGAATTTGATTGTTATGATATGGCATTATCCACAATAGTAGTTATGGGTTATAGTAAATAGTGTATGATTAATACCAGGGATGACAACATGTTGAGTTTAACTGAACCCGAACCCATGACATATTTTTCATCCCGAACCTAACCGCAATCCCAAATAATTTTACAGGTTTGGGTTTCGACAAAACCTGAACGTAACCGCAAAATTATTCGGATTCAGATTTCGACCTACGTATCTAAAACAACATTGTTTTGAGTTTATAATTCTAATTTACTCAAACGCCATCATTATGAATTTGAGTTTTTTAAAAATCTGGGGTTTTTTTTTTTCAAACCTGAACCCACTTTGGGTTTACTTTTTACACCTGAACCCGACTTGCAGCCCGAAATAGCAAAAATCATACCCAGAGTCCCAAACCACACAGTTCGGGTTCGGGTGAAACTGCCTTCCCTAGTAAATGCTTTGTTTACTTTATATATTCTGATCATGTCCTTAATATGATAGTCTATCATTTTTTTAGTGGTTATGTCGAGCAAAAGTTTCGTAAACCAACAAATAAATTTATATAATTCAACACCCGAATCGATAAAAAGTTGTCAATTTTTCTCAAGAGAGAGGGTGTAAATAATCGTAAATTTTGTAGTTTTAGCCTTTTAAGCAATGTTCTAGTAAGCGCTAGGCACTAGTTGGGCCGATTAGTCGGTGATTAATTGGGGATTAATTAGAAAACACAATTACAAACAAATTTAATGTTGAAGACACAATCCACAAATATCAAATCCAAAGAAAATTCAAATCCAAATACACAATCCAAAGACACAATTGGCCAATTTAATAGTGGAAAACTAATTGCAACAGTGGCCTAATTGGCCCAAAGCTGATGCTAACCCAAATTGCCAAGGAGCCCAACAGAGAGCTCAAAGTCAACCTCGTAATACTCTTCTTTCCCATTTGTCTGCAACTGTCCAAAAATCCCCAAAATCCTCTCTGATTCTCTGAATTCCCTCTCTTCTTCTTCTTTGACAAAACCTTAAATCCCTAAAATTAATCCCCAAATTTCATCAATCATCTTCTTTGAGACATGAAAGTGAAAGAGATGAGAACTGACCTGCAATTCTACGAACTGGAGACGGCTGTGAACCGGCGACGGCGGTGACGGAAGACAGAAGATTTCGGTGATCTCGGCGACAGAATGGTGGTAGGCAGTAGGAAGCTTCTTTGGTCGAAGATGGTTTATGTTTGTGATCTGGTTTAGGTTTGCGATCTGTTTGGTTGTGATGAAATTTGTGTGAACTAAGATGAATTTCATTAATCATTTGTGTGATCTGAGATGAATCGATGAAGATTGAAGGGAAAAACTGATGAAAAGTGAAAATGAGGTCTTTTTTTAAAAAAAAAAAAAAATAGGCTGGGCATGGTCCAAACCGTTGACCGCCGTGTAGTCGACTTGCCGATTAGTCGCCGCCTTGTCCGATTAGTCGGAGAGCATGGAATGCAGCCGACTTCAGCCTTTTCGCCACGGCAACCCACCGCCTAACTGTATTACGCCGATTAATTGGCCTAGTCGGCCGACTACTAGAACACTGCTTTTAAGACCGTGAGAAAGAGTTCCACTGAAAGTTTGTCGAAATTGTGGTTCTTAAGATTATGGTCAATTTTGAACGAGATGAGGTTGGTTCGGTGGTAAAACCCCACAAGATTGCAAGTTTGACTTTTTCCCCTTTCCAAAAAACCCCGAATTTACATAATAGTTGCTTCAAAGAAAAAAAAAAAAGATATGGTCAATTTTTGTCACGATAAAATGAAAAAATTGAACATCAACCTGTGACAAATCTATTAATCACAAGGACATTAATGAAGTATTAAATAAGGTTTCAGTGGAATATATAGAAAGATTATCAATTTAGTCCCTAATTTTTAGCGAAATATCAAATTTTTAATTGTGTTTGCTTTTTTATCACCTATGGTCTCTTACTTTGCAGAAATAATTAGCGGTTCCATGGGTTTTTTTTTTAATTTATTATTATTATTATTATTTTATCTTTAAATAAGGATCATGTCACATGTCAATAAAATTAATATTTTATATATCACAAAATAAAATTATAAATAAATAATGAACATATATATACGGTCACGTTTTGGTCAGTGCGCACTGATGTAACCACATCAGTACCAATGTGTGTGTGGACCACTGATTATGGAGAAACTTTGACAAATGCATACAATTTGAGTCAAAATATGTAAATCTAATGGTCCACATCCAACGCACTGATGAAGTTATATTAGTGTGCACTAACGAAAACATTTTTGTATATAAATATACGGTCTCGTTCACATCAATGTGTAATAATGTAACTACATCAGTATCAATGCATGTGGATCACTGATTATAGAGAAACTTTGACAAGTCCATACACTTTAAGTCAAAGTATGTAAATCTAGCTAATGGTCTACATCCAACGCATTAATGAAGTTATATCAATGCGCATTGATATAACATGAACATTTCTGTATATATATATATACATATTTGAAGAAAAGAAGAGGGAGGAAAAGCCCTCTTTTGTTGAGGAATCACCACATGAAAACCATGAGCAGGAGTGTGGGTGTTACAAAGCTGCTTCCGAGATAGAGGTCATGGATAAGGAGTTGTGGAACCTTGAGGATGAGATCGTGAAAGTGATTGACAAAGGCATGGCCCTTGGTTTTGATTTCAATGGAAGAAAGAAGGAAATTTCTGAGATAATTGCTAGGAGGGATGAGAAGAATGACAATAGTTTTCATGAGTTCATGAAAAGCTTGGTGGTTAATACTAAGTTCATTGGTTTTTGAGGCTCTTATTTGATAGGCTTGCGAATTTGGGGTCCAAGATGATAGGGTTTTCTTGGAATGGGGAGATTCTAGGTGAGTATTGTCTTCTGTTTTCCCTTGTTTCTTGTATGTTTGGTTCTGTTGGTAGTTTTTTCTCATTGTTTTTCTGTTGTTGTTTAGGGTTTGTCCTGTTGTTTGTTGGGGATGTTGAGCTGCTGTTGCTCCTAGCTTACTTTTGCTCACTCTTGTTGTTTTCCTTGCCGTTTTAATAAACTTTGCCTTTTAATATATATATATGGTCCCGTTCATATTAGTGCGCACTGATGTAACTACATCAGTACCAATGCATATGGACCACTGATTATGGAGAAGTTTTGACAAGTGCATATACACTTTGAGTTAAAGTTCGTAAATCTAATAGTCCACATCCAATGCACTGATAAAGTTATATTAGTGCGTATTGACGAAGTTATATTAGTGCCCACTGACGAAGTTATATCAGTGCCCACTGACGAAGTTATATCAGTGCCCACTGACTTGAACATTTATATATATGTAGGCTAATTGGCACAAATGCCCCCTGAACTTTTCAAAAAGTTGCATTGTACCCCCTAAAGTTTTTTTTTCGGCACTAAACCCCCTGAACTCTCGTAAATTTGCAATCGCTGAAGGAATCTACCCCCTGGTGAGGGGGCAAATTCCTTCAGCGATTGCCAAATTACAAGAGTTCAGGGGGTTTAATGGCGAAAAAAAAAGTTCAGGGGGTAAGGTGCAAATTCGGGTATAGTTTAGGGGGTATCCGTGCCAATTAGCCATATATGTATATATATAAGACTTCTCACATACAAACCCCTTCATATAAGGGTTATATATGAACCCACTTTTCAACCATTTGATCAAAATCTAAAGGATGTTATGTATTCTCTCTCATGCCCCACAACTTACTTTTGTCTCCTCGCAATTTACGAAAATACATAACAGTTATTGGATTTTGATCCAAGAGCTAACAAACGGTTTGTATATAACCCTTATATAACGGGGTTTGTATGTGAGAAGTCTTTTATTTATATATATACTTATAAATATATGAAAATTATTAGGTTCAGAATCCCACACATTTTTTCGTATGGAATTCTTAATAGATAACAATGTTAATTCAAAATATACCCATGTTAATTTGAAATCTCATCCGAAAAAACATGTAAGATCAAGTACTTGATAATAATATATACACATTAGAATTTGGATCTTTTATCTCTTAAGTTTTTAATTTTTTTCAATCCTACGATCCCATTGATTGTTATTGTGACGGGGGCTAACTCAACTTTTGTCTTTCATGAGTTTATCTATAAGTTTAATTGTGTGATTTGTGTTAAACAATTATACTACAGTGAACTTTATATGAAAAGTCGATTAATATTCCTTATGAAACTCAATAAAATTAGAACCCCAAGTGGTAAAGGAGTCCTAATTCCTAAAGCAACCAAAATATTAAATTCCTATTTTAGCATACACAAGTACACAACAACATAGACAATTGCAAGGCCGGTTTATTTACAAAGAGTTAAGAGTACGTCTTACATACCCTTGAGAGTTACAAACCGATGATCACTTCCGGCAACTCCACGAGTGCAAAAGGAAAAAAAAAAAAAAAGAGTTGTGGTTGAATCTTCATTGTTTACCCATCCAATCGAAGGTATGATTTTTCAACTTGGCTAGCTTCATCGAAATTCTAGTTCTTGCTAGATTTTAAAGCTATATATAAATAAAGTCTTTTTCTCCTTAAAGCGCACTAATATAAAATACATCAGTACATTGCATGTGGACAATAGATTATGGATAAGCACCGATAAGTTCATGTAGACTGAGTCAAAACAATTAAATTTAATGGTCCACATGCAAGACACTAATATATATTTATCGGTACGTATCGAGGAGAAAATTTTCCTATATATATCACGTGATGATCGAATCTTGTACGAAAAATGTGTGATGATCCCAATTCAACTTGATAATTCTCATATTCAAGCGGTATTTATCTACTGTATGTAGCTCCCTGAAATAACCTAATTACCTGCAATCTAGAGTCTAGATCATCTATATTACAATCTTCATTGCACGTATGATATATAAGGGATTTGAAATGTTTTATACCTGATCACTGCAGCTTATATACATATATACCTGATATTTGAAATAGATAATCAATTAAATATATATAAACTAAAATTCAAGAGTAATTAATGGCTATATCTGTATGATGTATGATGATATTATTCCATTCAAAAGGTGTATTTCTTCTCTTTTATTAATAAATTGCTGTTTCTACTTTATATATAGGGAGAACTTTAAAACTAGCCAAAAATTAGTGAGTTTATTGTTTTTGTCCAAAATTATAATTTTTATTGTTTTTGTCAGCATATCCACTTTTTGGACAAGATTGTCCTTCTTTATAAATTTTGTTTTCCTCTTTCTCTCTCTCCTTTTCTCACGCCTCCTTCTTCTTCTTTCTCTCCTTCTTCTCTCTTTCTCTCCTCACATTTTTTCCAGATTTTTTTTTTTTAAAATTTTTTAGTTGAAAATTTTCAAGATTTAAATAAGGTTTGGATTTGAGTTTGGGTAGTGGTTGTGGTTGTGCTTAAATTTTTTTTCAGATTTGTGGTTTTATTTTAAGTTGGGTTGTGGTTGTTTTTATGAATGGTGGGAGTTGTGTTTGGGGTTGGGTTTTGTTGAAAAAAAAAATTAAGAATTTTTTCGGATTTGATCTTTAAACACACCAGGCCATGAATTAAACACACCAGTCAAAACGAATTAAACACACCAGGGTAAAACGAATTAAACACACTAGGCAAAACGATTTAAACACACTAGGCAAAACGATTTAAACACACCAGACCATCAATTAAACATACTAGGCTACCAATTAAACACACAAGACAAAACGAATTAAACACACCAAGGCAAAAACAATTAAACACACCGGGGCAAAAAAGAATTAAACACACCAGACAAAACGAATTAAACACCCAGTGTGTTTAATTGATAGCCTGGTGTGTTTAATTGTTTTTTCCTTGGTATTTTTAATGAGTTTTGTCTGGTGTGTTTAATTAGTGACCTAGTGTGTTTAATTGATGGTCTGGTGTGTTTAATTCGTTTTTCCTAGTGTGTTTAATTCGTTTTACCTTGGTGTGTTTAATTCATTTGGTCTGGTGTGTTTAATTCGTTGCTTGGTGTGTTTAATTCGTTTTACCCTGGTGTGTTTAATTGTTTTTTCCCTGGTGTCTTTAATTCGCCTAGTGTGTTTAAACAAAATGACATATGGAAAATTAGTTTGAAAAAGATCAAATCCGAAAAAATTTTAATTTTTTTTTCAACAAAACTCAAACCCAAACACAACTCCCACCATTCATAAAACCAACTACAACCTAAACGTAAATACAACCACAAATCTGAATTTTTGTTAAGCACAACCACAACTCAAATCCAAACCTTTTTTAAATTTGGAAATTTTTCAACAAAAAAAAAAAAAAAAAACCAACTACAACCCAAACGTAAATACAACCACAAATCTGAATTTTTGTTAAGCACAACCACAACTCAAATCCAAACCTTTTTTAAATTTGGAAATTTTTCAACAAAAAAAAAAAAAAAAAAAAAACTGAAATTTTTTTAAAAAATCTGGATAAATTTTCAAATCTGAAAATTTTTGTGTTAAAAAAAACCTGAATTTAAAAAAAAAAAAATCCCTAAAATCAATCACAACCACAACCCAAACTTAAAAATCTAAAAAAAAATTCAAAATAATAAATAAATAAAAAAACCTGAAATTTTAAAAAAAAATCTGGAAAAAACGTGAAAGAGAAAGAGAAGAGAGGAGAGGAGAGAAAGAGAAGAAGAAGAAGGAGGGAAGATCGGACGTCCGATCGTCGGTCGGTCGTCCCATCTGATTTTTTTTTTTTAAATCTGAATTTTTTTTTTAAATCTGGAAAAAAAAAAAAGAGAAAGAGAAGAAGAAGGAGGAGGCGTGAAAGAAGAAGGAAAGAGGAGGAGAGAGGAGGAGAAAAGGAAGAAGAAGAAGAAGAAGAAGAAGAAGGAGCCGTGAATGGAGAGAGAAAGGAGAGAGAAGAGGGAGGCGTGAAATGAGTGAGAGAAAGGAGGGAGAAGAGATTAAGAAAAAAAAAAGGGCAATTATGTCCTCACCGTCCATTTAATGACAAAAACAATAAAAATGATAATATGTGACAAAAACAATACCTCCCCTTAATTTTTGACTAAAAACCCCTATTTCCTCTTACATATATATATATACACTTTGAGTACAATCTTTGATAGTTAATTCTGATATAATAAATTACTAATGTTATACAATCCAAAAATTTATTGCATCCCTTGAATAGTTTTCTTCAATGGAGGAGGTTGGCGTCCAAATTTCACAAGTTTCATCGGATGAATCGAAGAAGGACAATGGAGATGTATCGGTGGCCAGCTGTGTCGGATTATTCCTTCCCTGTGAAATCTTATTTGAGATCCTCAGCTGGTTGCCGGCAAAATATTTAGTAAGATGCAAGTGTGTGTAAGCAATAGTATAAATTGATCGAAGATCACTCTTTTATTATGAAGCATTTGAACCGCAGCGAGCCTATTAATCTTCATTGCGAAGATAAAGTAGAAAATCTGGATGTGAATGGGACTATTGTTCGAGAAACATACGGAAAAATGTATGTACATGATAGACGGATTAATTTTAGAAAAGGGTGATATCTCATGTAAGTATTGGGTGAGGAACTTCACAACTCAAGAGATTCTTTATCTGCCTGCTCCTCATGAAGATAACTTTCTCATAAATAATGAGTTAGTAATGTGGTGATAGTTGCACAACTTCAAATTTCAAAAGTGCTATTTTGTCCCATTTCCTCATAAGGGTTCAAAAATTAAATAGCACTTTTTGGGGGAGGGTTTGTGCAAATAGCACCACATTAATAAGTCATGTTTTAATAGCACCAAAATAGGTGATGAGACCAAAATACCCCCACTTACTCTTTTCCTTTTTATTTTTTTTCTCGAAAATTCAAGACTTATTTATGATTTTTTCGAGACTTATTCATGCGTTTTCGAGACTTATTCATGCGTTTTTCGAGACTTATTCCTGCGTTTTCGAGACTTATTCATGCGTTTTTCGAGACTTATTCCTGCGTTTCGAGACTTATTCTGTCGACCTCCATTAATGGCGACAGTGACGATCCGACGACGGCGCTAATCGACTCCGGAGATAGTTGGATCTGGAAGATTGAACGATGCCGAGTTCGTTGGCGCTATCGGTTTCATCAGATTCATGACGGATCGTCATAAATCGGACGATGAAGATTCGCGATGGTTTGGGTTTTGCTTCGTTTATCTCTCTACACAACTCGAAAATGAAAACGAACACTTTGGTTACAATGATTGGCACTCGATGAACGTTTTCCCGGTGGTTTTACCGGTCAACTCATTGGTTGGCGATGGCACCTCCATTGAAGCTCTATCAATGGAGGTTTGGGAAAAAGGAAGAAGAAGGTGAAGGACACCCAAGAGAAAAGAAAAGAAGCTGGAGGGTATTTTTGTCCAAATTCCATTTTTGGTGCTAATAAAACATGAGTTAGTAATGTGGTGATAGTTGCACAACTTCAAATTTCAAAAGTGCTATTTTGTCCCATTTCCTCATGATTATAATTAATCTTTCTGGTGAAATTAAGTTGGTGAATTTTCATAGTGATAGGAAAAGAGGTTACATACACGGGATTGAAATTCTTAACCTATTTCCTCATAGAAACGATGAGTGGAGACCATTGAAATTCCCCATTCTAGAAAAATGTCAAAGAGGACAACGGGTGATATATGGAATTCTATCGAGCAATGACACTATTTATTTTGTCAAACATGGATCAAATTTCTCCATTGATGTTTGTAGTCAGCTTGATGTGGGAAGTGAGTGTTTCTTCAACAACACGCTTCCTCTTGGTTTGTTCTCTAATTCGTTGAAGGTTTTGGTTTTCAAATGGAATGGTTTCCTAGCTTTAGGTGATATATAGTGGAAGAGAAGTTGAATCTTATTTTGCACTAGTGGAGCGAAACCAAGATCGTTATTCCTTTCACATTTTTGAAAGAATATCCATATTTGAATAAACTTGTTCCCATTTCCTTTCGAGATGATGAAGTGTGGTTTCACTCGACATGAAAGAATGATAAGGTGATGTTTGCTTATCATACTCTGATACCAATGAAAGTAAATTCGATACAATCAAATAAACAAAACGAAATTCGGATCATTACCATTCACCATACGGAATCCGAATCTCAACAGCGGAAGCGGATCGAACACCTAGGATTGTATCACCGGTGTGAGAACGATCACGGAATCGGAAAGTCCTTCTAGCCACAATGCATATACCCACACTCTGATTGAAGATGGGAGAAAATTCTACAGATTTTCTCCACACCTCTTTGTGTTCCTCTGTTTTGCAATTAGGCACATAAACACCCAATACACCAGACAACATCCACCATACGGATCATTACCATTCACCATACGGAATCCGAATCTCTACAGCGGAAGCGGATCGAACACCTAGGATTGTATCACCGGTCTGAGAACGATCACGGAATCGGAAAGTCCTTCTAGCCACAATGCATATACCCACACTCTGATTGAAGATGGGAGAAAATTCTACAGATTTTTCTCCACACCTCTTTGTGTTCCTCTGTTTTGCAATTAGGCACATAAACACCCAATACACCAGACAACATCCCATATTGTCATAGAACAATTCACTTTGATCTCTTTGTTGTGTGTATCAGTTTCTTTTAACTGAAGCAATAACTGCTAATAAAACTGTCAGGCAGTTGTATGTGTTTGATGCAGGCTTGGGCTTGGTATACATGGACTTTGGGCTCTCCAGGTATTGCTTATCTTGGCCCACTTGGGTGTACAATGGGTCTCCAACCCATACCCAAATATACTAACATCTCCCACTCGCACAAGTGGGGCCAACACAATCCAGTTACCATAAGCCCATCATGGGTGCAACATTATTAATCAACATCTGCCATCCCCAAAATGGCGTAGGATGTGATACATACAGAGAAGTCTTTAAGACTTTAAAACACAAGTATTATCATCATTATCATCAATTATTATCAACAAAGTGTTCATACGAATAAATGCATTGTGTGACCTATGAACAATCAATGTATATAAAAGGGAGCTAACAATCTCAAATCTCAAGAGATAACATTGTTCATTGTTGTATCCTAGATTTAATTTTATAATTTTTATCAGTCCAAAGCATACTTAATCCCTCAAAAAGCTATGCTTGACTTTATCACATTTCATGTAATCACAATTGTATCTCCAAATACAATTGGCCGGCCAATGAATACATAAGTCAGATAAAAATTCATTAAATCTTCCCATTCCATCTTTATCTCTCGGTCTCCAGAACAACTGCTACCTTAGACGTGCCCCATAGGCTGAATTATCATAGCCATAGAAATAACAAGCTAAAGGTGCTAACATTATTCTGTCACTTTAAGATAGAGTGAATGGTCATGAGGACAACATTTGAAGTTTATGTAAAACTTCAGTGGAACTTACACAATGAGGAAGAAGGGATTCATTCTCTCATTTTCCATATCGGTCACTTATAGCACACACGGTATGAAACGCGTGTTACAGTGAATTTCATTCTAAATAAGAATGCATATGTCTTTATATTATTCACTGTACAGATTTTAGTCTAGTCTCAACTCTCGTGACTAACCTGAGTTCTTAAAAGCTCGCCTCTCTCCGGCGCCACATTAAGACCTCATGTCTGGCTTGATCAGGTATCAATGATAGTGGGGTCTATCATGATCGGTTCTAAAATATTTGTATATTTATTATGAACCTCATCTTGACCCAGTCAAGGCGACAAATTCATATACATTAGCTCCGCGAGAATATATGCTACATATTCTCTAATATATATGTGTCTCATCTCAGCCTGCTATCTCTACAACTGAGGCGACCGCACTTGTAAGAATGCCGGTCTCAACCTGACGACATATTTCTATTACATTATGTGTGTAATTATGCTAGCATAAATAGTAATTTCCTTACTATTAGAGTTATGTCACAATCCTCTCAATCTAGGATTATATTGGTATACTTTAACCAATCTTGTAGTATAATTTCTATTGGGCCTTGTACATATCACAATGTATACTAAGTAGTTAGCTGCACTTTCAAGGTATGTCATAATCCTCTTGACAACATCTCAATGCTGTAATTTAGGATTATATTGGTGCCCACTCACCAATCTTACAGTACTAATGATAGACTTTGTACATATCACAATGTACATGAGACTCTGTATAATACTAACATGAGGAACTTGTCATCAATTCCTTGATTTTATGGAGTTTTAGGGTACATATTGAGGCTAAGAGTTTGTGATTTCATAATAAAGTATCTATGAGCTTGAAATTGCTCATTTTGAATCAACACTCACTCCCAATATATATATAGCTACGTTGCTCATATAAAATCTCAATAAAATTTGAGAATTACCATTTCATTATGGTTTTACAAACTCTTTATTATTTCTAGCCAAAACATATAGTCCACAGATATAGATAATAAAAAATTATCTTCAACCTTTTAGTGTACTTTAGTCATCAATAATCTGTAAGACATTACAGCTTGACCAAAAACAAAGATACCACACTTATGCGCTCTTTGGTCTTTTGAAACGAAATTTACAGGATATTCCATGTAAATCTCTTCCTTTAGTTCTCTATAGAGAAGTACCATCATTACATCCATCTGATGTAATTTTAGGTTCATATATGTGACGAGTGCTAGAATAAGGCGTATAAAAGAAAACTTTACTTCCAGAGAATAAGTTTCTTCATTTGCAACCAATTGCGTCTTATACTTCTCAATAGTACTTTCCGCCTTACGTACGATATGTAAAACCTATACGTTCACAATGGCCTAATGACCGGGCGGTAAGTGAATCAAGTCCCAGACATGATCACTTTTATAGAATCCATATTCTCTTACATTGCTTTTATTCATATATTCTCTTAGTAGATAGAAGTGATAGCTCAACTCTAAAAAATCCTTAGCTTATCACTAGCAAGTGAAGTAATCATTAAATCTTCCTTTTCAATCTCTGAAAGATGTCATGGGATACTTTTATGATTATTTCGACGAGTTGGTAAATTATCACGGTAGCTAATTCAACAGCTGTTTCACTCCACTAAGGATAAAAAAAACCATGCGGATTTCTACTCCCACTAGGGTGTAGACTTCCACTCCCACTAGGGATGGAAGATCCATGTAAAATTCCACTCCCACTAGGAATGGAGGATCAAGTTAGGTTTTAATTTACCGCCACTTGCGTATTAACACAGATCATCCAATTCCTAAAATCAGATATCTATATTAAACTCGCTTCTACTAAGAAATTCATTCTCTATTAATGACATCTTGTGATTATAATTTAGTCACACTTCTATCTAATTGTACACCATCGTTTATTTATCCTTTGGAATGCACAGAATATCAAACAAAGATATGATTCCTTTCTGCATCTAATTTCTCATTTCTAAGATGGATAATAAACACAACCTACATACCCCAGGGGTTGTAGATTAGTCAGACCAGATGGATAATAAACACAACCTACTTTCGGAACCGTCACTGGAAAATCCGCAATCGAAAATCGCTTAGAAAACCTTTGCCAGAAAATCCGTAACCGGAAACCACTTCGGAAACAGTCATTTAAAAATCCGTAACCGGAAACCACTTCGAAAACCTTTACTGAAAAATCCATAACCGGAAACCACTTCGGAAACTGTCACTAGAAAATTCCTTGGTTTTCTATGCGACACGTGTCATATTAATAGTGGAACACATGGCTAATTCATATCCACATGAAAAAGCTCTTGACACGTGTTACTTTCTTAGTAGACCACATGTCTTATATTTTGTCACATGCACAAAACCTTTTGACAAGTGTCACTCTCTGAGTGCTACATGTGTGTGAAGCATGGCCACATGAATAACTTCTGTGTCATCCCCACTCTCACCGGAGGCGCGTGTGGAACACTCACTACCTTCCTGACGTTTCTCGATTTCGGGACCACCACCATTCGACTCATATTGTCATGGTGAATCTAAAAATTCCAACGGTTATGAACTTTGGGTTAGAGGTGAGGCGCACTCTCCGCCTATAGGGGCGTGGCACATGTTCTATATGTTCTTCACCAAAATTCAAGAACAAAAACAAGTTTCCAGATTTTAATCTTCAATCGAAAAAATTCGAAAACGTTTTTCTCCCTCGTTTCTAATCCAAATTATGCAAATGACCTATCGTTGGAAAGCTCTCGGAAGGCTCTATCTAATGGTATCATGATCACAGAGAAATAAAAAAAATGACAATGAGTTTTGAACCCTACAAAGTCACGGGTTTCTTAACTTCAAATCTTCAAATATTTTCAAATTTTGAAGTTTATATATAACATGCATTTCCAGAACATCATATAACATGTATACGCATACATATATTCCAGAAAAATGAAATTAAACACTTGCATGTGTGTGATGCCATTATTGTTCATTTATTGTTCTACAAGCAAAAAAATAAACAAACATCCTAACTTGGCATATACTACCAGAATACAGTCCCAAACATGTGCTCTGATACCAATGAAAGTAAATTCGATACAATCAAATAAACAAAACGAAATTCGGATCATTACCATTCACCATACGGAATCCGAATCTCTACAACGGAAGCAGATCGAACACCTAGGATTGTATCACCGGTCTGAGAACGATCACGGAATCGGAAAGTCCTTCTAGCCACAATGCATATACCCACACTCTGATTGAAGATGGGAGAAAATTCTACAGATTTTCTCCACACCCCTTTGTGTTCCTCTGTTTTGCAATTAGGCACATAAACACCCAATACACCAGACAACATCCCATATTGTCATAGAACAATTCACTTTGATCTCTTTGTTGTCCACACTTACATTACTCAGAATCCATGCATATTGCACACATGCACGTCACTGCCACACACACTTACATCTGCACATTATTGCATGTCTTCCTTTTGTTGTGTGTATCAGTTTCTTTTAACTGAAGCAATAACTGCTAATAAAACTGTCAGACAGTTGTATGTGTTTGATGCAGGCTTGGGCTTGGTATACATGGACTTTGGGCTCTCCATGTATTGCTTATCTTGGCCCACTTGGGTGTACAATGGGTCTCCAACCCATACCCAAATATACTAACAATACTCAATCGAGACAAGTCACTACAGTGAATCTCCAGAACAAATTTTGTTCCGTGCGTTCAAGTGTACGTTATAACATTCAAAAGGAATTATGCAATTGAAGGTGATATATAAGTATATATGCAAACCAGAACTGCACCTATAAGTCAAGTACTCAGTGATGACAACAATCTGTAACAAACGATCTTCTTTCAGTTTTTTTTATTTTTATTTTTATTATAAATATACATGTATTACGTTTATGTCTTTCCATGGAATATATGGAAGAATTATTTAGAATCATTTGCCTATACCAAGGCTGAAGAGGAACAATTAAGCAGATGCTAGTGGCGTCCGTCCCCTACGCATCCGTAGTACGTTCAGTGGCGAGCAACTCCTCCGGAAGAATTGAATTATCAGAGAGGCTGAAATGTTTTCAGCTTCTGGCAGAAGAGGAAGTGCATGCAAGAAGGTTTAAGAGGGCATTTGGGTGTATTTTTACTTTCTAAAAATTTAACGACGAAAACTTTGCAGAAACTGATTTTAGTGTGAATACTCATGTGAATTTGATTGCTTGATTGCTATTATATGGCATTATCTTGTACTAGTTATGAATTATGGCACATAATGCATGATTATTTTCAAAACAATTAAGTTAATGATTTTCCAATTAATTTACAATTCATTTTTAACAACTGAACTTTGCAAACTTGGTACCACCGTCCAATGTGGTTCGGTGGTAAGAGCGCTCATTCACTCTAACAATATCCTAGATTCGAGTTACGTACCGCTAGATTAAGTAATCAATAAATTTAAATTGAATATGTGCTTCATATATATATATATTTAATAAAATATACTTGTTGAAAAAATTTCAAAATATTATGAATTTGAAAACTATATAAATTTTATTAGCTAAAACTTAAAAATAAATAAATAAATAAATAAAGGAAACATAGAAAAAAAAAATGGAGAAAAAATAATTCTTATATCTGAATTTTTTTTAAAAAAAAAATTGTTTTCCTCAAATCAAATCTTAATTTGTCTTAACCGGTCCTTCTGGGGTAAAAAAATAATAATAATTCAGGACCAAAGTCGAATAATGTTGTGGAAGTGTTAAGAAACTAGACTAAACTCAGGGGACTTTGTGCAATTATGAATAATGACAAATTGCGGCTGGGTGCAATACTGTCTAAATTCGGGGAAGTCTGTGCAATATTTCCTTTATTCAATCGGCTTCAGTTGAAACCCGACCCGACCCGCTTTTCAGTGTACTAAAATGGGAGTGTCGGAGTTTATTTGAATCATAAAATGTCGTCTCCGTTTTGGAAACCAGGCACCGAGAAACCTCGCATCCTCGAAGACGAAGACGGGGGTGTCGTTTTCTTCTCACCCTCTCTCGCTTCCTCTTCTTCTGGGTATTTATTTTTTCTCTCACTCCATAATATTCTTAATTGCATATATATGTATTTCTAAAAACTATATATATATACATAGTTATTCATGTATGTGTGTTTTGTAGATATGGGTATGCTAGCATTGAGAAGCAGAGACAGAGATTACCGGTGTACAAGTACCGTACATCAATTCTTTACTTGGTGGAGACTCATGCTACTACTATCATTGTCGGTGAGACTGGTAGCGGCAAAACCACTCAGATTCCTCAGGTCTTGTCTTTTTTATTTTTTCTTTTTAACAGTTGTTTTAGTTACATTTTTTAGAATAATTTAGTCCACTCTTTTGTTAGCCTGTTCAATACTTTGAATTTAATCTCTGTAGGTTAATTATACATGAAGCCAAATGAATAATTTATTTGGTTTTGATTGTGTTTGCAATTATAGATGTTAGTTCTGGCTATTTGAGATTCTTTTATTAATTGGGTGATAATCATTGTCTGCTAAAACTTGCAGTACCTTAAAGAAGCAGGTTGGGCTGATGGCGGGCGTGTTATAGCATGTACCCAACCAAGGAGACTAGCTGTCCAGGTGATATTTTTGGTTGCTTAATCTGCTTTCTTTATACCCTCTGTTTATTTTCTCCTTGTATTTTAGTTGTTTATTTGAATTTTACTATATATACATGAAGTGATTTTAAGTAGCATCGTGGTTGAACATTTCCCCTCCCCAAAAGAAAGAAGAAGAAAGAAATAGCTGAAACCATTTTGGTTATCAATGTAAATTATCAAACAGTTGATGAGCTTTATATCGTACCTATGTGTGGGGATGATGGCCAATCTGTGTTCACAGTGGGCATATCCAGCTAAACAAATTGTTTAAGGCTATTAGGACAAAATAATAAGCTGATAGTGCTTTATTTTATTATAAGATATTCATAGCTCTTCTCTTAGGAGTGAGAAGACATGTCTTCATTTTTTATGTCCTTTTCTACATTTCTATTTCCTTGCTTGGACTGCTGAGAGATTACAAACTAATATTGATGGCCTGAATATGATAGTTGATGTTTATTGTGTCTTTTTACACTGAGGACTTCAGTTATCTACTTATCTTTGTAAATTGTGCTAAAAGTCTCAAGCATGACCATGGTTCGGCCTTTTAAGTTCTGGTTTGCAAAATCAGCCCATTTCTTAAAAGTTTCAGAAATAATTCAGTCTTATTGATTTTGCGATGTGATGTACATCTCATGCAGTGATAACTTCCACTTTATTATTTGAGATGCAATCTTATATCTAGGGAGCTGATATGTTCTTGGTGATTTTACTTATAATGGTAATCCTTTCATGCTTGAAAAGGATTAAGCTTCCTATGGATTTGCTGATTCATTTGTTAATTTAAAATGTCTTAAGTTTAGTTTTTATATTAGGTTTGGTGACTTGGTCTGTTCTTCCATAGTTACAGTATTAGATTGTTTTACGTAATATAATTTAAACTAAAATGAGGTGGAACTGATTTGTAGGCAGTTGCTTCAAGGGTGGCTGAGGAGATGGGGGTCAAGGTTGGGGAAGAAGTTGGTTATACAATTCGATTTGAAGATTTTACCAATAAAGTGAGACATCTTTCTTTTGAAGCTCTTGAGTTTTATCATATCTGACAAATATATTTCCTTATGTAAGTTTATCTTTAAGTGTGGATGCTGCATTCTAGTATACTGTATGATCATTCGAAAAACTCTGCTCTTTAATAATATGACTTCTGTTTCAGTTTTCCTTTTTGTGATTATCCATGTTATGAATGTTGGGACTTAGCTTCTTTTGACAGTGCAGGGTGTAACTATGATAAAATTTCTCACGGATGGGGTCTTACTCAGAGAAATGATGGATGATCCCCTTTTGACTAAATACAGGTACTACTGTAGTTATGGTTGGATAGTGTGTTTGTGTGTGTTTATTTGTTTATTTTTGACGCCTTCCATATTTTGAACCATGGCATCCTCCATACTTTCTTTCAATTCACCCAAAGTACTCTCTATCACCTAAAGGCAATGGATGAGATTGTGCATTGGTCATTCTTCATGCAAAACTATATTAAGAAATTGCAATGCTAGAGCACTTTGATTGACGTCTAATGTACCTGTTGACCCATAAGTAACAAAATTCTTGTGTGCACCATTTTGTATATTTTTTCTTTTATTGTTGGCAGAATATTTTGCTTTAAGAATTGTTAATATTTTTTTTTTTTTGTTACTAACTTCTTATGTACTACTGCCATGACTTTTATTTGCTTACACTTCTCTATGTGACTGTCTTAGTGTCATAATGGTGGATGAGGCTCATGAAAGGTCTATTTCAACCGACATTTTACTGGGTCTCCTGAAAAAGGTATCAATAGTGGTGGCCAGGATATATGTCTTTCTAAGAATTAAAAGTTTGTATTTTTTGGGTTTTTCTTATTTATATTTGTTGGTTATTGAATTCTTAGATCCAACGACGTCGACCTGAGCTGCGGCTTATCATCTCATCTGCTACAATTGAAGCAAAATCAATGTCCGCTTTCTTTCAGGCCAGGTTATCTTCTAAGCTTGAGTTGAATTTTTTTCTCTTTGTTTTGGTTGCTGTTTCCATGCTCTAATTTTATTAAAAACCTCTAAAAGGTCCATTCCAGGCATAAAAAATCCATTCGCTTTGAGTAAAACCACTTTGTAATGTAACTTGAAAACAATCATCTATTTATCTAAAAGGCAAAGTTATATTTGCTTCTTCCTATAGGAATATGATAAATATATGACACTTTATGTAGTATTAACTTAAATGTCTGTTTATATGAGAAAAAGAAATTTAATGTTCTGTTGACATGGAATCAAAGAGCATTCCACCATGAAAATAATCAAGATACATCATCTGAATTGGCAATTTGCAGTTGCTTGGTTCCCCTACGAAACTCAATAGTTTAGTTAGCATAAGCTTATGAAGTCTGTTTATATAACAATACAAGTGTCGTTTTATGTCTGTCTTTGAAAACATGATCACAGTGATTTAGCCTTGGCATTTCAAAAAGTTTTAATGAACTACAAGGTCTAAATTTAAACTAGTCTTATAGCCATGGGAACCAATTTTAGTTTTCTTTTCAATTTTTTTTTTTCTTACATATATAAAATACTAAAAATAAAAAAAAATAAAAACTTTTTATTGACAGAAAGAGGAAAATATGAGGGCTAGTTCACATATCCACAGAAGACAATCTCAGTTAGCTACTGTGGCAATTACAGTTTGCTCTGTTTATCAATGGAAATTTATGTTGGCATTTTTTCTTTTTCATTTTTAATGCTCTACAATATGGAATTTTATTGCAAATGGTTTTATCTTTCTTTTGGTTCAGAGTAGGAGAGTGGCATTTCATTTCCATGTACTGTCTACTTTCTTGAATTTTTAGAGATTATCAGTTGTGATGCTTGGAAATATGTTTTCATTGGAGGTATTCAATTATCTCATGGTGTAGCTGTAAATTTAAAAGGTTAAATCTTACAATGTTGGTATCTGATATTTGATGCAAAAGCATAATATTATCCTATCTCCTTCCATTAGTATCCAGTATTCTTTGTTATTCTTTGTTCTTCAGGCGGTGCTTTGAGGTTTGGTTGGTTAACAAGGTGACTGTCATGCACAATATGTGTTGTCAAACTATTACTTTAAATATCTGATATTTGTTCTAAACTAGAAAAAGCCGTCACCGGATCGAAGGCGAGGGGTTACCAAGGATGGAGCCTGCAATCTTATCAGTAGAGGTATGATGTAATGGCAATATGATACTTCTTTCCTCCTTCCTTATTCCCTTTGTATGTGCGTTTGTGTTCAATCTTGTATTTTAGAAGTTAGCTTCTGTTGTTCTTGAACAGAAGTAAATTTTATTATGTATGATGTAAAATGATGTGAAATGGCAATGAGAAAATTGTGTTTTCTTCATATATGCTTGTATTTCAGGGTAGAGGGTTCAACGTACAGATTCACTATGTTGAGGAGCCAGTCTCTGACTATGTTCAGGCCGTGGTTTCAACAGTGATGTTAATTAATGATCAGGTACCCTAAATGTTATTTATATGAGTTTCTTCATTTATTTTCCCTCTATAAAGAGATTACTGGCCAGCCTCTAGTTGGAGATCAATACTCAATACAGTATGCAAACTTTTGCATTGTTTTTTGAGGCATTGCATGGTGATTGTCAAATCTAATACTTCTAGAAGATGTCAAGTTTTTTCCACTGTTTTTATGGCATTCTTTACTTTCCGGTGGAATTTTGATGTAGGCTTTTTACACCTATGAAATGTATCTTTTACTGGTTTACTCTATTTTTTTTTCGGAAATTAATGATTATGGATCTTCTCCACATAGGAAGTATTTTGTTACAACAGATGCAGAGCTGATGTGTAGTGATTTATTGATGGTATTTTTCTTCATTATATTTGCTGCTTAGGAACCTCCTGGTGATATCCTGGTATTTCTTACTGGTCAAGATGACATTGATGCTGCTGTTCAGTTGCTTACTGAAGAAGCTCGTACCAATAGAAAGAATTCTTCAGGTATGAAAGAAATGGCAGTGTTATGTGGAAGTATAGTTGTTTACTTATGTTCATGTCAAAATGGTCGTGACCAGCAATGGATATGCATTATATATATGCTTGTCTCTGTGTGTGTGTGCTCATATGCTTATGGGTGGGTGTTCTGATGTATATAGTGTTCCATGAATCAAGGACTTTGTAATATCCAATAAGGACAACATGCTGTGTGCCATAATGATTTTTTGTCTCCAGTAGTCAACTCTTATAGAAATCTGGTTATTTGTTTTAAAATTGCAGTACAAAAATATTATGTATAAGACATCCTAATTTTTGGTTTTTTAGGAAGGAGCGATAAGTAAGTTTTTTTCATGGAATTAATTTTATTTTAACAAATGATTTATTAATTTACATGTCGTAATGCATAATTTTCCAGCATTTCATGAATTCATTAGACCTTTTATATTATCGAATCATCAATTTCAGGATTGATTATTCTGCCTCTGTACTCTGGACTACCACGAGCGGATCAGGTTAGTTTATTGTACTTGGGTGTGATAAGCTGATCTCTCTGGAGTTTTGTTAATCTGATTCAAGATTTTCGAATTGTATTTTCTGTTTTATTAACAGGAGCTAGTGTTTTCTCCCACTCCTAGAGGAAAGAGGAAAGTGGTGATATCGACAAATATAGCAGAGACATCATTGACTTTGGAGGTAACGTCTCTGCTAATTAGAGAAATATTCATTGTTCGTGATTGGTTAAAGTAATCAGGTGGTGTACTGAGCCACCTTATTCGGTTATTCATGATTTGTGCAGGGAGTTGTCTATGTTGTCGATAGTGGTTTCTCAAAACAGCGTTTCTACAATCCGGTATGTCTGTTGCCTCTTTTTGATCTTTAAATTTTGTAAGGTTATGGTTAGTTGCAATGTTTGTATAGGAGTTAGATCTTGTCATGCAAGCTATATCATGTTTGTGCAATCTTGGTTTTCCTACAGTTACTCAGAAGTTAGAAATATATCCTCAATTGGGGAATTGCATTCTCCCAATTGATATAGATACCTGTCTATTTGAATATTTTTACTAGTGATCAATTATTTCTTAAGGTTACTTTACTATCATAAAAACTTTGGACGAGTGATAAAATTGTCCTTAAATGCATAGATGATTGCTCATGGATCAGTGTAGTCTAAAATTTCGTCTAGATTAGGACTTCATTTTTCAAATAACAAGAAAAATATCTCCCTCAATTATATCTATATTATGGTTTTCACTTTCCTTATGTCATAGTACTCATCATTATCAATTCTTTTTTATTTTGAGGTGATAACTGCATCCTGTGCCCTTATTTATGTTTGTTCTTATTTCTTTGTTTATCTTATGTATTTACTTGCAGATCTCAGATATTGAAAATCTGGTTGTGGCTCCGATATCAAAGGCATCTGCTAGACAAAGAGCTGGTAGGGCTGGAAGAGTTCGACCGGGAAAGTGTTACAGGTGGCTTGACTCTAGGAGGCTATATTTCCTTTAGTTATGTGAATGAAATGTGTCTCTTTGTTATTCTCGACCCATTATTTGTTTCTATGCTGGAACCTTAGCATTATTATCACTATGAATGATATCTTTTTGTTTCTAATCAACTCTTTTAACAGGCCTTCAATTAGATGACCTTACCACCTATTCTATACCAGTTTGGCTAGCAATATTCCCAACTTTTAGGTTGCATTAAGAATTTTATATTAGGACTTTGATTGTTGATATTGGAAATATGGTCATTTTGGAATATGGGATGAGTCTTCACTTGGTGTCAGTTTGATGTTACATTCAGAATCATTTTACGTGTCTTTTGTTTACTAACAGACACACACATTATATATGTAATTGCAATGCCAGGACTATATTTCTTTCTAGGTGCTGAGCTTCATTATTTCCTTTCCTTCTTCTAGTAATTTTTTTGGTGCATCTCTCTGATTGGCACACAACTATTCCTTGCTGATGAGAAACTGCAGTACTGTTCTTTTTAAGCTCTCTAGTATAATTTTGGCTATGGTTTTACGTGCAAGAGCTATATGTTGTTTAACATTATCTGAAGTCAGCTCTGGTGTGATGTGTTGATTTAGTAATCCATATTCCTTTTGCATTAATCCATGTTGCTATCATGGCAGACATCCAACTGTTATTTACATATGATCTTGAACTTGGTATTTGTCATGTATTTTGTGCAATGATGTGGCTATCTGAGGTTGTCATGGTACCATTGACTTCTTTTTCTTCTTGCTTTTTTTATTATAATTTTTTTGTTATTATTATTTAGTGTCATTCAATCTATCTCAAATGTATGGTTTATTTACATGTCGTTTGTCTTCATTTTTTCTTGACAAATTAATTTTGGAACCTGTTTTGTGTCTGCAAGCAGACTATACACAGAAGAGTATTTTGTTAATGAAATGCCTGCTGAGGGAATCCCGGAGATGCAGAGATCAAACCTGGTTTCCTGTGTAATTCAGGTATGCTCATTTATTGCAACAAGTTCCATGGGTAGCCTGTGACTCTATCTATGAGTAGAGTTATTTTTGTATAGGTATAAATGTTTGCTCAACTAAGTATAAAATATCATTTGCTTTCAAAATGAGTTTTGTGGTTGTGTAAATCATTATGAGTATCTCAGTAATTCGAGTGACTATATCTGTGAGGAGAGTTGTTATATAGTGGTAAAGATGTTTGATCATATGATCTGCTTATATTTGGTTCAGTATCCAAAAAGTGCTGCAATAAACTTTTCAAATTGAACTTGAATATACTATATAATCTTCCTTTTGCACTTCTGAAACTATTATTAGGGTTCTTGGAGTTCACTTCCTGTATATTTTCCCTTTAGATTACACAGGAATGCTTTTTTTTTTTTTTATGTCATGAAAAAGGTTAGTCTTGAACAACATACACAACCTACACCAAAAAAAAAAAAAATTAACAGCCTATACAAAAATATTACTGAAGTTTGATTATCATCTTTTTGCCATCAGATGAGCTGTCAGTGACAGCTCAAAGCATGCCTATGTTAGCTATAATTGTTAGTTCTAATCTTTTCTATGCAATGATATCATCTGTCCTACTGTAGTATTTGTAGTACTTGCCTAAACTGTTGCTCTCTTGAATATTCTTACAAGAGCATCCCAGATATTGCTTATGCTAGGTTTCTCTTACTGTTAACAGTGGTTCAACACAAAATTGTGTTAGCAATGATGCATGTGTGCATTTCCTTTTGTTGTCTAAACCATTATGATTTCTCCAATTAGATGAGTACACTTTATAGTATTTCAAATGCTAATTATTGTGTTCTGATTTCTCAGTTAAAAGCCTTAGGCATAGATAATATCTTGGGCTTTGATTGGCCAGCACCTCCGCCACCTGAAGCTATGATAAGAGCAGTCGAAGTACTTTATTCACTTGGAGTCATTGATGATGATGCCAAACTTACTTCACCTACTGGATTTCAAGTAGCAGAGATTCCCTTGGTATGTTTCCATTTTATTATTATACTAAAAAAATCATATATTCTATATTGATGTGTGCCTTGTGTTGTTAGAACCTTCCTGTCCGTATACGGTAACCTCATGTTTCTCTTTGGACTCAAATGCATCGGTTTTCACTTTTCAATGTATCTTTTCCAACCCAACTCATTCACACACACAGGTGACTGTGGTTAGAGGTTAAAACTTCCATTTTGTCAGGAGTTTCCATTTTATAGAGGATATCAATGCAGCATGAAAGTTAAGCTGGCTGTTCATCGATGTTGGATGGAGGTGGTCTATGGAA
Source organism: Acer campestre (assembly GCA_954870605.1). Classification (NCBI taxonomy): domain Eukaryota; kingdom Viridiplantae; phylum Streptophyta; class Magnoliopsida; order Sapindales; family Sapindaceae; genus Acer; species Acer campestre. The sequence goes on from OX940809.1 coordinate 9,991,106, forward strand.
ACTTTTTAATGAATAGCTCAAAGAGACCATTTTTCTTTATGTATTTTGTCTGCATTTCGAGCATGTTATATTGTATAATACTCCGTATATACATTTGTGTTTTGTAAATGTATGCCTATGATTTATTTTCTTTCTCCCAAGGCGTTGTTAATATATCGTGATTTTATATGAAAAAGAATAATTCACTATAAAATTCAAGAATTGAAAACATGCTGGAAATGTATTGATTTTTGGCTGGTGTCATTTAATTCAAAGGGTTAGAATAATATCAACTTGTGTTTGGATACATCACTTTTGCATTTCGATCTCTTTAGTCTTTATTAATTAAGTTGTTCCTCTGCCATCTGAGATCTTTGTCGGTGAACATAAAAGGTAAATATCAGTGGATGGAAGCCCTGCAAATCTGTCATCTTAATCCATCGGCTCACTATATGTTTCTCTTCTCATATCACCTTTTAATCTCAGTCTTTGTATGCTGTTCTGGTTGACTGTTGACTGCCATTCTAGGATGTTAAGTGTTGTATGAGTTTGCTGATATGTTTTTTTGATCTCATGATGATTCCTTTTATAATTTGGAAATGTGAATGTATTTATTCAATTTTAATATTTTGTAGGATCCAATGATCTCTAAAATGATCTTGTCTTCAAGCGAACTTGGATGTTCAGAAGAGATTATAACAATTGCTGCTACTCTCTCCATCCAAGTAAATCTTCTTTTACATTGTGTACTCTTGCGCAAAAGTCAGTTGTTTACATAACCTCATGTATTCAAGTAAATGGACTAGTAAATCTATAATTTTAGATGAACAACCTGGCAAACAAATTGTTTCCATAATATAGGTATATTAAAAATACCTACCAGCTACCATTAAAAGAAAGAAAAAGAAAAACCAAGCAATACTGAGTTCAAGTTTACACGATCACACAATTTAACGGCAAAAAGATTTCTCTTGTAGAATTTTCTCATTTGCATTTAAAATATTGTATTGCAGTCAATTTGGGTTTCTAGTAGGGGAGCACAAAGGGAACTGGATGAAGCCAGGTTGAGATTTGCTGCTGCTGAGGTATCTGGACCAAACTTCAAATTGATTTGTGTAACTTTTTGAGTTTTAGACCAGAATCTTTCACCTTTTTGCATGTCTCTTAAGTCTTAATTTTGATGTTTTCGAATTTTAAATCAATAATGAGATGTTTGTAGCACATGGAGTTCTTGTTTTGGCCTTTAAATCGTACCAGGCCTAATCAGGATCTCACTTTCTTTTGTGGTTTTTTCTGCCTTAAACATATCCTATGTGTTTGCTTCCTTGTGATGAATAATGGATCTTAATAGTGATTTTAAACCCCTGCAAGTTGGCTAGAGTTTGTGAATGACTTTTAGCCGGTTAAAATTTGCTAAAACACATTCTCCTGAAATGAAAATTCAGTTTCTGGGTATAATATCATTATGCATGATTTTGAATATTTTAAATGTACCATAGATATTTGTCCAACAATTCTTGGTTTCTGTTGCAGATGGGAATTTTTTACTTCATTTTTGTTTTTATGCCATGAATTATGTGTAATATTTTTAGCTCAACAATTATATTTTCATATTTTGCAGGGTGACCATGTGACTTTCCTAAATGTTTACAAAGGTTTTCTTCAGTCCGGTAAATCTTCACGATGGTGTCATAAGAATTTTATAAACTACCAATCCATGGTGCGTAACTTTATTATACTACTTTAAACAGTTTAAGAATTTGTCAACTTTCCTCTTTTATCTTTTCTTCACTTCCATGCACCGAATCTCTATTTTATAGGTTTACTTTCTTTAAGATACTATTATCTGGTGCATACATAAGTATATCACTTGTTGATGTTTATATCAATTGGAATTGCTGCAGAAAAAAGTTATTGAAATTAGAGAACAACTCAGAAGAATTGCACTGAGAATAGGCATGGTCTTGAAATCTTGTGACAGCGATATGCAAGTAAGTGCTTTGATGCTGATTTTACCGAGAGATGATTGAAGAATAATATGATTTCCTTTATTGGAATGGGGTGTCATGCTAATCATTTATTATTCGTTTCTATAGCATGTAGCCTGTTCCTGAGTATTTGTACTACCAAATACATTAATTTAATATGAAATGTTTGTGAGATTTGATTTTTCTTTAAAATTCAATAAAGGGGCTATATGCTATTGCTATATGAAATGCCAGTTGCCTCTGGATGAAACAATTATGCTTTGTTCTTTTCTAAACAAAATGAAAATGACAATTGCTCCACTGCTTTATATATCTTGCAGGTATTAAGAAAGGCAGTTTGTGCTGGATTCTTTGCTAATGCGTGCCGTTTAGAAGTAAGTAATTTTGTCACTTCAATTTGTATGTTCACCTAATTTCTTTTAGAAATACAAATATTTTATCGTCTTCCTCCCTCGTTTTGATGATAATTCTTGTAACCCAAAATGCCTTCAAAGAAATTTTCTTTGTTGCTGTTTTGATGAATTTTTGTTGTTTATCCTGTTAAAAGGCATCCAGTCAGAGCGGGTTGTACGAGACTGTCAGAGGTTCTCAAGAAATTTACATTCATCCTTCATCTGTGTTATTCAGGTCAGTGTAGAAAGTTCATTGCACTTCAAAATATTATTTTCTTCTTAAATAGTATAAGATTGATTATTCAAATGTGAGATATGTGCGACCTTTTTAGTGCTTTAGCAAGAAGGTGAATGTAATTGCTGGAAGTGGGGAAAGGACCAGTGGTCCTGAAGTGTTTGAAGTGCTAAAGCTAGGTTTATTTATTTCGATGTGATCTCATTTTTTAACTCCATTGATACATTTAGTTATATTTGTACTGTGTGTATGTTGGTTTTCTTCTTTGATCCAAGTTGTATGTGTTTTTTTTTTATTGATTTTTCTTCTCTATATGTCCATAATGTCATGTTTTATTGATGTTAATTAAAATACACATGCTAAATCCATATGTCCTCCAAATTGTCTACTTGCAGAGTTAATCCAAAGTGGATTGTATACCATTCCCTTGTTTCAACTGACCGACACTACATGCGCAATGTCATCTCTATTGATCCTTCTTGGCTATTAGAGGCTGCTCCACATTTTTACCAGCACCAACGACTCAATCCAATTGTTCACTAAACAGGGCATCTGAATTGATTATCAAGTGAAATTGGTAGTAAAACTAGCCGCAGAGCTGTGATTTTTGTATTTTCGGAAAAATTGCTTGTACATATAGTCGTCATCTGATGAGAGTACCCGTATTGCATTGCTCTTATTTAAGATTTAATAAGAATGTTTCTTCTTGATTATCAATGTTTTCAGCTGAGTTGCTTGGTTTCGTATTTAATTGCTCGGCATTTCTTATAGGTTTAAGAAAGCTTCACCAATCTTATCTAGAAATTTGAGGCTTTGCAAGTACCATAATACTGTTAGTTCAATTGATTTCAACTCTCTATATTATATTAGCAGTGAGAGGTCACACCATGATGTAATTTTGTATTTTTGTCCCAAATGATTACAAATAATATGTTTCTATCTACTTGTTTATAAGCAATGGCAGCATAGGAAGATGTTTATAAGTTGGGATTTCTTCCATCTTCGGTTTTCTCGTTCTGATTAAAATTTCTGGAACGACAAAGTGTTTCCAGGACAATGTCTAGAGCAGCATTGGTCTTTCTTTTAGTTCTGATGATGATTTACAATGGAAGTAGTAGTAGTAGAAGTAGTCATTCCAATCTTATATCTGATGGCATGGTTCAAGCAACAATCAAATCTCCAATCCAGGAACTTGATGATGATCTTGGCGCAACAACCGTGACCTGTGAGCCGATTTACGGCTTCTTGCCTTGCACGACAGAGTTATGGGGGCAGCTCTTCCTCGTGGTAGTTTACGAGTACTTACTGTCCCTCTCTGAGCAATACATTTCCAGTGGGTCTAACCTCTTCTTTGAAATGTTTGGAACTGGTATTTTTGGTGCAAGTATGTTCCATGTTCTTGCCATTTTTCCTCAACTCATACTGGTTCTTGGTAAGCTTTTTTCTTGCTTCTTCTCCAGTGGACCTTCTTTCATAATTCATATATTATTATTTCAGTCCTAACCTAATAGATTTGTCACTTCTTACCAATGTTGATCATTTTAATTAGTTTTTAAAAATGAATATTGGATTAGGTAAAGCAACTTTTTATATATATATTTTTTGGAACATCATACATCATACATGTGCTAACTGACAAAGGTTAGGAATTTTCAATGTCATATCAATCGAATTAACTAAAACCATTTGTAGAAAGTGGAATTATTAGTACGTGAGAATCGATATTATATGAAATTTATTTTTAATCAAATACGAATGTTTAACGGTTAATAATAATGTAATAAAAAAAAAAAATTCAGTCTATAATAAAATTACAAAAGTATACCTACAACTTATTTATTTTATTTCTTCTTTTTGTAAATAAATGAAACGCTAAACCTAAACCTTTAGAGAAAAACTTTAAATATTGAATTATTTGTTTTAAGCAGAAAATTATCAAAACAGCCCTTCAAAAACCTTGTTTTTATTTTTTTTTTAAAAATTGCCAAAACACCCTCTAGAAGGGTATCCGTATTTCGATACGTTTCACGTTTTATTCTTCTTTTTTCCATCTTCTCTGCACATCGAGTGGCGCTGCCAGAAAGAGCCACTTTGGCGGCGTTGTTGTCGCACGCTGCCTAGGCACAGCATCGCCTAGGCAACGCACCGTCGGTGCCACTTAGGCCTAGTGGCGTCTTCATGGCAGAGGAGAGATAAGAGAGTTTGGGGAAAGTTTTTATATGGGGTATTTCAATAATTGCTCAAAAAAGTGGTTATTAATTGTTAAATTTCGGTATGTAAGTGATTAAAAACAAATCTCTAATATTGCTAGGAGCTATTTATGATATACTATACTTTTGCTACTAATTCAATTTGATCAAATATCATGTAACATCAACAAAGATAGCAAGTAATTATGTACAGTCTAGTTAGATTTATAAAATTAACCTTATTATGATTCATAAAATTTAAAATAAAAAAAATAAAAAATTGCATATCAAAACAATGTTCATGAAATGTCTTTTTATTTTTATTTTTCCAGTCTCTGGAGTGTCAGGAGATTCAGAAACTGTTGAAACAATAGCAACAATGGGAATGGCCTTACTTGCAGGATCAACCATATTTTCTCTCACAATAACTTGGGGTTCTGTTGTTGCTTTTGGCAACTATGATCTCTCTCTTTCACAAGACACTTCATCAAGTACTTCATCAAATTCAGACACTAACAAGAACAAACCATTCACTTTAACTGGTTTTGCTTCCCTTGTGACTTGTCACACTCATATCCACTTCACAAACAACATTTGCTAATCAATTTAATTAAACTATAATGATAATAATGTTTCATGTACATGCAGGTTATGGTGTGGAAACTGATGCAGAGACCAAGTATACTGCAAGGATCATGCTTGTATCAATGATCCCATTTCTTCTTCTTCAACTGGCAAAAGTTATACATTCGTCGACTGGGACGCGAGTGATAGTCCTAGTTTCTCTCATCATTACACTTGTTTTCCTCATCACCTACTGGACTTATCAGGTAAAATCATGACATTCAAGAACATGGACATATAGATTTTATATGACTCTGAAATAGCTTCATTGAACACGATATGCAGATATTCGAGCCATGGATTCAAAACAGAAGACTAGATTATCTGTTGAATAAACATGTACAGAAAAAACTACTCAGGAGCCTTCTTACATCTGATAACAGGCCTAATATTTCCCTCATAGAAGTGTAAGTTTTCCAAATTTATGTAAATATGGATATAGACTTGGACCAACCAACAAATCAAAATTTCAATATCCTATAATTTGCAGGCTGTTTCGAAAGATTGACAAGAATAAGGATACTTATATATCCAATGATGAACTGAGAGCATTGATACTAGGAATACAACTAGAAGGAGTAGGCTTGGATGAGGATGATTTTGATGCAAAGGTGATGGAAGTGTTTGATAACTTAGGTGGTTCTCATATAAATGAGAACGAATTCGTTACAGGTCTCACAGGATGGCTCACCAACCAGCATAAGTTTTTTCATCGCGATTCGAAGGTATATAAAATTAAGGTCCTGATGATAGTAGGATTTTTTTATATGTGAATTAGTATATTTTACAATTGTAGTTAAAATTGCAGAAAACTAGTGAGGAGAGGAAGAAAAATGAATCATGGTGGAATTATGTTAAAGCTGGTTTTCTAGTGAGTCTAGGAACAGCTGTTACTGTTCTACTTACACAACCTCTCATGGAATCTCTGCAAGAACTCTCCACTGCTGTTAACATTCCTTCATTCTTCGTCTCATATGTTGTGATACCCTTGGCTTTGAGCTCCAGACAAGCACTCAAAACAGTCACTTCTGCTAGACAGAAGACAGAAAATGCTGTCTCTTTAACATTTTCAGAGGTTAATTTTATTTATTTGTTTCTCTCTTAGGCTGCATTTACTATTCGAGAATGAAATGAAAGGGAATCAGGAAAATCAAGTTCCCTTTCCGGCAGAAACTTAGTTCCTGTTATATGTGTGGGACCCACATAATTTGATTCTAACGGATTTTAGTAAACATTTTAATCACAAATTAGGAATTAAGTTCCTTTTCCTTTATTATGATTCCTGATTAGTAAACACGCCTTTACTTAAAAAAATATCTATAAAATTTGTTGCTTGTTTGATTCCTTATGAGTGATGAGTGTGGTTTGATTTTTTGCAGATTTATGGTGGAGTATTCATGAACAACATGATGGGTTTAGTCATCTTCTTGATGCTTGTTTACATTCGAAATATATCGTGGGATGTCTCGGCTGAAGTTCTGATTGTTTTGATAATTTGCACAGCCATGGGTGTCTTTGCTAGCTTCAGCACCAAGTTCCCATTTTGGACAAGTATTGTAGCATATCTTCTGTACCCTCTATCTCTTCTGCTGTTGTATATTTTCACTGAAGTTCTTGGTTGGTCTTAAGCAAGCTTTAATGATGGTGGTCATCATTTTGATTGAACAATTCAAGCTGATGATGTATTATTATACATATTGTTGCTTGTTTCAGTCTGTTTATATTCAACAATCATTTGGATTTGTTTACACTAGGAATCATCAAAAAAGTTCATTGCAGATAAAAGCGATCATTCCAAAAGACACTAATCAATAATCATAAAGAAAAATCTATTAACTTGTTTAATCTAATCATAATATTCATATCTTGATCCATCTATACTATACTCTAGACATTTTCATGAATATATATATATATCTAAGAACACATCAAATCCACAAGTACTGAACAGTAAACGAAGACAAGAGTAGTTTGTGATCACCACTCCATATTACAACCTATCTTCTGCATGTCTCAGAATCTAAGTACAGTCATCAACATCAACATTTTTTTGTTACAAAACATGCCCCAAATATTATATTTTGTTGGGTTAAAAGCCACTGAATTAGAGCTTCAGGTTGAGATCGATAGCTTCCCCTCTTGTTCAACCTCTCTCGTTGTTTAAGGTAAGGGCTGTTTCTGCCTCTCCAATCTGTTCCTCTGGCATTAATAAGCTGAAAAAGGGCTTCTTCTGAAGAAATGTTCCACCCTGTCCTGATGACACTTGATTTGATCTTTCCGGTGTTTCCTTAACATCGTAAGCACAACGAAAACACACTTATAAACTACAAGCAACAATTTACAATTTGGTAAAGTACTAAATCAATGGTTCTGATGTCTTACTTGGAAAGGTAGAGAATTGTGTTTAGAAAATTCTTGTTGGGAAGCAACTCCTGAACCAAATATAGTTTTCTCCTGAAAATGAAACAATCCGTATCAGAAACAAACTGTTTAAAGAGGAGTAGAGGACCAAATCAAAAATATTTTATAGTTTCTCTGTTTCAGTTTTTCGGTTCTAGCTAGGCTTTCTTTCAAGCAAGAACTTTTACTAATTAATTAAGGTAGGGGTAATATATAGTTATCTATTAACAATAACTTATTCTTGAAGAAACCAAGAAGAAAAGATGAAGTTACATCATACATGGAATCTTTGAAATAAAGGCACATTTGGATGGTTAGGCTATTAAAAACATTAGAGTCAATATCTCAATATGGGATTTTCTCTGCAAAATTTAATGGGCAGATCAACATGAAGCAATAGTTTGTTTGAGAACTGCATAATCATGATCAAAGGCTTTAATCTAGAAGTAAGACATAAAGTCTTTACCTTGTTATAGACACTATGTATCAGTTCATCATAGGTGCCAATGAAAGGAAAAAAAAAATCATAAAAATCATAAGGTAGAGCATATTCCAAAACTTTTAGCACCTCCTCGAAAAGCTTAATGCAAAAACCATCGTATGTCAATGTATTTTCATGCTGATGGACCTGCACAAACTTCTCAAATTAGGTTCGGCCTGGAACTGCGATCTTCAATGGCTTTGCATCAGTGGGCATTGCCCAACCTTTTGGATCTCACTTACTTAAGTCACCTGGCCAAATCACTGCACCAGCCAAACCTTTTATGCTATTATTTTCCCTTGAATCATTTTCTATTTCAAGGCTCTTTGAGAATCCAAACTAAGGCAGCCAAAAGTCTAGTTCTCTGTCTTTCTTTCCAAGCAAGTTTATGATCCTTAGTATAGGAGTCTGCATCAACCTGCCTTCGTTGAAACTTGTTTCTCCACTTAAGCTAGTGAAGTTGCTTGATAGTATGATTTCTATCAAGACTTTGGCACGGCTGTCATCACTAGTCATTTTATTTATGCCTTGTGTAACTGTTTTGATGCTATCATAAGCTTTTAAGGAATAAAATCCAATATCAGAACTGCCTTCCTCTGGATTCTCGGCTCTAAAAGTTTTTTTGAATTAAGCTTTGAAATCAATGTAAGAAATGCTATCTTTTGAAAAGTAGGGCTTGATTCCTAGAGCACCTTCAATGGAGCTAGCAGATAACAGAAGAGTTAGATAATCCAAACTGTTTTGATGCTATCATAAGTTATGGTTGTAAAGTGGTTTTATTCACACTGCCTTCGGATATGTCATTGAAAACGGTAATGCAACACTCATGTTACCCATACAAGGGATGTGAGGGAAAATGTGACCGAAGGAAGGCTATTAATATTGTTGCCAGAATTAGAGGCTATAAATGAGTAACTCCCTGCAATGAGAGAGAGTTGCTACCTACAATTCTCTGGCAGCCGGTCGCGGTTTACCTTGGTAGTGGTGGAGAATCCATGAGGTTTGGAGAAGGGGTCGATTGTGACAATTGGGGTCGTGAGTTAGATCATTGTGTAACCATAGAGGGCAATGGTACTGATGAAACTAGTCAAAAATATTGGATACTGAAGAATAATTGGGGGAAATAATGGGGTGAGGTGGGCTTTATAGGATTATGAGAGAATCTAGTGGCCTTCAAGGTCATTGTGGGCTTGCAACATATGCTTATTATCCAATCGTGTAACTTCTCCATTGTCTAAACAATGTTAAAGTTTCAAGAACTAACAGGCAAATTGTTTTTTGACTTGATTTCTTTTTGATCAATTTCGATGTAGGTTGTTGATGGGCATTTATAGCCGTGACAACGTTAGAAGGCATTATTAAGATAAAGACCGGTCAATTGCTTGAATTGTCCATCCAGCAATTGGTGGATTGTTACGAAGGAAGTTATGGTTGTAAAAGTGGTTTTATTCACACAACATTCAAATATGTCATTGAAAATGGTATTGCAACAGATTCAAGTTACTCATACAAGGGACGTGAGAGAAAATGTGATCAAAGGAAGGCTACTAATTTGTTGTCACGATCAGAAGCTATAAAAACGAGTTGCTCCCTATAATGAGAGAGAGTAGCTAACTGCAATTCTCTAGCAGACAGTCGTAGTTTACCTTGGTCGTGGTGGAGAATTCAAGAGGTATGAAGGAGGGATCTACCATGAAAATTGGAGCTGTAAGTTGAACCAATATGTAACCATAGTGAGCTATGGTACTGATGAAACTGGTCAAAAATATTGGATACTGAAAAATATTAGATTATGGTATTGATGAAACTGGTCTAAACATTGTTAAAGTTTCGAGAACTAACATGCAATTTATTTTTTCTGACTTTATTTCTTTTTGATCAATTTTGATGTAGGTTGTTGTTGGACATTTGCAGTCATGGCAGCATTAATTAGAAGGTGTTATTAAGATCAAGACGGGTCAATTGCTTGATTATTATTTTTTTAATATATATATAGGGGTGGGCAAAAAACCATTAAACCGAACAGAACCGAACCGGTCCAATCGGTTTTTTTCCGATTTTTAACTTTTAACCGGTTCATTTCGGTTTGTTTTTTAAAAAACCGGTATTTTCGGTTCGGTTTCCGATTCTAGGGTTCAAACCAGTGAACCGAACTGAGAACCGGTGTATATAATCAAAAATCCTTAAAATTTTTCTACTTTGTCTAAAACTAATAATGTTAAAAACAAAAAGAGTAATTCATATTTCATAAATATTGTTGCACATTCACATTTTTCATAAATATTGTTTCACATTCATATTTCATAAAAAATGTTCATTATCAATATTTTTTTAATACACATTTTTTTAATATATGTAACCTAAGCTATCATCGAATCATTGATCTACCATTTGATTTTGTAAACAAGCCTTCAAATTAGTTACTAATGCATGCCCTTTAATTCTTATTAGTTTCAACCCTAAAAACTCATAGGACCGTATATTTAGTCATGTTTTCATCAATGGAACGGTTGTTCACCGTTAAAGTTGCAAGCCAAAAACATTACAAACTAACTCAACTGAGAACCGAAAAAACCGAACCGGTTCAATCAGTTTTTGATCGGTTCACACTTTTAAATTTTATCAGATCAGTTCACTTTTTCAAAAACCGGATATTATCGGTTCACTTTTCGAGTGAACCGATCCATTAAACACCCACCCCTATATATATATATATATATATATAATTGCTATTGGCCTTTAAATTGAGAATCGATCACAATCAAAGACTCTTTGTATACAAAAAATTATACATAAAAATAACACTAACCTAAAAGTTTAACTGTAGGTCTACCGAGAGTTAATTTTTATATATTTACTATATAAGGATTGATTATATATAGTTTAAACTACTATATAGGAATATTTATATACGCAAACAAATTTTCTCCAAAAAACAATGAATCAATTCCTATTCTTCTTTCTTTCCGTTCTTCTTCTTCCCTTTCTTCTTTTATTTTCTTCTTTCATCAGCATCAGCGGAGCCAAGAGCATCAGAGGTATCAATTGCAGCCGGCAAAGCATCCGGTTCCGAATTTTCTTCCGGCGTCGTATTCACCACTCAATCGAAGAGTAGATTTCATCAAGTACAAAATCATCTAGATCTAACTTCCCTTCATGGCTTGATTTCTCAACTGATAGACTTCTCAGTAGCCACTCCTCATCTGATTCGGGCAATTCCCTCCGCTCTAAAGGACTCCCAATCTCCTTCGAAGATACGGATTGCTGATACTGCTTCAGTGATGGATCCAGTCCAACCGTCTCTAGGATATCATGGAGTGAAATTGAATTGGAATGTCTATGACTTTCTATGCAGCGATTATGGTCATGCGAAAACATCTCATGATCAATCACCACGATTACTTTCAATCTGTCCGAGCTATCTGTCTGTCCAACAAATTATGGATTGTGACAGAGGAAGTTATGGTTGTAAATGTGGTTTTATTCACACAACCTTTGAATATGTCATTGAAAATGGTATTGCAACAAACTCAAGTTACCCATACAAGAGACGTGAGGGAAAATGTGACCAAAAGAAGGCTACTAATATTGCTGCCACAATTAGAAGCTATAAACGAGTAACTCCCTGCAATGAGAGAGAGTTGCTAACTGCAATTCTCCAATAGCCAGTCACGGTTTAGCTTGGTAGTGTGGAGAATTCAAGAGGTATGGAAGAGGGGTCTAACATGAAAATTAGAGTAGTGAGTTGGACCACTTTGTAACCATAGTGGGATATGGTGCAGATGAAACTAGTCAAAAATATTGGATACCGAAGAATAGTTAGGGAAATGAATGGGGTGGTCACTGTGGGCTCGCAACATTTGCTTATTATCCAATCGCGTAACTTCCTCATTGGCTAAAGATAGTTAAAGTTTTGAGAACTAACAGGCAACTTATTTTTTCATTCTTCTGTTAAAATTATGTCAGTTGCTTTCTGCATCAGTTGGTGTGAATATTGTGAAGATCACTTACAACTTATATGACATGTGTTGGAGCTATGATATGAATTGCATTATTCTATGTCTCATGAAACTAGTTATAATCAGCTTCTTTTCAAATGGCTTTACCATTATCAATAATAACGATACGCAGAAGCATTGCTGTAGCCACAAATAAACGATAACAATGACTTGTAGGAAAAATAAGATGGAAGAAAATAAAGCAATCCAATCACACATAAAAAACACGATTTATGTGGACACCCAAAATAGGGAAAAACCACGGCCGTCAGGATGACAAGAGAAATAATCTAATATGTAGAAAATTGTTACAACCACACACTCAAGATTCTCCCTAAACCCCAAACCCAATTATACCAAATGCTTACTCTCTGAAATTTCTCTAATATTTGTTATTTTACTCTACACACAATAACCTTTGTACTAGGTTCTATTTATTCTAGTTACAAGGAGTTTGAATCCTACATGGAAACACTTTTCTTCACCCACATGACTTTCTATTCCACGCAAAGTCCATTTTCTTTACTCATAAGACTTTCCTGTTCCGCATGAAGATAAACTCTTTTTCCGTTTTTGTTTCCTTTTTCTTTTTAGCCAAAGATTTCCTGTTTTATGCATATTTACATTATACCGCGGTTTGGGTCACGGTTGGCCACCTACACCCTATACCGCGGTAATTACTTCACTAGAATTGACCACTCAGAAGACCGTGGTCCCTACGCCGCAGTTCAAACCACGTTAAACATACTAGAATCGATTGCGGTACGCACCGCAGTTCAAGTTGCAGTTCCCACCGGACTTCAATTCTTTAGCCTTGGTTTCAATTATTCAATTCTTCAACTCTCCACTGCTGTTAACATTCCCTCATTCTTGGTCTTTTATGTTGTGATACCCTTGGCTTTGAGCTCCAGACAAGGACTTAAAATAATAACTTATGCTAAACAGAAGACAAAAGATGCTGCCTAGTGGTGACCTCGGTTCCAGTTCAGTTCGGTTCCTGGTTTTGAACCGACGATTCTGGTTCGATTCTTTTTTTTTTATTTTTTTATTTTTTTATTTTTTTACAAACAGATAAAAAAATAATAATAATAATTATACACACACATTAATACAACCACATGTCATTGCTAATTTGCCACACTAAAACCTTATCTTGTTATTATTATTATTAATTTAAAAAAACTAAATATCTAAAAAACTTTTTTTTAAAATTTAATATTTAACTGGAACCGTCGATTCCAGAACTGGAACCGGAACCTCCCTAGTTTTGGTTCACGGTCCAGTTCTGGTTTTGAAACTGGAAAACCGGTTCCACTTCCAGTTCTGAGACCACGGTTCCAGTTCAGTTTCACGGTTGGAATCGAACCGCAGTCACAGCTAATGCTGCCTCTTTAACATTTTTGATTATCAATTGATATCAGTAAACACTTTAATCACAAATCATGAATTAAGTTCTTTTTCCCTCGTTAGGATTCCTGATTAGTAAACGTTCCCTTACTTCAATTCGGTTGCATTTTTTATTTTTATTTAACCATGGTAAAATATAAAATTTGTTGCTTGTTTGATTCCTGTTGAGTGTGGTTTTTAATTTTATTTATGCGGATTTGTGGAGTATTCACGATTCATGAACAACATGATGGGTTTAGTCATCTTCTTGATACTTGTTTAGTTGTTTACATTCGAAATTTGTCGTGGGATGTCTCGTCTGAAGTTCTGATTGTTTTGATAATTTGCACAGCCATGGGTGTCTTGCTAGCTTCAGCACCAAGTTCCCATTTTGGACAAGTATTGTAGCATATCTTCTGTACCCCATATCTCTGCTGCTTTTGTTAATTTTTTTGCTTGTTTATTTGCACTGAAGTTCTTGGTTGGTCTTAAGCTGGCTTTGATGATGGTGGTCATCGTTTTGATTGAACAATTCAAGTTGATGATGCATTATAATACATATTGTTGCTTGTTTCAGTCTGTTTATATTCAACAATCATTTGGATTTGCTTACACTAGGAATCATCAAAAAGTTCATTGCAGATAAAAGAGATCATTCCAAAAGACACTAATCAATAATCATGATGAAAAATCTATAAACTTGTTTAATCTAGTAAGTAATAACATGTTTGAGGTAATAATGTTCATATCTTGATCCATCTATACTATACTCTAGACATTTTCATGAATATATATCTCTAAGAACACATCAAATCCACAAGTACTGAACAGTAAACGAAGACACGAGTAGTTTGTGATCACCACTCCATATTACAACCTATCTTCTGCATGTCTCAGAATCTAAGTACAGTCATCAACATCAACATTTTTTTTTTCACAAAACATGTCCAAAATATTATATTTTGTTGTGTTAAAAGCCACTGAATTAGAGCTTCAGGTTGAGATCGATAGCTTCCCCTCTCGTTCGACCTCTCTCATTGTTTAAGGTAAGGGCTGTTTCTGCCTCTCCAATCTGTTCCCCTGGCATTAATAAGCTGAAAAAGGGCTTCTTCCGAAGAACTGTTCCACCCTGTCCTGATGACACTTGATTTGGTCTTTCCGGTGTTTCCTTCACATCGCAAATGCAACGCAAACACATTTATAAACTACAAGCAACAATTTACAATTTGGAAAAGTACTAAATCAATGGTTCTGATGTCTTACTTGTAAAGGTAAAGAATTGTGTTTGGAAAATTCTTGTTGGGAAGCAACTCCTGAACCAAATATAAGAAAGTGACCACCATGATCCCTGAAAAATGCAACATTTGGTAATGTTAATTAACTAATGTTAATGAATAATGACTAAAAAATATTTCCTGAAAAGTGAGGGAGAATTGATAATCAAACAAACCTGGAAACTGTTTCATTCGGTTTCAGGTCGAATACAGTTTGATTATCGCGGGAAGGGGAATTTTCTGGCATGTTCAAGTGCAGGAAATGTGGAGGAACTTGGAACTGGAATGGAGGATCCAAATTGTTGTCCGCAGTGAAAGTCCCGGGACGCTTCAATATGCCAAAAATCTGATTTCCATAGGAATCAAATTTGATATCAGAAAAAAGTTTACTTGGGATACAATCAAATAAAAAGTAGTGAATTTCATTAAAGTAAAGAATTGGCATGCCTTTTCTTCCTCTGCAGGCAACACAGATGAGTAATTATTCTGATGGGATCTTTGGTTTGAAGGGGGCTCTAAATGGTGATTATAAAATCCTGCTGATGGGTTGTTGTTGTTGTTGTTGTTGTCTGATGAACAACACAATGATCCAGAGTCCGGGAAAAGATTAATCTGTTTCACAATTATAATTAGACCCCATCTCAAAAATTTACAGGAAAAACATTGTAATCACAAGAAAGAAGGTGTAAATAGTACCGTTGAAGGACTAGAGTATTGGCAAGGCTTCTTCTGAAGCATAACAGGGAAATGCTGATGATGATGATGCATATGATAATCTGATGATCCATTTACAGAAAATGGATATCCAGATGGGAATTTAGGACTTTCACCATAGATGTTGTTTGATGATTCACAGCAAGAACTCCTCCACGTTGCCGCCGGAAAAAAGCCTTGTTCAGGCAAGGCCATGCTTGATCCACCACCATTAGTACTTTTGCCACCATTAGTATAAAGCATAGTGATGTTTGGAGGAGTAGGTGGACTGATGAAGTGATTATGATCTGAAATGTTTTGAACGTTTCGAGTGAACGAATTCGAAGAAGATTGAGGATGATGATGATGATAGGAATTGGGAAATTGTGATGATATCCTACATGAAGAGTCTTTGTCTACAACATGGCCATTTATGTTGGTGGTCTCTTGTTCTCTCAAAATCTTCTCAAGTTCTGCCACTCCAGGACCTCTTTTCGGAACTCTCTGTCTCTTCGGTTTCTTCAGAAGAAGACTTGCATAATCACCACCATCACCACCACCATCACCACCACCACCACCACTACCACTAATAACACCACCACTACTGCTTGTATTGCTACACATGATTGATTGTTTGCTAGGTTTTTTCTTGTTTCTGTAATGTTTTAAAGCCAATGAATCTAAATTTAAATAAGAAAAAACAAAAGCAAAGCAAAGCAAACCCAAGTAAGAGAATGCAGAAACCAACAAGAATCCCAAAATTCAAGATCAGAAAATCTAAAAGAAGTAACAAGAATCAATTCAAAAAAAAATTACCCGAGATATAAGGAAAGGAAATCTCATATGATGTGGCTACTGATCATCATGCGTAATTATATATGAACAAGTGAGAAAAAATTATATGGAAAGGCCTCCCTTGTTTTCAGCTCATTAAGATCATATCTTCTCACACATAGACAACAATGTATATAGGAAATAGAAAGTATCTACACTTTCCGGGATTTTCTCAGAAAATTTTGTTTGTCTGAGAGAGAAAATAAAAACACTCAAAGACCGGAAAACCAAGCAACATATGACTTAGACATGAATGAACATGATGCATCATCATCATCTGTCTTAAAAATCTCAGAAAATCTTTACCATTTTTATAAGCACTTCTGTATATCACTGCATGCAATTTCTAGAGTTTGTTATAGACCCCACTTTGGAAAATGACTTTTTTTTTCAATGTGTACACATGAAATTTTCAAACCTGTAATTATTTTTCATGCAATGGAAAAAAAACCATGTGTATATATATATATATATAACTTCAATCATGATAATTCAAGAGATTTGGAATTTTGGATTGATGAGAGACACTTATATGTACGGAGTACCGTATCAATACGTAAAACTCTCTGGTTTTTTCGTGACGTACTAAAATATTTCTTTTACCTCTATATATAATTACAAGAGAATATTATATATTAATGATACATACTTAATATATCTTATATTTTATGATATTATTGTTTTGTTGATAATCAATTACAGGCTTGATTTATACTAATAATAAATTTGAGAATATATGGAGAATCCATGCAAAGTCAATAATATTTTGTTATACTTGGTAGTCAATTAATGACTATTTAATTTACTCTATATTGATAGGAAGATAAGGATTTCAAATCACCTGTCGAAAAACGGTGTCACAATTTGTGTCTAACCAATCAAATTAAGTCGTGTGTACACAATCATTTACATTTAATTTTTAAAGAAAGAAAGCTTGTACACATAACCCAATTTGATTGGTTAAATATAAATTTTGACACCATTCTTTGACCTATGATTTGAATCCGGAAGATAAATGGTGCACCTTAACTCCTTAAGGTAATTAAATTGTTGTAATAAAAAGAATAATAAAAAGCAAACTCCAGGCTGGCAAAATTAATGCAAATGCATATTTTAAAAGATTAAAGATCTCATTTATGGAGTGTTTAAGGTAAACAATCTACATTGTCAAACTTGTAATAGATATGGGCAAAGAACTAAAAGATTTAACTTAAATTCAAATTAAATGAAAATCTTTCTTTTTATACATATTTATTAAATGAAAATCTTTCTTCAAGATCTATTTTGTTGATAAAACAATGATTATCACCTACATGATGATGTTGTGGGTTCGAGTCATATTATTTCTCCAAAACCCGTATTATTTCAACCAAAGAAAAACATATATTTTGTCTTGCACATCACCTCTTGGGCGAATACAATTAAGGACAGAAAAAAAAAAATTAAAATTTGTTTAGAAAAATTATATATTTCATGTGAAATTTTATAAAATTTTATTTTTCCCCCTAAAAATATTATATTTTACTGCATTGACCTCCTCAAATAGAATTTTAGCTACGTTAATGGTGGAGGTTCGAGTCCCACCATACGCATTTTACAATCGTATGTGGGGAGATCTTGTAGTTCTCAGCAAACCACTAATCCGACCATTTGGTGTCAGAATTTATCGTAATATATTGTGTCTTTTTTTTTTCTCTTCTATAAATTTCTGGTGGTACCGTGGCAACTGGCAAGCAACAGAGATAGAAATTAGAATCACATGGGTTAGGAGACAATTATCTGATCACATAATAATGAAGAGGATCATCATGATAATCATGATGAAGACCCCCTCTCACTGTAGTCACTAGAGTACTAAGATACAGAGAGGCTAATTATGGATTATGACTTGTGTACGTACTAAATATAACATAATTAAGTTGCATTAAGAGACTTGGATTCCCTTTTAAGTGGAAATCATATGTGCTGGAAGCAGAATTCTTTTTCTTTAATTTCCAGGTTTATTAGAATAATTAAGCCAAAAGAGAGGGTCATTATCATGCTCAAAAAATAAGCAATAGGGGTGTTTTTTTTAATTAAAAAAAAATTAATAGTTTATATATTTCCTTTGCCAGGATCAAGTTCTGTCAACTAATTGGAAATCCAAAACATTTCCTTGGAAGTATACAATATAGAATGATAGAAACAATTGGAGATTAAAAACAATATGGGTTTTGATTTGTTCAAGTCATGTTTTAGTCAAATTTAATCAAAATGAAACTATGATCAATATTTATCTATATAAGTTAAAATTCTGTCCAGATCAAAATTTCTTATGTTAACTTTTCAAAGGCAGTTATGTGCCAGTGTCATGTAATGTGCATTGCCTTCATTAATATAACTTGGTATGTTACTAACATTGGGAAAAAATTTCAAAATATTGGAGTATTGTATAATATCTCTGACACGAGTATATCAAGTCATGTGATATGAAATCAAATTACCTGTGATTTTCATGTCATATGGTATAATTTTAGGTCTTTACGTCCAAACATATCGAAGAATCTCGCTCCTAAATTTAGAATGCAGTTTGACCAAAAGTTAATCGAGTTATATGAAGGTGCCCCTTTTAGGGAAAGGAAAAAAAAAAGTGATAGAAGAGACTAAGATAGAATTGGGTTCATGGAAGTCACTAATTGCTTCAATGTATGACAATGATAAAATAAATTTTGTACGTGACACGTTATATAATTTTTTATTCTAAAATCAATGGTACATAAAGAAATTAAAAAATGGTGGACTAGGGGTCCATATTACCTCATCAAATCCTACATATTGCTTTGCAATTGATTATTATGAATTTTATTAATTAAATGTACCATTTACATATAATAATGATATGATACATCATAATCCAATAAAAACTTCTCTGATCTCAATCATAATAAGAATTAACTGTCATGTTGGAATGATTTTAAAACAAAATTAGGTTTTCTAATTAGTGTTTTTTTATTAGACATCCGTATACAAGGCTTTGATGACAATTGCACATTATATATAGACCAAAGTATGCTGGGATCGGTTAGATGATGAGTGTGTTAAGGAGGTAACAGTTCAGTTGGGATATTTTGATGCACCTATTGATTTCGATCGTCAATAACTTTATATATATCAAAATATGATCGATTGTAATCATATATGGACCAAATATATGATCATGCGTATATTTACATAAAAAAATAATTATATATACATAATCTCACAGGTTCGAGTCATTATATCACACATAATATATAAAAATATATATATATATATATCATATGTAAGGACCACAACCTAATCATAACACATTGCATTGCTTTGGTTATCTCTAAGCTACTACCACTGATCCACTTACTATATTTTGCATCTGAATTATTTTTTTACGTTTTTATAATTTCCTCTTACTTAGAAGATGGGAATTTTAATTTATGTGAACATTTGAAAGAAAAAAAAAAAGAATAAAATTATGTCTGTCTGTCAATACCACCTAATATAACCATTACAAAATTAACATGTTAATTAATTGAAATCATCATCCAGGCTTTATATAAATATTTATTAAATAATCTTCATATATATATATATTTGATATATTTATTGTCGGACCGAACTGACAATAGAAATACTATATATATACATATATTTTTGATATAAATTATCTTATTATTTTTCAAAGGTAAGACTAGAGAATTTGACTCGGTCAGTCAAATTAACGTGTTGAATCTTTAAAGAGATAATAATACATCATACATGTACAAAAATCTTCATCTAACTTATTTCTTACATTAACATTTTGACATTTTTGCACTTGCTCTCTTAACTCAAGCAGAGTGCACTTCCCCTTCCATATTAGTGGTGGGATTTGAATAAATTAAATTGTATGATGAGTTTTCTTCCCGATATTATGGAATTAAATATCTAAACCGTAATTGTAATGTTTAATCTCAACCGGGTACATATTTTGTGACCACGAAAAATGATTGCTCAGTATGTTAAAAATTTTCACAAAATGATATCAGAGAAAGAATTTAAGTTGGTATATTTTTGAGAAAGGTGTTTATTTATTTCGTTGACAAGTCTTTACTCTTTATCAATTCATTTAATGGAAATTGTACTTCTAAAATTTAAAATTTGACTAAAAAAATAAATAATAACTTGCATAATAATATAAAACCATATATATATCTTTATTATAGTTTTATAAAACAACAAGGTCCCGTAGCTCAGTTGGTTAGAGCGTTGGTCTTATGAGCCGAAGGTCGCGGGTTCGAGCCCCGCCGGGACCAGAGAGTGCTTGGGCATTATTTTTTGTCAAATGGTATGTACCTAATCATCTTCAACAAAATCAACGATCCATGATGATGTTCAGAGTAATCCAATGGCCCAGAAACATCAATAGCGTGATTAACGGCACCAACCAGCCCCATGACCCCCCCGAATAAAAAATAATCACCATCAAATCTCCTTTTCTTCCCTTTTTAATTTAAATATCGGGAAACTTTAATTTATCCCTTAACATTTATGGAAACATCACGCTTTTACTAATCGTTCCATTGTTTACTAGGGGATCCCTAAATTATTCAAAATATGTAGCTCAATTTGGACTTTTCATTAGTTGAAATTATTTTTATAACACAAATTATATTAAAAAAATAAATTAAATAAATAAATAAAATTGCCTGTCCTATATTTTTAAAAAAATAATAAAATTATACAAATATATATATATATCAAAAATATAAAGGTATTGGATTTCTGCCAACAAAGGGAGGCTTAATATCATGTTCGCGATGAGGAAGGCTTGATATCATGCTTATTTAATAGGTTATTATTATTATTATTTTAATCTTGACATTAAGTTGTAATGTATTTCAGATCAAGGGAAAAATCTTCATTATATTAAATCCATTTTTAACTGTTTTGTATTTAAAACTTAATTAGAGTGACCAAATTGAGTTATTTTGGATAATTTAAGGAACTCACAAGGCAACAAGCCAAAAACGGGAAGATGAGTAAAAAAAAACGTGACATTTTCGGAAAAGATAGGGATTAAATTGAAATTTCCCCTTTAAATAAATATAAAAGAAAAAGGTGTAAAACATTATTGGCAATGGACTGGGTATTGAGATAAGTAAGCCAACCATCCACCTCTAATCACAATTAGTCATTGTTTGTTCTGCTGTCACTATTAGCATCCTTTGTTGATTTTTCTTTTTATATCATTTTCAGGAGAAAGTCTTGGTTGCAGTATGATGCACGGTGCATCGCCCATCCTGATGCTGCCACATCAGTAAAATTGCTGATATAGCAGTATCAGGGTGGCAATACACCGTGCATCGGATGCACCCAAGTTTTAGCCCATTTTCAGACCTACCAACATTAAACTCTACACGCACACACAACATAAAAACACAACCCAGTTGTTGAGTTTAGTCTCTTTGATGGATGAGAGACAGAGACAGAGAGAGACAGAATTTGTTTAGACTTTAAATTTCTTTTTGGAAAAATAAGGCTGGTCATGGTCCCCATAATACATTTCACAACTACCTTTTATTCCACTCTTTCAATATCTCCCTCAAAATATCAATAAATTAAAACAAAAATATAACAGAGACTTCGCTTCTGCTTTACTACAGGTCTGCAAGTACTATAATCTCTGCACGTTTATTTTCTACGGAAAATCTTGAGTGCCCATCTCCTCAAAAGAGTTTCTACAGGGTGTTTTGCTGTTTCTTTCCTGGTATGTATGTATTGTCATCGTTAACCCAGGTTTTGTTTTGCCTGTGTTTTGCTTTTTGGATTTAAAAATGTGATTTTGGGGTTTATTTTTTTTATTGATTGGGAGATGTAGGGTGGGATCTTGGTGTTAATAGTAAGTCAAATGCATTATATTGATGAGCTTCGTACGTTGACTTGACAAGTTTTTTTCTGGAAAGTGGAAACTAGTTGCTTAAGAGCTTCTTGTTTTGGTCAGTTATTGAAATGTTTACATGTATGCAATAATACTATATGATTATGGTGTTAATGTGCTGCAATTTAGTTTCTTTTGATGCTAATTTTATGGACTACTGGGTAATTTATCATTTGGTTATTAGCTGAGGGTGATTGAGGTTTAATTGTGAGAAATTAATTGGTTTAAGTGTAAATTTATCCTGTTATAATGCTTTGGAGAATTGGAGAACATGTTTGATAGTTGTGTAGTCAAATATAATACTTTCTATTTTTGCTTTTTCTGTGTTGATTTTCGTTTATTACTGTGTAGTTTAAAGTGTTTTTCTTTTTTTCCATTAGTTTTTTGTTACATGTGGAAGCAAGTTTAATTTAGTCATTACCATCTGTTTGGTTGATGAGAAAATGAAAGATAGAATTTTTTGATAAGTAAAATTCAATATATTGAATGCAGGCATAAATCTGATTCTGATCATTGCACTATAATTTCTGTCAGGCTTATATAAAATTGAAAACGGACATTGAACATTGCAAATGGGTTCCGGAGATTGGTTTAAGACAATTATTAACTCAAAGAAAGTGAAGATTGGCAGCTCAAAACAAGTGAAGGTACATTACACAGCTCTCCAGGTGCTTTCACCTGTTTAAAAATTATATTTGTAACCAAGCAATGCTTCTTTGTTTATTTTATGTTTTCTGGAATGAAGTTTGAATCGATATCTTTGGATTTTTAGTGATATTGTTGTTATGTAGGATGGTTGTTAATAAATTCTTACTACTAGATATTATCACCTAAATGAATGTTACTCTACAACTTCTCTCATTTGTCTCCACGGTTTAAGACAGGGATCTTCAGCTTCTGCCAAATCCAATGGCTTCAAATGGAAGAAACGTTCAGGCAAGGAGTCTAATAGTTTAGCTAGGAGTTCTACCAGTGGAAATAATGGCGCTCTTGCCATTCCAGTTGAGGATGTAGCTGCAATACGGATTCAAACTGCAATCCGAGCATACATGGTATGTTGATTTATATACACTAATGTCCTAAAATTTGTCCTCTGTATGTGACATTTTACTCTACTATGTTCCGTCTACCTATTTAAAGTTTCATTGTTCTTTTCCCATTTTAAGGAAGAGTTGAAAATAAAATTAGTTTAACAAAAGTTACATCTTAACTGACCTTGTACTTCTTTTTTGGTGTTAGTCGTTAAAAGTTTAGTATTAAATGAGCCTAAGAGGGGAAGTGAAGGATTAATCGAAGGTTTAATTGATTTTGCTTATTTAGCAATTTTGTTCTAATTAATGTATTGCCGCTGCTGTGCCATGTTAGTGCATGTTCTGTCGGAGGAATTTTCAGATTCTAGAGGTTTCCAGGCCTGAGTAATATGATATTCAAGATAGTATACTCCCAAGCAAATGCTTGAGCTGGATTATTAGTTTGACCTATGGTCAATTGGTTGAAATATTTGCAACATTTTGTTTTCAGTTTTGTTGAGATCATAAAGTAATCAATTAATAGATATAAAATATTTTGCACAATTAATAATAATATGGAGCCTGTCCTTGATGGAATGTTGTTTGCACTCCACTGGGCTCTCTGGATGAGCTCTTGTTACTCGAGGGCAGAAAGATGTTGTGTATTCATTGACCTGCCAACTGCAGTTATCGATTGAATTTTTTAACGTTCACTTTAGAATAGCTTAACTGCTGTACTACTCTGATCAACAAAACCTTAATCCCAAGTCCCAACTAGTTGAAGTCAGATGGTCAGTTATTTGCCACTGTGTTCCGAGTAGAAAAGTGAGCTTCATAAGAAGCCTTTCCAAAGCAGAATCCAGGCAGCTTTCCTCTTTTACTCCATAAAATTATGAATTGTATTCTTTTCATCTTGTTGTCATAAATCAAATGCTTTATTATCTTATTTGAAACACATTAAATATCAGTTCTCTGATTTCTTTGATACCGTTGCAGGCTAGAAAAAGTTTACGTCGTCTGAAAGGGACAGTAAGATTACAGGCTGTGACCCAACGTCCTTTTGTTAAACAGCAAGCTACGTCCGCATTAAGCTATTTTCATACATGGAACTACCTTCATGCTGAGATAAGGGATCGACGACTGTGTATGGTGAAAGAAGGTCGGCTTAGACAGAAGAAATTAGAGAATCAACAAAAACTTGACGCAAAGCTTCATGATCTAGAGGTTAGAATGTGAACCAACTACTCCCACTAGTGATAGTTAGCAGGATTAAAATGGTCTATATACCAGAATGATGGAACTTCCGAGTTTAGGTCGAAATTACTCTTTACCCCTTATATTGTGAAAACTTTACATTGTCCTCTTAGTAAACTTATAACAGAATATTTTATTCATAAAAAATTATAATAACTTGTATGAAAATACCTAATCATCCTTCTACAAAAGAGAGACATAATTTCTTACATCATGTAAGTTACATGCTCTCTTTACTTTGCATTTCATCGGACATATTCGCTACCACTGTCATACAACTCTTCTTTCTCACTAGTTCATCATGTAACTACAATCTAGTGTAGGCCATCTAGCAGTGCGCATGTTGTCATTCTTATAGATCAAATTGGACAAGTCGAGGGATTTGGAATTCATCAGAGGATGATAAATCACCAGAGTTGATCGAATTTGTTAATATGATCCCCTCATCCTTTGATGTTCTTGTGCTGACAGGTTGAATGGCATGGTGGCTCTGCAGCAATGGATGTAATGCTCTCAAGGATACATCAGAGAGAAGAAGCAGCAGTCAAGCGAGAGCGAGCTATGGCATATGCCTTCTCTCATCAGGTATGTCGACTTCTGAAGTATTCTTCTCATTCCTGCACCCTCTCAATGAATGAATCACATTGACAATGACCGCATAAAACCCATGATTTGCAGTGGAGGGCCAACTCTAATCCTTTCGGGCTCGGTTATTATGAACTCAGGAAAGCCGAATGGGGTTGGAGTTGGAAGGAACGTTGGATTGCTGCTCGACCATGGGAAAGCCGTGTCCCTCCCAAGTTCATTAGCCCAAAAAAGGTGCAGAGCAAGCAAGCAAGCAAGGTTGGTAAAAACAAAAATTCACTGAAAACACCAAAATCATCAACTTCCGCTAAAGCCTCTATGTCTAATGGGAAGGGAACTATGAAGCCTCGAAGATTGTCTTTCCCAGGTGCTGAGAAACCAACTTCCCGTGGAGTGCACGCTAAAGACCAATCGGCTTCTTAGTACCCAGCCAACTTTATTGATTGAATAGCATAGAGTTGATTTTCTATCTCTTTTTTTTTCTTTTTTTTGTTTTGTTTATTCATATGGTCATTTTTTGATACTGTATATCAAGTGGTGTGCGAGTGAAATGCTTTGGCATGCAACATACAAGATAATAGAACAGAGCGGGATTTGGGATTGATCTGTTTGTACCTGATTGTTAATTTCTTTTCTTGTTTCCTTTCGGTGTTCTGTATATTGAAAAATATTATTTAGAATGTAAATAGAAAGGATTTTGTTTTGAGTGATTTCATTTGTTTCACAAGACTGCAGTCTGTATAGTAATCTTCTCCAGATGTCTTTGATCTGCTACAATGGCTTTGGCATACAAAAGCATTGAATTCAATTTGTCAATGGTTTCCTTACAAATCATTTTAAATATGCAAACTCAGTGACAGCTCAGTTGTAACATATATATCTATAATTTCTCATCACCTGCTCTTTTCTTCTGGTTGTTATTCTTACCTTACCTCATTAGTCATTATTAAAGCACAGAAATATTAGATATAACTGAAAATGACATTCCTCTTTCTGGGCCATTTTCTTGTTGAGCTTCTCCTGTTTCAGATAACTATATCTTCTCCAGCTTTGAATTGACTTAAAAGCTGGAGAAGATATAATAACATCATTACAGAGGGACTTTTGAATGATTTCTTCTATGTTCACATTCTTGTTGTATACTTGTATCATACAATTGCTGAAAAGAAAATCTTTTTATGAATAATTCTATATGATTTATGACTACAAAACCACCATTTCTAAAAGAGTGGTATTTGCCACAAAAAAGAAAAAGATAAAAAGAGTAGCATTACTTGGTTTAAATTATGTGTTGCCTGGAATCCATCACAAATGACATATTAGATAGTTTGTGTTTTATGATTATCATTCGATGACATTTAATGGGATCCGTCGAGTGATTTTGTTTGTTAAACATCTAATCCACTTATATATTATGTCATGTGATATGTATCTCTTATATGATTAGTTATTCATATCATATGATATAATTCGAGTGAGTTCAGCATAAATATAGACTCGTCAAAACATTTCTAGATCCTATCGTAACCTAGATTACTAGTTGCTAGACCTAGGCGGCAAACAAAATTGTTGGGATTGGTCCACTAGATCATTACTTGGATAAGTTTTGTCTTTGTTAATGACTTAAAGATGGTAGGTGAAAGTGAAATGCCATTTATGTTGGTTTTTTTCTTAATGTTTAGACACATTGACATGGCCATTGCCCATTAGGGCATTAGATCTCCACTAAAAGTCTATATAATATCATAGTCAGTTTTGCGCAATTAGCAAATTCATTTTTTAAAAAAATGTTTTCAATTTGAAAACTTGTGTTCGTGTATATAAATTTGCCATGCAAATCATCACCTCATGATCTCAATTCTAAGAAAACTTCCAGTAACAATATCACAACCAATTAGCAGACTCTTGATGGATTCATCAAACACACAGAGTCACAGACTCGTTTCCTTGGCTCAACAGCTGCGTCTCTACAAGCCACCACCCTCTTCTTTTGATGAATTTGAGGAGCGCCAATTCCAGGAAACTGCAGGCAAGGTGGTTTCTCAAGTGGGGTTTCAAGAATCTGTCACTTCAATTGTTCACGACCCAGAAAAGTTTCGACCCAAGAGAGCTGCTGTTTTGATCTGTCTCTTTGAAGGAGATGCTGGTGATTTGAGGGTCATATTGACTAAAAGGTCTTCGATGTTGTCTACTCACTCGGGTCAGTTGTTTCGTATACCCTTTTATTTCTTCAGAGAATTTGAGGTTATGAAATGAAAAGAAAATGCTTTTTTTTTGGTTTATTGATTACTTGCTCTGTGCTGTTGAGAAATGGTGAATGTTTTTAGCTTCATTTAGTGTTTGTATTTGGTTTAGTTGGATGGATTCTTTTTGGTTCCTGAGAAAAATTATGTGAAGGGAAAGGAGGAGAAGGTTTTGAATTTGTTGCTTTGATTGCTTTTATAGGAACCTTGATTTGGAGTTTTGGGTACATTTTCTTTTGTTTTTTAGACATTTGGGATAAGAAATAATTTAAAATTTGAATCGTTAAATGGATGTTTTAGTTGGGAGAACTTGAGGTTTGCTTTTATTAACTGCATTTCATTATCAGAATATTCTAACTTTTTTTTTTTTGGTGTCCATTGGAATTTTAGTAAATGATAAGATGATTGTCTAATGGTTATGAGGTGTGTTTGGTTGCAGGAGAAGTTTCATTACCTGGTGGGAAGGCAGACGAGGGGGATAAGGATGACGGAGAGACTGCAACGAGGGAGGCTAAGGAGGAGATTGGGTTGGATCCTTCACTTGTAGACATTGTTACTGTCCTTGAGCCATTCTTGTCTAAGGTATTGAAGGATGTTTCTTCTTTGTTTTTGTCTTGCAAAAAGAGAATTCATGATATGGCATCTATTGATTGAGATATGTGTAATTTGGGTGAGTGTGAAATTAGGTTCAGATGACTTACGTGACAAAACTGGGTTCAAACGAGTTGTGAAATTGTAGGCATCTATTTACCTAAGCATAGAAGATATTACGTGAAGTAGATTGTAAAATTTTGACAAGTCCTCTGGTTATTTTGCTTCTTTAATTGGTAGTTTTCAAGTACTCTGGTTAGTGGTTTGTAGGGGAAGGGGAGACGTTACAGATTTTAGTTAGCATGAACTAGAAGGAAGCGAGTGGTTGGCATAAGATTGCATGAAAACATGCTTTTGTGTCAGAAATGCAGCTGTTGGAATCTATATCTTAAATGTGTATCCTTAAAAATCAGTTGCCAAGCATGAACATTTCTAAGAACTTTTGATGTACTTGCTGGTGTGTGGCTTGAAATTTTTCCAAGGGTATGGCAGCATAGTTTATTTAAATTAGAAAAAACCATGCCAGCAGTCCGACTCATACCATCACTCCAGTATTAGAGCTTATGCGGCTCTTGTGGGATCAACTTATTCTGATCTAGGATCATTGGGGTTACTGAGTGCATTCCATATGCTCTTGCCTCTGCAGGAAAGATATGATCCTGGAAGTTTAATGGAGTCTAAAATGCATAACAATCTAACAACAGCGTTCAAATAGAGTTTGTAGATAAAAAGACTAGCAAGCACAGCCATGAACTCTTCCATACATGAACCATTAGATCTTTCAAGCTCATTGATTTGTTCTTAGAACAATAACCTTTCTAATTTACAAACGTTAGCTACTGACGAATGACGATTTCATGCTTGCTTCTTTTACTTGATTTGGATTGCATATATATATATATATATACACTTTTGTCTCAACCATTGTTTATTTTAAAGTTTGCGGTTGATTGAAAATCTATGTCTAGGAACTTCCTTGCATACATATATATATCTCTACATCTTTTAGCTTTTAGTTTTTAGCTTTCATTATCAAATAAATATAAATTGAGAAAGAAAATATCATTATTAAAGACTTAAAGTTACAATGTAATACTTTTATATTAGTTTGTGACAAGCTACGATAAAACGTGATTGACATTCAAACTACTTAAGATTAAAGTTACATGTAGTTAAACGGTATAGAGGATACAGCAATTATGTATGAATTTAATCCGAGCTGCATTTATCTTTTACTTCTTGGGTTTAGCGATTGTTACATTTTGGTGCAGCACCTCCTCCGAGTAGTACCTGTTGTAGGCATACTTAACAATAAGAAAGCATTCCAGCCTGCTGCAAATCCCGCTGAAGTGGAAGAAGTATTCGATGCTCCCTTAGAAATGTTTATTAAGGTTTTTCTATCTAACATTATCCGATCTTACTGCTATGAGCCTATGATTGTTATTGTTGTTATTTTAAAGAATTATGTTTGAAATGTTTTTTTAGGATGAAAATCGGAGATCTGAGGAAAGAGAATGGATGGGAGAGAAGTATCTGCTTCACTTATTTGACTATGAATCCAACAACAACAAGAAGTATTTGATATGGGGTTTAACTGCTGGCATCTTGATTAGGGCTGCATCGGTGGTTTACCAGAGGCCAGCGGCTTTTGTGGAGCAGAACCCCAAGTTCAAGTTTCCTGGAGTTGTAAACAACAACACTGTCATGCGATAGAAGAATTCAGAAATAATATTAGATGAATTGTATTCCAAATAAACTTCTGCAATAAATCCATCAAACCCACACCTGTCGAGCTAGTATAACGTGTCCAAGATTTTTCGTTTTGTTGTATGTACTAAAGTAGTAACAACCATAAGCTTATGCAATTGGTTTCAAGTGTCAAAGAGTTGTTCACTATTATTAGTCTGGAGCTGTTGCCTTCACCTTTTCTCAGGTTAGCTCTCGGATGACTTCAAAACTCGTAATGTCTCACTTGTTAAGGTACTCTCGCAGGATCTGAATCTAGGATAAGAGCTTTGTACAATTATTGATGAGTTTATCTGCAATGAAGAGCTGTTTCTCATTTGAGTTAAAGATACTACCATTAGAACTGACGTTTGCTGTTTGTGACTTTGTGTTCAAGTTGCTTTTATACAAGAACTGGAGCCTTTCTTTCTATGTATGATTTTTATTTTCTGGTTGGAAACATTAGAGTGAGTCAAAGGAGGTTCAGGGATAGATTATTGTGAGAATCTGTAGTCTGTAATTGTTTCTCTGTAATTGTTTATAAATTGATCTGGGTTGAATTGATGTTATTGACATCCCATGTTTTTCCTTGTTTGGTTTAGTATTCATTCACTGTTATATATAATTTACATAAATCTTTTGCTCATTAATGAGGAAAACTAGGATGGGAATTGCATCTTGCAGCAATCTAAACTTTCTATTTATCTCAATTTGATGATCTATATATATATTTAAATCTGAAGATTATCTGAAAATATTCTTCTGTGTTATTATCTGGTAGAAGACTGAGATTAAAAACAGGACTCAAGAATAAGCAACAGTAAAAACTAATAGATAATGCTTGGGTGTTGACCGGTCAGCATCCAAAATACTGGCCCACCAATTAAAGTGTTACGTGTGGTCTAATTTGTGAAGAATATAAGGAGATAAATGTAAAAAGTAAAAGAAAAAATATCACGTGCTACACTTTAATTGGTGGGTCAGTATTTTGGATGCTGATCCAAGCATTATCCTTCAAATAAATCCTTTGCAAATTGTTTGAGGAAAAAAATAAGAGAACTGAAAGTTACTGTTTTAAAAATTGGACTAGGCGCTTGTCTAGCCGCTCATGGTGAAGAACACTTTTGCTTACCCCCTTTCAAAGGAGGTAATCATTATCCCCTTTTAAATGGATAACATGTGTTTATAGAGAGAGTAAATTTGTCCAAACACAGTTATCTTTTGGACAAATTTACCCCTCCCTATACACATGTTATCTTTTTAGGAGGGGTGTAAGTTTGGACTCCACATAGTGATGATTAAGCCTTAATCGACGAGCTCAGACGGTCGGGTACCTAATCTGCGCCGGGCGCTGGCCGTCTAAGCGGGTGTAGTTTTTGAGAGAAAAAGAAGAAAAAAATATATATAAAAAAAATTAAAAATTTTGAGATTTTGATTCTCAAAAGAATGGTTTTTTTGGGATTCACTAAACAAATATATATATATATATATATATTCTCTTCACTTTGACACTTGTTGTTTCTCTCCTCTAACCAAGTGGTCAAGGAATTTTATAGGCGAGTCACCGCCCAACTAGCAATTAGCGAGTACTTTGTTCAATAATTTATTTATTTTTAGTATTATTTGAGGTAGAGTTTACTCAAAGTCAAAAGTCAAAAGTCAAAAGCACCAATTAAACAGAACAGATATATAGATGCAACAACTAGTATCAGCAAAGATGTTAAGAGGACGACAAGAGTCACAAGACTGATAGATACAACATGGATTCCGATAACTCTGGATTTGGATCTGAAACACTTAAAACATTAGCTAAACAACTTGGTCTCCACAAACAAAAACAAAACCATGAGATCCCCAAAACAGGTTCAACTTCTTCAACCGATAAGAGAGCAGCAGTTCTTGTTTGCATTTTCCAAGGAGAGGTTGCTGGCGATCTACGAGTCATCCTCACCAAACGCTCCTCAACGCTTTCTTCTCACTCTGGTAATATATTAACAAAGATGACTTCTTTTATATTCAATTTTTTTTTTTTCTTTTTTTTGATGATTTGGGTGTTTGATATCAACGAAAAAGAATCAAATGGGTGAGTTTGGTTTCTCAGGTGAAGTTGCATTGCCAGGTGGGAAAAGAGAAGAAAGTGATGTTGATGATGTTGAGACTGCTTTGAGAGAGGCTCATGAGGAGATTGGCTTGGACCCTTCTCTTGTTCATGTTGTTACCATTCTTGATCCTGTTTTTACCAAGGTTTGTCCTGTTTTTGGTCTCATTTTTCTGGGGATTTTTCTTGATGAGGAACATGAAACTTTTCAAATGATATTTGCTGCAATAATCTGATGACTATCAAAACATAAATGGCCAATTGTGTCCAAAACAAATCAATCCTATGAAATGCTATTAGACAAGTAATCTTATCATAGTCTGTTCTCTGGTGATAAATCAATGGTGAAGCTTGCATTCAATCTCTGGTGATAAAACTGGTTTTATCTTTATGTGCAGAATGGAATCACAGTAGTTCCAGTAATCGGTATACTTTACGATAAGAAAGCTTTCGTTCCAGCTCCGAATGCACTTGAAGTAGAAGCAATATTTGATGCTCCTTTGGAAATGTTTCTCAAGGTTATATATTATATATCGGTTTCCCTCATTGGTCTCGATATTCTTCGACAAAACTAAATGTCTAATTCCGTAATGTATTGTTAATCACTGCTCTATATCTCGTCATTGTTGCCCGCAGGATGAGAACAGGAGAGCAGAAGAGAAAGAATGGATGGGAGACAAGTATCTACTCCATTTCTTTGACTATGAAGCAGATGGCAACAAGTATTTGATCTGGGCGTTAACGGCTGGTATATTGATCACTGCTGCATCAGTTGTTTACCAACGGC
Organism: Acer campestre; assembly: GCA_954870605.1. Lineage (NCBI taxonomy): Eukaryota > Viridiplantae > Streptophyta > Magnoliopsida > Sapindales > Sapindaceae > Acer > Acer campestre. The sequence continues at coordinate 10,023,804 of OX940809.1, forward strand.
CGCCCGCATTTTCAGAGAGGAAGCCCAAATTCTGGACTAGAGTTACCAATAACAAGTTGTAACGAGTTGATGATTTTGCATCATATTATTGTTCTGTAATAACAAATTTTATAGCTGAATTGATGATCTGATATACCTACAGTATACAGTATCATTGTATGATTTAATAAACCTTTCCGCGGTAAAGAATTTCGTTTCTGCAGAAACTTAATTTCAATCGATGTTAGTCCCTGCAGGGCAATAGACTTAAGATTCTGATAAATAGTCATCCGAATAACTAGTATATGATTTCATTCTGGTGTTTACACTACAGAAATGGAAGTGTAAAGAGGGCGATCTGTATACATAATAACGATTCTTCAATTTACGATAACTTAATATTATAGAACAAAATAGAATGTATTTCTACTTTGATGATCACATGCATATTCTATCTTGCATTGCGAATTTTACATGACGATCACATGAAGACTAGAGAAAATCAACAAAAAATTCTTAAAGAAATCTCGAGTAACAAAATTACACGAAAGAAGGGACTTTTAAATACCTCCTTCAGGTAAAAACCTCATAGAATTTCTCAATGACTAGTAAGCCAGAGTCAATTGACTCCAAGGGATCCTTTCGAAGTCGGTGTCTCAAACAGTTGGGGATGACAGTTGCTATATCCTCAGCAGTGACACTATCTCTTCCTTTTAGAGACGCGAGAGCTTTTGCAGCTCTATTAATCACTATGTCTCCTCTCAATCCATCGACATTTAGCTCTGAACAAACCTTGGAGATTTTCACCTTTAGCTCACGATCAATCTGAACAGAAGAAAGAGAACTCCTAGCTGAGTCAATTTGTTGCTGGAGCTTCTCTTGCTCAGCGACGTAAGAGTTACGAAATTCTTTTGGATTCTTGTCAAAACGGGATCTCTCCTCCACAATCTTTACTCTGAGTTCAGCATCCCTTACAGTTCCCACTTGAGCATGCATTCCAAACCGATCAAGCAGCTGTGGCCTGAGCTCCCCTTCTTCAGGATTTCCAGAGCCAATCAGGATAAACCGTGCAGGATGTGAAATTGAAATACCCTCTCTCTCGACTGTGTTCCATCCCGAAGCAGCGGAATCCAAAAGAACATCCACTAAATGGTCATCCAGAAGATTAACCTCATCGACGTAAAGAATTCCTCTGTTAGCTTTAGCAAGAAGGCCAGGCTCAAATGCCTTGACACCCTCGGTTAGAGCTTTTTCAATGTCGATTGTACCACAGACCCTATCTTCAGTAGCACCCAACGGCAAATCAACCATGTTGATCTTTGTCATTGTAATCGAAAGCTCCTCTCCATTCACAATACTTTCTCTGACTTCAACTCCCATGGACTCTGGATCTTCAGGATCTGAGTTATACGGGTCACCAGCAACTACCTTAATTTCCGGAAGTAAGTCTACCAATGACCTAACAGTGGTAGACTTTCCTGTTCCTCTATCACCCATAATCATGACACCGCCAATCTTGGGATCAATCACATTCAACAAAAGACATAATTTCATCTCTTCTTGTCCTACTATCGCAGTAAATGGATACACGGGTCTCTGGTTTTCCTTAGACAACTTCTGAGCCTGAAAACATCAAAAAGTTTTCAAACTCTACTCACATAAGTTACAAAACATGTTCTTATCAATTTAATCTATCTATTTTGATGTTGATTTCTTGGTTTTATGTTTAAATTTCAAAATTGAACCCTAAATTACAAAATATGATACTACTTATTTGAGCAATTACATGAACCCTAAGCTCCACAACTTACTAAATTCAATATCAAAATTGACTGATTGAACATAATAAAAGAAAAAGAAAAAAAAAAACAAAGGCAAACCTGTTCAACAGAGTTAATTTCAGTGGCAACATTGGTAACTGCAAACTGAGACCTCCCTTTCTTACTCTCAATCCCAAACCCTCCATAGAATCTCTTACCATAACTCAGCCCTGCAAACATAAACAACCATAAAAAACAAATTAAAAAAAAGTTACTATGATAACAACTCACCAACTACAGGAAATCAAAGCAAAGAAAAGAACCAAATCTGAACTGGGTCAGAACCAAATGTAGAAAAATAGAGGAATGTGAGGTCAAATTGTGGTTAAGAAGATGAAAAGCGAAGTGGGGTTATTGAGAAATGAACCTGGAATTAAGGAAAGAGAGGAGGAGATTGTAGTAGGCCTTGAAGATGGAGAAGAGAGAGAGCGAGAAGCCAAGATTGCAGTAGAAGACGTTCCAAGTACGGACGCCATATGGAAGAGAGTTGGAGTGGTGTTTTTTTGTTTGTTCACTGTTTAGTTTTACAGGTTTGGGTGACCATCACATCTTGACATGGTTTCTTATTGGTTTGTTAGGTTGAGGATAAGATGATAGGTTTCACTCCTATTATTTGATTTGATTTTCCTTCTGCTTTGTATTATTCTACAATACACCTTTGCCTTGCTTTCACATGTTTTACTTTACCTTTTTAAAGGGTTAATTACACTAATTTACCCTTGGTTTATTAAATCTAGCAAGATTTTAAAAATATGCCATAAATTAACACAAAAGCCCCTTGCCATCAAGTCAATCCATTAACTTTAAAGGTTGACTAACCTTACCCTTAGAAAGCCAAATATAATCTTATCACATCATCCCAAATATAAAATATTTTTTAATTAAAATTTAAAAAATAATAATAATCTACCAGCGATTGATCTCCATCGTCGAAGGAAACAATAGATATTTGACGATCTCCTCCTATAAAGAGAGATCATCACTAGAGGAGATCAGTCTTTTGCAATTAGTAAATGAGGCTCCTCCACGAATTTATTATCTTGTTTTTTTTTTTAATTTGATTTTTCACTTTTTAATTAAAAAATATTTTATGTTTTGGATGATGTGTTAGTGGTATATTTAGTTTTTCATGGGTCAAGGTTAGTCAACCGTTAAAGTTAACGGATTGACTTGATAGTAAAAGGGTGTTTGTGTTAGTTTATGGAATCATTTTGAAATCTTACTAAATTCAACAAAGTAAGGGTAAGTTAATGCAATTAACTCCTTCTTAAATTAAACTATTTTTTATTTTTTTATTTTTTTATTTAAATGTGGTTTGGCACTTCAAATCCTAGGGGATTGAGCTCCATCATCAACACTTATGAGACTCATCCCCGATAATGAAAGTTGCATTACAAACAATGTTTATAAGTGTTAATCTCACTAAAATAAATTTTTAGCTTCTTTCATCTCAAAACACGGTTGTCCCAATTAACCTTACCCAATTATAGTCAAATCCCACACACAAAATGGGTTGTTTATGTGGTTAATGAGATTTTTATTTTTATTTTATTTTTATTTATTATTTTTATTTTACTGTATTTATCACTTGGGAGTCATTTATCAAAACCTCAAATTCATCTATCTACCAATTGAGCTATGCCCTTATTGGTAATTTTTTATGCATTTAAGTGCACATAAATCACATAATACTGAATTTACATATAATTGATTACCTATATCATACAATATTATTAGTGAGATATGTTTATACACCAATTATACATATATTCAAAAAGCATTAATTACTAATATTAAAAAAAAAAAATTCTTGGTTTTTTTATTTTTATTTTTATTTTTATTATTATTATTATTTTTATTATTTTTTTTTTTTTATTTTAACCATTGCAATTTTGGGAGTTAAAAGATGAAGGTATGATTCGAAATCAAAATATCATTGACGCGAGTATAAAAGACTTAACATTGAGCCATGACAATTTCCATAAAATGAAATCCGTAGTTAAAAACATTAAAAGATTTTAGTAAAACCAAAGATTACATTAATTTTACTTTACCCTTTAAATTAAACTAACTTTTTAAAGAAAAATAAAATAAAAAATGAAGTGGTTTGTGTCATATGGGTTCGAGTCCCATTTTTTTTTCAAGAGACCCCTCTCTATGTATTCCGAACAATGTTTATAGCGGTTAGTCTCTTTGATTACGGTAAATATAATTTTTAGCTCCTCCGACCTCTAAACATGTTTGTCCCTTGGTTGACCTAGACCCGATTGTTGAAAATGGATTGTTTAAGCGGTTAACAAGATTTTTGATGTATTGAATGCACATAAAACACCATCTATATACAATTGATTATCTATATCACATAATATGATACGAGTATGATATGTTTTTTACACCAATTATACATGGACTCAAAAAAACATTCATTACTAATATCAAAAGAAAATTCTTGGTTTTTTTATATATATAACTATTGCAATTTTGGCAGTCGAAAGATGAGGCTCGAAATTAAAATATCAAGACTTACCATTAAGCCACATAAATTTCCATAAAAGGAAATCTCTAGTTACAAATATTAAAAGATTTAAGTAAAACGGAAGATTACATTAATTTTTACAAGGACACATTCTAAATGCAAAAAATAAGAGTAAAACATTTCAATAAATTAATACACAAATACAATTTATAATAAATAATAAATGAGTAATGCTACATTGCCCAAATTTGGTGCCCAAATCTGGTGCCCAAATGATATGGCAACAATGTGGACTATTCATTTAAATTGTATTAAATTGCATGATTTAAATGAAAGGTCTACATTGTTGCCACATCATTTGGGCACCAAATTTGGGCAATGTAGCATTACTCATAATAAATATAACTTTTGTAGTATAGTAAATGTCTTCATTTGTTAAAATGGGCTGGGCCATGGCTTATTTGGGCTTCTATTTAAGTAAACCTGGTTCGGGTACAATCCGAACCAATTTTTTTGGCCCACGAAATCTCAGTTTGAACTTATTTAGTGAATAATGCTTTTGTTTTCTCACATTTGTGGTCTCGCTGACTCGCTCTCACTAAATTCAGTGTTTACTTGATCGTTTTACATGTTTTCTTTGTCTCTTTATCATCAAATCGTGTTAATTTGATGGTGTTCAAGCTAAAATCAGCTATTTGTTTGATTGTTGTATGTGTTGTTTGCATTCTGGATCTTAGTATTATTCATGCATGAATACTTGGCTGTATAGAATATGATTTTGGCATTACAGAGATGAGACCTGGATAATAAGAAAATCGCAAACGCTCATCAACAATGTTTATTAATGACAGCAGAAAACACAATCACAGCAACAACTCAAATTCTTTGTTACTGAACTTGTTCATCTCTTCCTTGAAAGCAGGCATGGCGGTTTTACGCAAAGTCACTTGGACCTTGAACCCATCTTTCTTTCCACCATTTGCAGCAGAGTAAGGTAAGAAAAAGCAAGGTTCAAAACTGCCCAGAATCTGCCTTGTAACTGGGAAAACAGTTACAGGAGCTCCCCAACCAAAGTCCACACTCGAATGGCCTATATGCCTCCAATCTGTGAATCCACTCACTTCTTTCCCTGCCGTGATGCCATCTCCACGGTGTAGTTCCTGAAAGTCGATATACGAACGAATGTACTCATCGTTTGCATTGACTTTGCTCTTCTTTATCAATTCTGCAGTTTTCCAGAGAGGTTGCTCCACGAGTTCTTTCGCGCTAATCTGCGCATACAATGGAACGCAGCCGTTTCCCCAGTACCCGAACGGTAGTGGTGGCTTAACTAGTCTCCGGATATTGGTTAAATACGCAAACTTCACGTTCTCATCGCCGGGAATTCCCGAGCATCTTACCCTGTTGAGTCAATAGAATACAATAAGATTATGATCATATATGCACGTCTAATGAGCGTGATCGGAAATGAAACGAGGAAAGGGAACTTGATCAAGAATAACGTTCCCTTTCCTTCGTTAGGATTCCTGATTAACAAACGCATTACACGACCCTACGAGACCAATTTTGGACATGTTGAAATGAAGCATAAAAATCGACTACACTTACTTGGCTCGCCATAGAAAAGCACCCAAAGCTTCAAAAGTTGTAAAATTCAATCCACACTTTTCCAACAAGACGGCCTTCAATTGATCCAAACACTCGTCTTTCACGTCGAAGCTTTCCCTCTCAACCGGTTCAAATCCCTGGACATACGGTTCATACCCTTTTTCCAAGCTCAAGAATTCTTTAACAGCCCCTTCAACCCGGGGCGGATCTCTCGGACCCAGCAATTCGACCCGGTTCCACACCGGTTGGACAGGCACCTTTGTCCCCCCACGCGCCACCTCCGCCATCACGTTGAAAAACTGGGTCGCGCCCATTCCATCACACAACGCGTTGTGTAATGCGGCACCCAAAGTGTAGCCACCGCACTTGAACGCAGTGATCTGCAAAACACACGGGTTGACCAGTACCTCCTTCGAATCCGGGTCGGGTACCAACCGCTCCACGAAACTGTAGTCCGGGTCATCAAGGTAGTTCAAAGAATCAAGCGTGCAGTCCACGGCGGCATGGATTAGAGGAACGCCTTGGCCTTCCTTGCAAGAGAGCGAGAAGCGTCGGTCGCCGTCGGCACAGAGAGTGGCGGCTAGTGGGTAGTAAGGGACCAAGGCGGAGGAGAGAGCGGCGGCGATGACATCGAAGGGGTTTTTGTCGGTGGCGGCGCTGACGTAGACACGGAGATATCGGAAGATGATGTGGAGATTTAGGTCGTTGTCGAGGTTGGAGAGACTTAGTACGTGGTCGCTGTTGAAGGGTGGTGTGGAGGGAACTACGAGCTTTGTTTCTAAGATTTTAACTTCCATGTTTATGAATTGTTGAATATGGGTTCGTCTAATGTGGTCTCGACCCTCGTGTTCTTATTCTTTTTTGGTGTTTTGAGATGTGCATTTTTATGGTTCAATCGTGTTGAAGAAGATGCTTGGAAATTGCAGGGGGTTGGTGAGATGTTAGGTGGGAGACACGTGGATCACCACATTGACAGTCGCGGGCTGCGACCGGTTGTACAGCCAATCAATTTAACTTAACAACATCAAACGGTTCATAACTCTCTACCTGTTGTTCGAATATCTACTCGTATAGTCGTATTATAGGAGAAATTTATCCACCACCGAGATCTGCCGGTTTTGCCGGTATTATGTGTTGGAGAAATCTACTACCAAACCATTGGGGTTTGTCAGAACCTGTTAAAATCATGTCTAATTTGATATCTGCTCTTATAACACTAAAAATCTATTATCAAGATATTGCTTAATATCATAGTTTTTTATGATTTGTTTAAACTAAAAAAATTATCGCCAACGCATGATTGAAGTAGGTATATGAAGTTGTAATTATTCTTTCTCATTTGTTTAGATTCTTTGGGTGTTGGTTGGTAATGTGGAGTGGAGCGGAGCGGGTTGGTTGATTATTCTGTGTAGATGTAGACATGTAGTTGATTGATTGGAATAAGAAAACAAGAAAAATGCCGCAGACTTTGACTTATACATAGTTTCATCTACCCTACATTATAAAGATATATCTGCATGGACTGCTCTAGCAGCACAATATGGAAACACTTCCATACAAAAACAGTCCTCACTAATCAGGAGAGCATTTTTATATGAGCAACACAATTGGCAAGCCTATGAGTAAAAACAAAGCCCACACCTCCCAAATCAGAAGAGAGGGACCTAATATCTATTAGAATAGTATCGTAAATATACTCTATTTGACTGTTTTCATTGATCCATCTGACCACAACCTCCGCATCGGATTCAAACACGCACGGAAACAAGCCACAATCAATGCTAAATTGCATGCCCCTAAGGATGGCACATGCCTCGGCAGCCTGCGAATTTAAGCACCCATCATCACTTGAGAGCAGGATGCTGTGACCTCATCAACCGAATTTCTGATAACCACCCCAAAACCAATACACCCTCTCTTAACATCAATCGCTACATCACAATTAATTTTGAATAAGCCAGGGAAAAAAGGGGACCAAGTGACATTTCTTTTTCCTGCACTACTACTGATTTGCACCATCTTAGCTTGACACTCCTTATACTTAGAAAATAAGCTCTTTGCCCTGTCAAACACCTCACAAACCTCCGCCATAGGAGCCCCATGGATCAAAGCATTACGTAAATACCACAATCTCCAAACAACAACACAGAATAATTCTAACTCCTCATCATTCAGAGATAACGAACAATCAAGAATAAGATCAAAGAAAGATTTATACTTACTATCTCTAATAATAGCTTTGTTGGGGAGCCAATCTTTCCGAGCAAGCTTGAAGTTTTTACACTCCCACAGAGCATGCACAGTCGTCTCACTCCTTTTGTTACACCAAGGGCATATGTCCCTAACCTGAATTCTTTGACGCCAGAGGTTAAACCTGGTAGGAATCCAATCAAAATAGCCCTTCCATATAAATATTTTAATTTTTGGGGGGATTTTCAACTTCCACAACCTTTCCAACACTTGGAGCTGACATTGGTAGCCTCATTTGATGAACTCATCTTAATCCTCAAATTCCTAGCCACCCGATACCCACTTTTAACATTGAACATACCTACCTGTGTCATCATAATGCCAAATAAGCCTATCTTTACATCTTCTAGAGCCAATAGAGATACTCTGAATTGCAGCAACATCCTCGGTGGAGAATGACTGTTCTATAAGATTATTATTCCACCCACCCAACTGAGAAATGATCTGGTCGACAGTTGCATTAACATCCAGCGTTGGCGACGAAGGTGATAAAACGGGTGCTGGAACTTATCTTCGAAACCCAAAGCAAAAATGAACGAAGAAGATGAAGAAATATGGAGATAGAGAGTTTGTGCATTTCTATAATCGGGCTATGGTGGTAGGATTTATAATTGTTTTTGAAGATTGAGTAGAATATAGATTTCTATAAGAGTAGTTGAAAACCAACACCCAACACCACCCATTAGAGAGAGATGAGAGAGTGAAGAAACAGAGGAGAGAACGGTGAGAATGAGATGCAGTGCCAAATAATTTTTTTTTTTTTTTTTTTTTTTCGTGTGTGGTATGTGCATGAATGAAGCATGAACATGTATAGATGCAGTGCCAGATTCCATATATAATAACTGGGTAGATAAATTCAGTAGACAATTCAACATATTTAAACTTCATGATCCCAGCTGGACCACTTTTGAATCCATAAAGCTTGCTTCCTTTTGTGCATTCCTGCAAATAAAAATGAAGAAGCCATGGAGTATAGAAGGCGTGCGTGAGGAAGTGGTGCAAATAAATAAGGGTAATTTGGAAAAGAATCAATTAAATTTTATGATTTTTAAAAGTAGGGCATTATTAGATCATTGTGTGGATGCCAATAACATCACTCTAAATGAAAATAGAAAGTCACATGTGGCCGTGTGTGGCTCAATCTAATGATGGTGCTTAGATGTATTCCACCAAATCCAATGATCCAAGAGCCTAATAAAACGAATTGGGCTTCAGACAATAAATATTTGGGGGCCTTTTATCTAAACCAAAGCCATTCCATTGAACACTAAAAAAAAATAAAAAAAAAAAAGTGCCCTTTTTGGGCCTTTTTTTTTCTGGGCCCTGGGCGAGCGCCCTTGGTGCCCTGCCTCAGGGCCGGCTCTGGAACCAACACATTGAGGAAACTTCTTCAGCCAAAACATGTCCTCAACACAGGAGAGACCGTTTTTATCTAGTACATAAGCTACTTGATTAGCCTTTCTAGGAACGAAATAAACAACACTACAAGTCAAAAAATTTAACAAACCATGAATATCCCTAATAATAGAGCCAACATCAAACTGCAACACACAGCTTGGAGTTAATCCAACCCACCACAACCTCAGCATCTGAATCAATTCTACAAAGAAATGGACCAGAATCTTTTGCCAGCTGAAGACCCCGGAGAATGGCCGCCGCTTCCGCAACTTGTGGAGAAAAAGTAGCTTCTAACTCGCAAAAATAATCTTAACTATCTTTATTATCGTATGTATTAGTGACTAATAAAATAGGTGCCATATATTTATTTTATTTTCAATAAAGCTCCATTAGTATATTTTCTCTTTTCTATCTCTTTCTCTAATCTATACGGTATATGGAATCTCTAATATATTTGCAAAGAAACATGGCAAGAAATTGTAATTTGAAACAACCACCTGAATACGTGTAAAAAAATAAAAATAAAAATAAAAAATAAAAAGCGAACAGATTTCAATATTATAAAAAGAATAAAAAAAAATACCCAAGAAAACTAAAATTGAGTGTCAGATTATGTTAATAGAACATGTTTATGAGAATCTGGAGGCCTTTTAAAAAGGGTATACAAGCAGTAAAAGGGTTAACTTTGATATTATATATTATTGAAATTAATATATATATATATAATCAAATTCAATTCGGAGAATATTATATATGAACATCATAAATCTCTTTGAAGGCGACTATCATAAAATCTTAAAAAGGAATGAAAACTTTAGGAGGAATGGTAAATAACCTTGACTTTTGAATAAATATCAAATCAAACTCTCTGTTTTATAGGATTAGCAAAAATACCTTACTCTTAGTTCACTGTTACTTGATTTTAATTAAGGGTACAGATATTGACACCCATAAATATGATAAGCGCATCAATATTTATAAGTACGAATAATGTTAAATATTCCACCTAAAAGAGAACACTTTTGCTCCCCCCTAATATGCTCAGTAAGGCTCTTGTCTGCTAGAACCAGAAGGCCAAAAGGTCCTATTGCCCCACGATAAGCAGCACCGTCACTGTTGCTGCAGCTAAACTCCTCATTGCTCTCACCTATTCTCTTCAAAGCATCCTTGCCTAACACGAATTCCTCTACTATATCTAACTGTTAGTCTGTTACATTGCCAAACAATTTCTTGTAAGCCTATTTTTTTATTTTTATTTTTGTTGGAATTAATTATGCTACTTAGCTTTACGAATTGGAAACAATGCAAATTTAATCATGTACCTGTGTGGCTGATCCAACATCAAGTGGCACCACTAAGCCTGGTTTGAGCTCCACATTGTCAAATTTCTTGCTTGTCAATCTCAAACTTTGTACCTCCTCCACTGGCCAAAAAATTTGAAGATATGGGTTTCTAATTTCTTCTTATATTCTCAAACTTTCTAAAAAAATAGAATCAAGGTTTAATTAGGGTTTCGTTTTTTATTTTATTTTAATAAAGTGATATAGTTGAAGATATTAGTATAATTAATGGGTATAAATAGTATTTTGTTTATTTTTAATTAAATTAATTAGTCCTTATTGGTAAATTCCTATTGGAATATTTTTGTAATTAATTTTTTTTATTAAAATATGAGTGTGTTTATCATATTTATGGGTGTCAATATTAACTCCCTTTAATTAAATATAATGAAATATGATTATTTAAGTGTTTTTTTTTTTTTCTATAATTGAACTAAAAAAATAATGAAAAAAATATAATAAAATAATGTTAGAAAATAAAAAATAAAAAACTCTATTAATAAAAAATTAAATATTTAAAAATATAATACAATAAAGAAATAATTTTTTTAAAATTAATTAAAAAAACAAAATTATTTTAAAATATAAAAGATATACTGATGAGATGTGCACGTCTTTTTCATAGTTTTTGTTTCTTATATAAAATATTATTTGGTTTTTTTTTTGGGAAATAATCATTTTCCCTCCTACTGTTTACCATATTGTTAAAGTGAGGATAGAGTTTCACAAAATTAGCCGGTCTACCCCCTTAAATGAAAATATTATTAAAACTACCCCTTCTGATAGCTTTTTGTTGACAAAAACAAACTCTGACATCATTTTTCTCTTGAATTGACCAAAATACCCTCCTGTGCCTTTTAAAATCAGATTGCACGTGATGTAACCAGTAGTAGTTTGTAAAAAGACGAAAATGCCCTGTAAAGATAAAATTACTAATTTGCCCTCTAATTAATACCGTTGAGTGTGTCAACGGCTATATTCATGCAGCCCTCATCTATATAAACCTGCAAATATATATATATATATATATATTCCATGTTCATCAACCATGCACAACACACAACACAATAAACCATTCACAGCACTGTTTTCACACACATTTGAAACACCATTGACACAGCTCCATTCCTCCATTTTTTTTGACACACAATAAACCATTCACACAAATTTCTGCACCCTTATTCACACACATCTGAAACACAAAATCATACATTTCAAACACCATTCACGCAGCTCCTATGGACGGAAGTTCAAAGACGATGAGTGAAGAAAGCAACATCAACGGTGGCACTGTGATATTCAAAAACAAATTATGCAAATGTGGTATGAAGGCTGGGGTTAGAATCTCAGAGTCAAGTCAAAATCTAGGTAAGTTATTTTTATTTTTTTTTTGTGAAAAAGGGCAATGCAAATTTTTTAAATGGTGGCAGCCAGATGAAATGGAATTTATGGGAAGTTTGCAATCTCATGAAGAACGCAACAGAAATTCAACAGAAATTGGATTGCTAAATGCAAGGATACATAGACTGGAATCTAGTCTAAATGGATCCATGCAAAACTTGGAAAGAAGTTTAAATCAGAGAATGCAAAACCTAGAGGGGAATTACGGATACAAGTTTCAATCAGAGATGATAATGCTTGCTAATATGCTACTATTTGGTCTCTCCATATATGTGTTTTATGTTAGTTTGATGAATATCTAATGCACTTGACCTATCCTATGTAATATAAATTATCCTTTATCAAAAAATTTCAGTTACATACATAATGCAATATTGAGCACAAAAGCACTACAAATGGCAGGAAATGCTTGACAGTACCATAACACTCACAAAAGCACTAACATTACTCACAAAAGCACTAACATTAGCACTAACATTACCATAATACTAACAGTACCATAATACTAATTACCATCAGTTCAGAATTGTTCACCTAACAGTACCAACATACTAACAGTTCAGAGTTGCTACCAACACAAATAGTAGCTACAAAAATACTTGCAACATTACCACAATAACACTAACAGTTAAGATCCTGAGTCAGTTGGGATTTTGCTTGAGTCTGATTTTGAACTTCTGTGGGCTGTGAGGAACTAACATCTCCCTTTCTCTTTCCTTGTTTTGCCCTTTGTTTCTGTACAATAATAACCATCAAATCAGAATTCCATTAATTTAATAAAAAAAAATTAAACATGCAATAAAAGAGTGTGAACATACAAACCTTAGTGGGAGGCTGTGAAGAAGTGGCAGAACCTTGTGATTGTGAATGGGAGACACTGACATCTGTTTTGTTTGGCACCTTCTGTTTCTGTAAAAAAAAAAAAAAAAAAAAAAAAAAAAAAAAAAAACAGATATAAAAGCATTTAAGAAAAAAAGAATAGTTACCTTAGTGGTACCAGAAGTGTTCTCACTTTTGCAAGACCTTGAGTTATGTCCAGGCTGCTTACAATTTCCACACACAATAGTTCCAGTTTTAGCTGCCTTTTGTTTCTCACCCTCTTCCCTCTTCCTTACAAGCCTTGGCCTACCTGGTAACCTTTTCAGTGGTGGTGTATCAACATGTGATGTACCAAGATCAGCCCATACACACGTCTGGAATGAGATGGATTATAGAACTGTATGTTCTTAGATAGGTAGACTTGGACAACATTGGGTCAATAAATTCAGCTAAGTCGTTTTGATCACCATGAACTCCAAAATGGTATCTAATCCCTGCCAATGCATGACTGCATGGCACCCCACTAACTTGCCATTGACCACACTCACAAGTTTTTTCAACTAAGTTGGCAGTGTATGCCCTTCCTACACCCAACATCTCATATTTCCCCCCACCTGAATGTAAGGTCTTAAGGATTCTAGTCTCCTCACTGTTTTCTAAAATCTTTTTGTTAACAGAAGGTGGTATATCTGTTTTCCATGTGTTGCACTCGTCTTTCCGTAATTGGAATCTACTCATCACTAGTCTCCTAATGAATTCCATCAACTGTAAATAGGTCCTAGGCCTAAAATCCTTGAGCATGCTGTTGAAAACTTCTGTCATATTGTTAGTCACACTTTCACATTTGATTGAAGCATCAAATGCATGCCTAGACCAGTGACAAGGCTGTATTTCAGCTAGGTATTTCATTGCCTTGGGATTTATACTACCTATATCTGCCAATATCTTCTTAAACTCAAACCTATCAGCTGTCTTAGCTGCTTTCCAGAAAAGGTTCTTTAATTTTTGTCCACCATATGGACCCTTGAAATTTGCATAAATATGTCTTGTACAAAACCTGGTTAAAAATATAAATAAATTTCATTGCATATAAATATAACAGTGCATATATATATATAAAACAGTGCAATATACATATATAAAACAGTGCATATATATATATATAAAACAATGCAATACATATATAAATGCAATATACATATACTACCTACTGCATAAATAAAGCAGTGCATATATACATACATAAAACAGTGCATATATACATACACAAAACAGTGCAATACATATATAAATGTAATATACATATACTACCTACTGCATAAATAAAACAGTGCATGCATATATAAAACAGTGCAATATACCCAATGCTTGCACGTGGCCATTGCATCTTCAAAGCATCAATGACCCCCTTCTGCCTGTCACTCATGAAGCAAATTGGCTTCTCATCAGGGTACCTCAGGAAAATCCTCAAATGCCGCAGAAACCAAGACCAACTGAGAAATGTTTCTCCTTCACATATGCAGTAAGCCAGTGGATACAAACCACTGTTTGCATTTAGTGCAACTGCTGACAGGAGGACTCCTCCATATGGACCTTTCAAATGACACCCATCGATGCCAATGAAAGGCATGCATCCCTCCAAAAAACTCTTCCTCTGTGCATCAAAGCTCACAAACATCCTTTGGAAAGTTGATGTATTCTCCAGAAGGTGAATGTAAGCTGCTGAACCAGGGTTGCACTGCTGCACCATTACTGCATATGCCCTAAGATGCTTAAAATAGTCCTCATGCTCTTTAAGCATCACTTCTACTGCCCTCCTTTTGGTCTTGTACAGTCTTTGAGTATCCACTACAACATTAAATTGATCTCTCAACAGATCTGAGAGCACACCTGCTTGGATTCCAGGATTACTCTTCACTAGAGCTTGGAACTTCCCAGCTATCCACTTAGATCTTGCCTCTTTACTCTTGTAAATCCGATGACAGGTGTGCTCACTCTTGTAGGTCTTCACTTGCATTGTTGTTTCATCACCAACATTAGAAGCATGAATCCTCCATGGACAACCCTTTGCCATACATGCCCATGTTAGCCTATTTTTATCATTCTTAATTTTGTTCAAGTTAAACCCCTCCTGAATAGCAAAATCAGTCAACAATGACCTCAACGTGTAAACACTGTCATGTGTTTGTCCAACCTCACCTTATTGGACATCCTACCAATTGCTTAAATGAGTTACTCTTTACCACCCTAGCTAGTCTAGTATCAGAAACCTCATCACCTGAGTCACTACAGTATTCATCATCACTATTCGATTGGTACCCTTCAAATAAATCCTCATATTCATCTATATCCTCACACACTTCCTTAGGAACCTCAGGTACCACAGCTAGTGCAGTAAAACTAAAAGACTTATCACCACCAGCCCTCATACCAGGAGACTCATCATCACCATAATCATCACCTAACCTAACCTGATCTTCATTATCGCCCTCATTATCACCAAACAAATCTTCCTCAAAACCCATAAAATCATCCGGAGCTGGGATGTCACCTACTAACCTAGAGAGTGTGCTAGAAGAGACCTCAAAATCTGCTGGAGTTGGGATATAAGGCCTTTTTTCTATTTCAAACATTATTTGAGTTTGTTTATGTGCACTAAACAACCTAAACACTTCTAACAGATCACTATCAGTACACACCTCCTTCTTCTCACTTGACCAAGGCAAGTAAACCCAAACAGAGTAATCATCTTCAGGCACCTAATCACTACCAGTTTGTTTTTCAGACATTGTATGCAACAGAACTATCCTACTAATGTGGTCAGCATCACAAGTACCAAGCTCAACCACTTTAGTATCGATAGTAACATATATTTCAAATATATCCAGACCCATTCAAACTGTGAACAAAATACAACATACATCAATATCACACATATATACATCAAAATCAGAAATTTAACATTTAGCAGACATATATCAGACATATAAGACATATCCGACTTGAATATATGCAGACATGAATATATACAGACATATCAGACATCAGACATGAATATATCATATATATCAGACATATCAGACATGAATATATACATCAATATCAGAACTTTAACATATGTTACGTAATCGAAAATATATACATAAATATCATAAAATATTAACATAAGTTACACAAAAGCAAAGCAACTAACGTGATTACACCATATAAACCCCTGATTACACCATATATCATGTATAAGTACCATCAACAAGTCAATTGCACCATCAATTTGACAGGTGACAACTACAAAAGCAAAAACCCCAAATTTCTTTACATACAAACCCTAAATCATGGACGATAAACACAAAAAACTTTGTCAAATGCAACCATGCATGCAAATTCATGTATAACAACAATAAACTCTTCCCTTACACCATAAATGTGTCAAATAGAAACTACAATCAACTGACAATAAAAAACCCCTAATTTTTGGTCATAGAAACCCTAACTCGTGGACGATAAACAAAAAAAAGCCAATCAACTGCAACCATGCATGCAAAATCACCATACAATTAGTGAAAAAAGAAAGCTAGGTTGAATATACAAACCTTTGCTTCAAAACGAAACAGATTGCCTCTTCGAGTCTTGATGCTCCAAAAACCCCTCTTCTGTAATCGAAAAACAACTAACCTATGTCTAAATCGATCAATGAAACAACGAAATCAAGTTTTTTTTTTTTTTAAGGATTTGCTGATGGGTGGGTTGGATTTTGGCGCGAAGGTTTGGAGATTACGACTGTTAGAGAGAAAAAGTCAGAAAGGGAACTCAGATAAGTTTAGAAGCTTCGTTTGGGACCACCACCATTTTGTTTATGACAGATCGTGTAAGACAGATATGACGTGGCCTCATATCGTCCACTCACTTCTTTTATTTTAAATATATTATTAATTTTAAATTTAAAATGACTTCCATACCCTTCAGTACATATCACTTTTCTTGATCCCACGTCGAGATTACAATTTTAACCCTCAACAGTAACGGTCAACATCCAATTTGGATGGTTTCCGTTACAGAAGAGGGTCTTTGATAAATAACTTAATTTCGAGGGGGATTACGGCCAATAATCACAAACTGTGCCCTCACTTTAACAATATGGTAAACAGTAGGGGGGAAAATGATTAAATCCCTTTTTTTTTTAATTTATTTATTTATAGATTTAATTCTTTATTTTTCATTTACTTTTTTAATAAATTGATGATTAACGTCACGTGTCAATGAGCGAGTGGATGAGATGCGTCGTTGATGCCTTGGACGTTGTTGTTAACTTGATATTGTTTACGCTTCTTTCAAAAAAAAAAAAAAAAAAAAAAAAAAAAAAAAGATATTGTTTACGCTTTTCATCGATCTCACTCCCGCCTCTTTGCATTCCAAACTATAAAACGATTAAATTCAAATTCCACACTTCAAATTACTCCATTTTGCCATCTCCACCAAAAAAAATTCCATCGCAATTTTCTTTCAAGCCAAACACAATCACAGACGCTTATCTCTCACGATACAAATCCAGGCAAGCAACTCACTACTCTCTCGCTCTCTCACGCATTTGAGCATTCATTCTGACATTCTAAGTTTCGTCACTTAACAATCGTATTTTTAAAAAATAAATCTAGGGTTTCGATCTATATTTGTGTGTACGATTAATTTCATGTGTAAATTGTGTCGAATCGAGCTTAGTTTTATCAGTTTCTTATTTCGATATTTTAACTATCGTCTCATGCTTCAGATGTAAGTGGTATTTTTCAATTTCTGTGGCGTTTATTTGATTTGGCAATTTTTTTTTTTAGAAATTGAGCTCTATATTTTGCTTTTAAGTTCAAATAGAGTTCTCAATAGTGTTCTGTTTTGAGACTTACCATCTGAAGGCCATCAATCACACTTTCCACTCTGTTTAATAAGGAGGTTTATTTTTATTTTTATTTTTTTAAGCTTCTGGATTTGAGCTACTTCGTTTTTCACGTTGCCTGTTTTTAATTGTAGAATCTATATTTGATATTTATTTCTCCAAGATATAGTGAATCCTGTGGATCAATGGATTTTGTCATCAATTTGATGAAGAAAAGATTTAGTATTCACAGGTTTTTTTAAACTTAATATTTCTATCTCCAATGTCTGGTTGATGTAGTTTATCATGTTTCTTCTATTTCTCTATTTCCGTCTCATGCATCTTTTTCCATTGTTGTTTCTTGAAGTTCTTGAGCCTTTAATGCAATCCTTGCTTGTTTGTTCTTTTTTCAATTTACAGTTTTGATGACTATCTTTAACAAGTTTTAAAATAGGGAGATATTCTATTACCACTATGAAGTTGGCTTTTGAAGGATCTGAATTGACACATCTGCTAGGAAGAATATGGATGAAAAAATATTAGGAACTTTTAAGGTGTTTCATTGTTTTGTAGAGGTTAGGGTTTCTCCATTAGGTGGATTCTTAGTGATCTGGGGTTAATTTTGGTTGGTTGTAGATGCAAATATGGTAATATACTTATTAATATGCATATGCTGATATGCATTTGTATATGTATGTAATACTTTTCTATAGGGGGTCGAAAGATAGTGTAGAAGTTCATTTTCCATCTTCAATGTTCGTTTGATTATTCTTTTGACACCACTGATTGGATTCTTCAATTATATCATGCTTATGAGCAGAAGTACTGCCTTTTTGAGATCCATATTTGAGCATCTGACCATCTTTTTTCTGTATTCAGAGTTCAAGCTTAAAATTTACTGAAAATGGCAGAGTTAAGGGAAGGAACTTCTGCCTCTGTAAATCCAAAAGAGAAAAAATCTCTTATAGGTAATCTCTTTTTTGTTCTTAAATGAGGGAACCAACTCTAAATTTAATCTTAAACTATACACTTTCTCTTATTTCCCTACCCTGGGGATTGCTTAACCAACCTCTCCTACACCGGGTTATTTGGAAACCTCAGAATCTCAAATTGCTTGACTTCCCAAGATGTTGTATTAATGTTTTACTTTGATATCATTTATGCATTAAGATTCTATGTTTTGTTTTAAACAGATGATGAAATTGGACAAGACTTTCTCAGCTCTTGGAAATCGATGTCAGTGACACAAGACGATGCCATGGATTTTAACTTTGACCCAGTTCCAAGTGGAAAGAAAAAGAAATTCAACTTTGAAAACCTGTAAGTGTTGATACCAAGGATGATGCACTTGGTAAAACCATTTTCTGCCAAACGCCTGCTTCGTTTCTTTAATCCGATTCTGGTAAACTATACTCATGAATTACATTGCATGTTCTTTACATTTACTTCCATTGAAGGGGTTTCTTATATCATGCGCCTCATCTTCATCCTCAGTATAATTTCTGACAACCATGTTTGTAGATTTTGAGACACAAATATTTTCATCAACCAATTATGTAGATATATGATAGATACATGCATGAGTGTCTAGTTGGCAGATAATAATTATGGAGCCTTGTTTATTCCAGGGATATGGACTTTAATCTGGATGCTGATTTTAACAAGTTATCATCGTTTAAAGTGGGCATGCCAGACCTTGATTTCCTATCCCCATCAGAGAAGACCGCAAAACCCAAGGAAAGAACTGAAGATTCTTCCAGTTCCAGAGGAAATTCTCAAGGAAAAAAAGATCGTTTTAGCTTCTCTTTTGATTTCAATGAGTAAGTTGACTAAATCTTTTTTAAGGCATATGTTAACCTTCATATGTATATTTATACTGTATTGAATTCTATAGTAGATAATTGATCAACCTTTTTCATATAATCTTTAACAGTGAGGACTTTGCCAATGATCCACAATTTGGGAGCAAATTGATGGGTAGTTCAAAGTCGGTTACCAGAGAAATAGCAAATGATGAACCTGTTTTATTGAGAAGTAAGGAGAACATAAAAGACCTCATTAATATCAGGTAAGGCATCAGTCAATGGAAATCATTTCACACCAAAACCATCTATTTTATGTTGTGTAAAAATTTTGTTCCTTTGGAAACTGAATTATATCATGAGTTAAGAAATTGTACCATAAGAACCACTGATAGTGCCCAAATGACGGTGTCTTATATAATCTTCTTTAGGGAGGATTTCAATTTTGATGGTGTACAAAACACGAGCAAAGTGATTGGCAATTTAAGGCCATTAGATGAACAAGGGATACAAGGAGAACCTACTTTGCTAAGAAGTGAAAAGAATGCTGGGTAAGATTTCTATATCTTTTTTATTATTATTATTATTTGTGTATTGCATTTTGGGTATTTTTGTTAAAAAAAAATGATCCAGAAACAGATTTGTTAGTGGACGTTTAAAGCCAATAAAATTATGGTTGGGATCCTTGGCTTTTGACAGGGAGGACCTTCTCGAGAATCATGAGCAAATTGGGAGCCAACCGGGGGGTAATTCTAAGTCACCTGCCAGAGAGTTAACAGACAGTGAACCTGGTTTCATGATAAGTGAGGACAATGTCAAGAATGCTAATGATATCAGGTGAAACATTTTTATTGGTAACCATTTCTACCAAAAGTTTTTAAGTTATGACGTGGTATTAAAATTCCACTCCCCTGAAACTGAATTAGATCATATAAGTTTTGAACCAATACAGTAAAAGCATCTTTAAATGCTCCAATGACATGTCTTTTACAATCTTCAATAGGGAGGGTTCCAATTCTGATGGTGTACAGAATGGTAGCCAGCTGGTTGGTGAACTAAGGTCTCTAGATAAACAAGTGATACAAGGGGAACCTGATATGCTTAGAAGTGAAAAGAATACTGGGTGAGTCGTCTATATATGGAGTTCTTTTTTTCTTTTTCTTTTTTTTGTTATTCATGTTTGCTTGGTGTCAAACTTCTTTAATCCAGAAATGGTTTTGAGAGTGGAAGTTTAGAACAAGTAAAATAATTTTTGATACACTTGGTTTGCAACAGGGAGGACCTTCATGCCAATGATGTACAGATTGGAAGCCAATCAATGGGTAATTCAAACTCAGTTATCAGAGATTTAACAGAGGGTGAACCCGTTTTGCTGAGAAGTGAGAACAATGTCAAGAATCTAAGTAATATCAGGTCAGGCATCCATTCCTGGAACCATTTTTACACCAAAAGTATCCATCTGACATGGTGTTGAAACTTTGTTTCTCAGGAAATGAAACTAGATTATGTAGGTTTAGAACCATTAGAATACAAGCCATTATTAATGCTGAAATGACAGATCCTTATACAATCCTCAACAGGGAGGCCTTTGAATCTGATGGTGAACAAAATGGGAGCAAAATAGTTGGTGATGTAAGGCTGCAAGATAATCAGGCGGCAAAAGGGGAATCTGTTATGCCAGAAAGTGAAAATAACACTGGGTGAGGCATATCTGGATTTATCTTTCCTTTTTTTTTTTTTTTGGGTCTTACGCTATAAGTTTTTTGTGTTTGAGTTGCTGGTAAACTTCTTTAATCGACAAACTGATTAGATCTTGCTAGTATAAAACCAGTTAACTGTCACTTTCAACTGTTATTGGTAAATTTATGAGTATAAACTCAATAATTTCCTGTGAGTTACCTAGTTCTGGTATCTTCCTCACATTTTAAGGCTTTTTCAAATTTCACTTTTGTCAATTACTATGGGTAATACAGGAGGATGAAAGATTACTGACCAAGATATTGAATATTAACACAGAATAAATTTATTTTTCATCTGTATTTCAGTCACTCCAGTGCGTAATGTTGGTTAACATATTGAATTTTAGATACCATCAACTTATGTCTATTCTGACTGTTCAGCTTGGCTGTGCTAATTATTTCTGTTTCATTGTCTCAATATTTTCTTGTTTAATCTTTACAGGGAGGGCTTCAACACTAATGATGCACAAGATGGAAACAAATTAGTTGTTTTAAAGTTACCAACCAGGGAATTAACAAAAACTGAAGCTGTTTTGGAGGAAAGAGAAAAGAATGATAAAAATCTTTGCAATAACAGGTGACGTAGCAATTGCTTGAAATTATTTTACATCAAAAGCTTTTATTTAGTGACATTGGGTTGAATATTGTTGCTTAAGAAATGGATTTGACCCTTAAAAATTTAGAACCAACACTGTAAGTGTCATTATTTATTTTCAATACTGTCTAATGCAAGTTGCAGCAGGAAGGGTTTCAATGTTGATGGTGTACGAAATGGCAGCAAAGTTGTTGGTAATTCAAGGTCACAGGAAAAGGAAGCAACTAGTGGAAAACCTGTTCAGCTAAGAAGTGAAAAAAACTCATTGTAAGGCATCTGTAGCTCTAGATGTATATGAGTTTTTTTGGAGTTAGATTTTAAAGGATAAATCGTTTTAATTTTATGTTGAGTGAATTTCTGATATAGAAGGCATTATGAATTCGAGTTATATTTCAGTCCCTCCAGAAGTAATGCAGTTTAAAACCTTCAAAATTATGTCTACTCTAATGCTTTAATTTGTCATCTGTACTTCTGGTACGATGATCTAAAACATATGATCTTAGAATACTAGAAGTGAGAATTTCTTCATCTAAATCTGCATTAAGTGTCAAGAGTTTCTGTAGCATTAAAAATGATGCGAGATACAATAGTTAGAGAGAACAAATTGTGGGATGAAACAGAACATAATGAGCGCACTAGGCTTTTTCTTTACTACCTGGAAAAGAAAAGAATCTCTTCCATTTTTTCTATATTATATCTAAAATTAAAATTGTTTTCTTCTACTTCTTAATACAATGCCTTTTACACAAATAAAACCAGTAAACCGTCACTTTCAACTGTTATTGGTAATTTTATGAGTATAAACTCAATAATTTCCTGTGAGTTACCTGGTTCTGGTATCTTCCTCACATTTTAAGGCTTTTTCAAAATTCACTTTTGTCTATTACTATGGGTCTTACAGGAGGATGAAAGATTACTGACCAAGATATTGAATATTAGCACGGAATAAATTTAATTTTCATCTGTATTTCAGTCACTCCAGTGCGTAATGTTGGTTAACACATTGAGTTTTAGATACCATCAACTTATGTCTATTCTGATTGTTCAGCTCGGCTGTGCTAGTTATTTCTGTTTCATTGTCTCAATATTTTCTTGTTTAATCTTTACAGGGAGGGCTTCAACACTAATGATGCACAAGTTGGAAACAAATTAGTTGTTTTAAAGTTACCATCCAGGGAATTAACAAAAACTGAAGCTGTTTTGGAGGAAAGAGAAAAGAATGATAAAAATCTTAGCAATATCAGGTGACGTAGCAATTGCTTGAAATTATTTTACATCAAAAGCTTTTATTTAGTGACATTGGGTTAAATATTGTCTCTTAAGAAATGGATTTGACCCTTAAAAATTTAGAACCAACACTGTAAGTGCCATTATTTATTTTCAATACTGTCTAATGCAAGTTGCAGCAGGAAGGCTTTCAATGTTGATGGTGTACGAAATGGCAGGAACGTTGTTGGTAATTCAAGGTCACAGGAAAAGGAAGCAACTAGTGGAAAACCTGTTCAGCTAAGAAGTGAAAAAAACTCAGTGTAAGGCATCTATAGCTCTAGATGTTTGTGAGTTTTTTTGGAGTAAGATTTTAAAGGTTAAATCGTTTTAATTTTATGTTGAGTGAATTACTGATATAGAAGGCATTATGAATTTGAGTTATATTTCAGTTCCTGCCTTTGACCACTGTCTCATACCTTTTATAAACCATCTCTCATACCACTGTCTTCATAGATTTTTCAAGTGATAAATGCAGATAGAGAATCCACCTACTTTATGCACCAAATTCTGTAGTTGTTTTGGCATATTGGTTTCTATTTTCTTTTCACTTTTTGGAAAATCAGCTTTTATCTGAGGCGTTCATTGTGTTTTTTTTATCTTTACAATGGTTAATCGTAATTTTTTTTTTTGAGATGTTATGTGATTTTCTGCCATTGTTCAATTCTTTCTAATTCTCTTTTGCCTCCCACCATTCTTTAATGTTTTTGGACTTAAGAAAACGGATAACATAAGCCATTAAGGTTTTCTCAATCTTCATCTTCTGTATTAAACATAATGCCTTGTGATAAGTTATTTCTGTTATTTTGATTGGAAAACATTATTGTGAGACAAGCTTTTGTGATGCTTTGCAAATATCTAGCAGATTTCAAGTGAATCCTTCTAGCTCAACTGAAAAAATAGTTAAATCAAGTGCCCAGGCAAGTGGAAATTCTAAATTTGTGATTTCTAGCATGGAATCTACCCAGAACATGAAGAACAATTCTGTTGAAGGAATTAAAATTGGAAAGAGGACACCTGAACTTTTTAGCTTGAAAAATTTGAGGTATGATGCAAATAAGCATACATGTTATTCAATGTCTGTATTTATACAAGTCAGGTTGTAATATCTCCTAACAACTATACCTCTCTCATCACAGGACAGTAGGAGCAAACAGAGATATCCCAAAACCTACTGTTCCGAGGCAAAATAATTCCTTAAGAAACTCAGAGCAGAACACAAAACTTGCAGGAAATACAACATCCAAAATTGCCCATCCTGTTAGTGGCACTGACAAACAAAAGCCTCTAACCCCAACCTTGAAGCGGAAAATATCTGAGGTCATTCAAGTTATAGTTTCACTTATCGCTCTTATAATATTATTAATGATATAAAATTTCAGTTTTGGTTTAAAGCTGCGGATATTCTGGCTTAGAATTTACTGTTGTGATTTTCCACTGATATATAATATGGAGCTATTTGACAGGAGTCAAATGCAGATTTAGTGTCCTTGAAGCCTCCTAAACGTCTCTCTGAGTCACCGAAGGAAAGCAGGTACCATAGGATTTTGACTATGTGAACCTTTAAACTCAAAGTACTAGGTTATGTGCTGGAATATCATAATCTTTTCCCTGAAACCTGCAGAAGTATTAATGAATATTCAGGAAGAGCTGTTGAAGAAGAGGTATCTTACCAATAAAAAGCTTGTGGCTTGATACAACAGAAATCTGCATGGAACCTGAATTAGGTTGAAATCTGGTACTGGTTAAATTTCTAACTTCAGTTGCCTTTATGTTTTTGTCAGACCAGCAATAATGAGAATCAAGCACAGAGTAAGACCAAGAACATTTTCCATGACCAACCAACCTCTACACCTGAAGTTTCTCGGGAGATTAACATGGCTGAACTAGAAATTCCTTTGGCCATGGAAAATGATGGAAACGTAGAAAAGGCAGAAGCATATACGAAAGAGCTTGAAGATGTAAGTAATCTATGCACTCTCATTGCTACTTACAAGTTTCATTGTTTATTTTGATAAAGCTTATCAGACCATGATATTAGTCCCAAACATCTCAAATGACTACAACATTGAAAACCAATAACCATACTAGCAGAGGAATCACAATTAGCAAGAGACATACTGTTACAATATTGTTATGGAATATATCTATCTCCGAATCTTCGTCATTTGTACCTTGATCAAACCTGCGGTCTTTTTAAACTGAGTTTCAGATATGTAATATGCTGAAGAAGAAGCATGAAGAAGCCAAAGAACTACTGGTTCGAGCTCTTGTGAATAACAATAATCTGCTCATGCTTAACCATCCAATCTATGAAGAGAAGATATCCTTCGAATTTTGTATTGTTTTCGTTTGGAATTCATTTTAGTATGAATATAATTTTGCACTTCCTTCACAATTGAAAACATTCGTATGGTTCAGAACTTTGCCATGCAGTTGATGCTCAAGGAAATTCCGATTGATCGTTAGGAGTAAGAGTTGCATTGTGAAGGTACCTCCTGTCTCTCTCAGATTCATTTCTATTCTGTTTGTTTTCAATAGTAAATTTCTTATGCCATGCAAATTCCAAGGACAGAATATATGTTCTCTTTGCTGCTACAATTTGAACAATGGCATCTTTTGGATTATGCCGAAATGTTAAGAACTCGAAGATGTAATGTCACAGGTCGAATCTACTTCAGTGTTTCCAGCCTTGATATAATGATTTTGGACATAGCTGTGCCAATTACCAAGCTAAGTTGATTTTGCTTCTATAGACTCTCATATACGTGTAAAAGATGTAAAAGAAATTAGTTTTTGTAGTTGTACTTATGATCAAAGATACAATCACGTCAAGTTTAGAGAATCTGATTTATACATTTATGCATTTTGGAATTTGGGTGAGTTAAATCAATCATTTTCAGTTTTATAATGTCACATTATAAAACTTTTATATAATCATTATTATTGATAAACTTTTATTCATGGCTTCATGCACGATCTTTGATAATCCCAAAAAACCATGCATGAATCAAGCATGCAAAATGTAAATGTTACACGAAACTGGCAATCTAACAACAATACAACATCAACAAATAGACTTCATCATGATAATCCAATCAGAACCGTCCATTAACTATGGTTTAATCTCATTCCTCCATTTCTCAACAAGACAAGAAAGAGAGTTGTGAGAAGAACCGCCGTTGTCTACAGCTCTACGAGCACTGTCTCGTAGCTTTTTAACTCTACTCCTTATAATCTCTCCTTCTTCGCTCTCCATTAACAACCTCACCACCCTGCTAATCTCTTCTCGTCGAACTACCTTCTCTCCTGGTTCCTTCACCGGCTTCACCGCCACACCTAACTCCTCTGTCAGCATCGCAGCGTTCATCTTCTGCTCCGCGTAAAGCGGCCAAGCTATTATTGCGACGCCATGAGTTATGCTCTCCATCGTCGAGTTCCAACCACAGTGAGACAAAAACCCACCTATATATCAAAATTTCAAATTTAATCAAGTTTAATAGGACCAACTAGTAAAATTTTCATTTTACAAGAAGTAAATTATATAAAATATTTAAACAACTTAGGCTCCTTCATAGGTTAATTCGCTCGTCACCTGTTGATGGATGTCGAAGAATCGCCACTTGTGTGGCCCAAGATTTCACCACCAGCCCAACTCCTTGTGTCTTCTCCAAGAAACCTTCCGGCAAATACGACTTCGGATCGTTAACGTCGCTACCGACGTTGAAAAATGTAGAAGAAGCATCAGCGTCGTCTGGTTTACGTAACACCCATATAAACTTCTGCTGACTCATTTCAAGACCCCAAGCCATCTCTAAGAGTTGACCAGTTGTCAAAGTGCCTCCGCTACCGAGAGCTATGAAGAGAACCGAATCAGCCGGTTGATTATCCAGCCACATCAGACATTCTTCATCTGATGAACTCGACAGTTCGTCTTGCTTGATCAATGGACCGACCGGGTAAACCGGTGGTGTCGGTAATTGTATAAAGAACGAGTGTTCTCTTATTGCTTTAAGAGGCACCGGTTCAAAGTCCTCCCAAGTATTGACTAAAATACCAGCTGCTAGTGGCAACCGGCTCATGTGAAGATAAAACCATTTATATTGATCGTTTTTTCTGTTACGGACTTGATCCAATAGGTCATTGGGTCGGACAGGTGAGCAACCCGGTATCGAAATGGGTTCGGGTAGATTAACAAACTCGCCTTCCACTTCACGGTCAAGTGTAGGAAGATATAACGAGAACGTTAAAAAAGCAGTGGACGGAGTAGAAAAACTATACACTGGAATTGACAATTCACTACAAATTTCGAAAGCTCTGGTACAGAATAAGTCGATAACGAGAGCTTCCAGCTTGCCCAACTTGATGAGGACCGATTTTAGAGACTTGAGACTCTCCTCTACCATGACACAGATGCGGGTTACGAGCAACATGTCATCTCTAACAATGTCAGAGACGTTAACGGGAGGGATGTCGACAATGTCGAGACCAGGAGGGTGTGTGGAGTGGCTGTGGAGGTACTGGTCTCTGGCTGCCGAGTCATCTTCATCGGTGTTGATGACAAGGAAGCTAACATGGATGTCGTGATTGAAAACGACGAGTCGTTTAGCGAGCTCAAATAGTGGAATGATGTGGCCCATGCCTGGGCTTGGCAAAACCGCAACATGCTTCTTGGGTTTGGTCGTTTGATGTTGATGATCATGATGAGCTTCCAGTTCTGCCATTTGCGGTGGTGTTGTTGAGGTTTTTTCTGATGATCAGTTGAATAGCTAGCATGGTGTTGTATGAATTTATAGGACTAACCAAGCTTACTTTTCTGTGTAAAATTATTATCAAATGAAGAAAAAGTGGGCCAGTGTGATATGTTCTTATTCAACTTCCACTCCGATAATTACGTATTTCACTAGGATTAGGATTAGGATTCTCTATTTACTTTTCTTTTGTCATTAATTTTTCTTGATTAAAGAAGATATTTAGTCTAAGATTTCATTGATTTTTCTTGATTTAGAAACGACTAAGTATTAAAGAAGATATATATATATAGTCTAAGATTTCGTTGATTTTTGTTTTCTTCTCATGCAAGTGGTTGTTTGATACTTTGATTGTTTCACTTGGAAAAAAAGCCAGAACTCTGTATCATGTTGTGTTCGAGAAAATCTTCCATCGTTCCGTGTCACAGCTCGGACCCAATTAAACTGTGACAAGTGGCAAATAACTCCAACAAATTTATTCACAATTGTTGACCTTATTTTTGTCGTATTTTTCCAGGAACTTTTCTCCTTCTTGTTGCTCTCCCGTCTTCCTGAGAAATTTCATCTCTTTTAAGTTTTTTATTTTTATTTATTTTTTATTTATAAAAAGAAATTTGATAAATGATCTCAACTAACGGTTTCACCTTCATCTCATCTCTCTTCTTATCTGATTTCATGTCTTTTAACTCTTTGATTTCTTTATATATATTTTTATTAATTTGTTGCTTTGGATCTTTTTCATGCTATGTCAGTTCTTATCATTTAAAAAAAAAAAAAAAAAAAATTATTCTTGTAATGTTTTTACTCTGTTTTGAATAAATTTTTCTCTTTAGATTATGTGAAAGGATCATCGGTGAACAAGGTAACATGACAGCAAAACAATCCGATAAAATTTTCTTTTTTTCTATGTTTAGAATCTTAGATTAAAGTAAGATTTTTTTTTTTTTTTTAATTTTTATTTATTTATTATTATTATTTTTTAAAAAAGATAAATAGGAGAGAGATGACAGTGTGGTGCAAAGAAAAGTAGAAAACAAAAAGAAGTTGTCAGTGATTTAATACAATTTCTATATTATATAAATTGAAAATAAATTTATTACATTTCAAACAACACGTGGCAAAATTTAACTGGGTCTGTCTAAGTGTCGTGCGATTTTGTTGCTCGAGATTCCCTATCATATTGAGTGGGACCGACTAACTTAAATTAATAATATGGTATGGATATTGATACCCATAACTATGATGAGCATAACTATATTTATAAGTACAATCATGTCTAAAATTTAAAATTAAAATATCACTATAAATATCCATTTTAATACCAATAATACCCTTATTCAAATGAATGTTTTAATTTTAGGAAAAATTGCACAAATTTACCCTAACGTTTTCTATTATAGTATAATATTCAACTAATACATTTAATTGCACAAACAACCCCTCCTGTTAGTTAAATATGATTAAAAATAACCATTGACCATTATTTATTTTTTGAAAGCCTCAAATTGCCCCTGCACTTTATTACTAAAAAAATCTTAATTGCCCTTTATTTAAAACATTATCTATTTTAACTTATTAAAATATAAAAAATAAACACTAAACATAATCATTTTAAACCAAAAAAATTCAAAAATAATATATTAAAAACAAAACAATTTAGGAAAAATTTATTTTGAGAAAATACAATTTAATAATATTTTAAAAACAAAACAAAAAAAAATATTATTTTGAGAAAATATAATTTAAAATTATGCAAGTCCAATATGAATAGTGGTAATGTGCTATATATTTTTGAATTTTTTTTTTGTTTTTATCATATTATTTTTGAATTTTTTTTTATTTAAAAAAGATTATGTTTAGTATTCTAAACACAAATATAAATAAAATCATCAAAAGTTTAAAATAAAAATATCATAATTTATCATAATAAAATACAGTAGCACCGAAAATTTGTTCAATGTTCATCTCTATAAGACAAAATAATTTGACTCAATATAAATTACGCATTATATTTTGATTCAAAAATAAAAAAAATAAATACTAAATATAATCCTTTTTAAATAAAAAAAATATATGTTTTAAATTTCAAAAATATATAGCACACTACCACTATTCATATTGGACTTGCATAATTTTAAATTATATTTTCTCAAAATAACATTTTTTTTTGAATATTATTAAATTGTATTTTCTCAAAATAAAGTTTTCCTAAATTGTTTTGTTTTTAATATATTATTTTTGATTTTTTTATTTAAAAAGGATTATGTTTAGTATTTATTTTTTATATTCTAATAATTGAAAGTAGATAATTTTTTAAATAAAGGGCAATTAAGATTTTTTTGTAATAAAGTGCAGGGGCAATTTGGGGCTTTCAAAAAAAATAATGGTCAATGGTTATTTTTAACCATATTTGACTAATATGAGGGGTTGTTTATACAATTAAATACATTAGTTGAATATTATACTATAATAGGAAATGTTAGGGTAAATTTGTGCAATTTTCCCTTAATTTTAATACAATTCTCTTGAGTTATATCTCCATTTAGAGATGGAAGATTTTTCCACATCAAGCTCCTTGCAGTTTTTTTTATTTTTATTTTTATTTTTATTTTATTTTATAAGCCCAATTATTATAAAGGTACGAAGCCAACCAGCAAAGCACAAGAAGACAATATGAAAAGACAAGAAACCATGTGGTTGCTTTGATTAGAATCTGTTGCAATTGATTGTACATTTTGAAAGTCACCAGCCATATGTCGAATCAAAGTACCTTTCTGAGTTGTTATATCTCCATTAATTGGCTCAACATCTGATCTCTTAGCTCCTAGCTGCTTTTGCAGAACCCTCAACTTGAACCCCATGTGCATTAGGCTCAGTTTGGTACTGTTGTACCGGTAGGGGGAATTGTTTTTGGATCTGCTATAGGGTGAATTGCTTTTGGATCTACTGTGGAAAGAATCAGCTAAATGTTAGGTAAATTGAATTTTAAAAGTGTTGTAAGAATCAAAAACAATTTCAAAGTGTTTAGTAAACCGTAAGTAAAAGTATTGTGATTGTGCAAAATTACTAGAAAGGATACGACTGAATATTAATCTAATCATCATTAACCTGATTTTGTTTTCTTAAATCAACCATTTTTCAGATTTTTCTTGTTGAGTTTTAGTAAATATTTGTCGATAACAAGTACAAAGAAAATGATGTGGACATATATATTTATATATATAGATAAGAAAATCAATTATCTCATCATCAATTAGGAATTGAAAAATCAACTGGTGCTAGGAATATATATATTATCATCAATTAGAAATATATATATATATATATATATATATGTGTGTGTCTAGATCTTCATCTTCTTTTCAATACGTTTTACTTTTCCAAAAATCAAATATCGTGTAAAAATTAAAAAACATCAAATCTTCTTCTTCTTTCTGAAAAGAAAAAATCAAAGAAAAACTTGTCAAAAAATCAATTTTTCCAGATCTTCTTCTTCTTTCTCCCTCGCCTCTCGCCTTTCCCCTCTCCTCCGCACCCTCCCCACCACCTCCTTCACCACTCCGATGGCGTGTTCCCTCACACGCGCCACTCCTCTCTCTCTTCTTCCCGCCTGAACCACCGTCGCCTTCTTCCACGGCCACTCCTCTCCTTTGTTTTGCTTGGTTTCCAAATGATGTTGAATTTGGATTTGGTTTGATGATGATGAATCTGAATGATGATAATTGATTTGGGTTTGATTTGATTTGATGATGATGAATCCAGATTTTAAGAATGGATGGAAGATTGGAAGATTGCTGGAGGTTTGATTTTGTTGTTTAGTAAATTTCATGAAAGACAAGGATAAATTAGGAAAGTTGGTAAAATTTCAATAAAAATCACTATAGTGCGTTTTTGAGAAGCAGAAGCGGAAATCCCAAAGCTACAAATTGTAGCTTCTCAAAAATTTAGTTGGAAGAAGTTAAAACTTAAAAGTGGCCAAAAGTACTTTCTCACAATTTTACCAAACATCATATCATTGGTCCGGAATCACTTTTGGCCCTAAAAACAGCTAAGGAAGCAATGCCAAACTGGACCTTAGTTTGATACCCTTTTGATCCTTCATGATGAATTCCCGTAGCAATTACTGAGTTCCTAAAACCTTTCAATTTGAGTGTCATTTGTTTTGTCCTCAAAGATTTTCCTTTTCGACATTTTCTTCATGAATCGAGCTTTCTTTGCCTTCGATACACTTCCAGTCTCCTTTGGCTTATTAGCTGACTCTAATGCCCTCTTTTTGCATGGAATTACACTAAATTGGGAGTTTCCAATTGGTTTACCGGATGATTCAGGTTCAACCTTTTTAATAGCTAATAGAGCAGTTCCAGCAGCTTTGATCCTTGCTTGCTTTTTGGTTCTAGCTGCACCACCAATATACCGAATTCCTCCAATCTCAACCATACAAATGGGTGTACATAGTTTAATTCCTCCAATTTCACAAATGATAAATTCTTAAGTCCTTTGAAAATTCTTTTTCCATTACTTTGTTATATGATAATGAGATATTTTGATACTTGAAATAGAATTAGAGTTTAATTAGGTTTTATTTTTTTATTTTTAAATAAAGTGATATATATAATTGAAGATATGGGTGTAATTAATGGGTGTACATAGTATTTGATTTATTTTTAATTAAACTAAATTTTCCTTTTTGGTAAATTCTTATTGGAATATTTTTGTAACTAATTTTTTTATTAAAATATGGATATGCTTATCATATTTATGGGTGTCAATATCGGCACCCTTAATAATAATAATAATAATAATAATAATAATAATAATAAACACTAATTAACACTATGTTTGGTTTGATAGAAAACTGAAAAAGAGAGAAAGGGAAATGAGTGGATTTCTTATCTCTTGTTTGGTTTATTAAATGAAAAGGAAAGGAAAAGATAAGGGTGGAAAGGGAAAGAAATGGAGGGAATTGTTTCTTCTTGTTTCACCCAATTTGATTTCTCTCCAAAATTGGACGGAAAATGAGGGAAATAAATTAAAAGTTAATGAATTTTTTTCAATATCACAAAACTAACCCTAGTAATACTACATTGGTTTATCAATTTTATAATTTTACCCTTACAGTATATTTTATATATTAAAAAAAATGGACAAAATTGTAATTTTAAGTCAAACCAAAAAGCAAGCCTTCTTTCCCTCCCATTTCCTCCCATTTTTGGGAGGATTAAAATTGGTGGGTCCCACCCACAAATCTTTCCTCCCATTTTCCCCTTCCTTCCCCTTTTCTCTCCATACCAAACACATATTTCCTCATATTCTTCTCCTTTTTCCCTCCACCCTTTTCTTTCCTCTCCCTTTTCCTCCCTACCAAACACACCCTAGGGAGGAAAGAAAATAAGAAAAATAGAAAGATTTTGAGGGATAGAAAACATGAGAGAAGGAAAGGAAAAGGGACAAATTTATAATTTCAAATCAAGCCAAAAAGCCTTCCCTCTTTCCCTCCATTTTCCTTCTACTTTTGGGAGGATTAACATTTGTGGGTCCCACCCATAAATTTTTCCTCCCATTTTTCCCTTCCTTCCATTTTTCTCTCCATACCAAACACACGTTTCCCCATTTTCTAAGGATGTGTTTGGTAGGGAGGAAAAGGGAGAGGAAAGAAAAGGGTGGAGGGAAAAGGGAGAAGAAAAAGGAATGGTATGAAGAGAAAAATGGAAGGAAAAATTTATAGGTGGGACCCAATATTTTTAGTCCTCCCAAAAGTGGATGGAAAAGGGAGAGAAAAGAGGGAATGCTTTTATGTTTAATTAAAATTATAAATTTGTCCATTTTTTTTAATATATAAACTATAATGCAAAGGCAAAATAGTAAAATTGATAAAGAAGGTCTCTTCTTTCCTTTCTGTTTACCAAACAGCTCAAGGGAAAATAATTTTCCTTTCTTTCCCTCATGTTTTCTATCCCTCCAAATCTTTCTATCATTCCTATTTTCTTTCCTCCTTACCAAACACACTCTAACTCATCATTTCCTTTCTCCTCTTTTCCATCAATCCAGATATTGTATAAAAGTATCTTCAATGCTATTATGCATTTGGAGAAAATTGAGTACCACATGGTATAGTTAGATATTGAGGTAGAAAAAACACAAAAATATTTAGAGATACTCTAATAAGTCAAAATTGAACTCTATGCTATTGTTAGTCAAAATATGTCTTTAATTTAATTTAAAAAGATAAAATTACCTATATATAATAATTAAAATTATTAAAATAACCTTAATTAAAAAAACCATTATGATATATTTTAACAAAATTTTAGATTAAAAAATGTGAGATCTCCATCGTCCATCTTAGGTGGAGATCCATAAAAAAAAAACATAAAATAAAAATTGAAAACCAAAAAAAAAGAAGTGAATTACAAAATTAATATAATATTCTTTTTAAAAACATATATTTAATATTTTTAAATTTTATTTAAACCCCTTGAATATTATATATCAGTATATTGCCCCTAAATAAAATTTTATGTCTTCACCCTGTTCGTGAGGGTTCAAACATTGAAATTATATATATGGGTGGCTCTATTGCTACCAAAAAAAAAAAATCTTGCTACACCCATTTTATTTTCTACACCCATATTAAAAAGTTAAAATCATTATTTTTTACTCTTTGCTCCCTTTAAAATATCAAAATTACCCTTTAAGTATTATTGATAAATTTAAACATCTTTTTTATTGCACCCATTTTTCTCATTACATAAGTCGAAGAAATGGTTCTAGAATCTTGCACTGCTCCTGTAGTTGGAGTAAAACATAGAAAATATCAAGTCACTATAACTGGACGAATATGATCGCCTTCTTACATGCATTTCTAAAACATTATAAACAAATAAATTTTGTTAATGCACAAGCAGATCTTGAAATCTTGAAAATTTGTTATCTTTGGCCTCAAATATCTCAACCATTTCAATATCGATTGGTTCACATGCATATACGCTCTCCTTTCCAATTACTGAAATCATCTTTCTCATTAATATGTTGAACTGATGTTCCTGCCACATTGTTCATTTCTTCCACACATCTGGTTCCTGCCAACAAACAAGAGTTTCTACACAATTGAAACAATAGTTTTGGGATGAAAATGAAGCAAACCATACTAAATTATAAGTGATTTGAATCATCAACTTTTATACACAGTTCATTTTTTTTTTTTTTACTTACTTTAAACTATTTTTATTCAATAAAAAAACAATGAGAAAAATTAAAGTTAACATATCTGTATACATTCGGAATCCATCAAATCAATTATTTATTCATCCATTCTTTGATTATATGTGAAAATTATATTTTCTTATTGATGTTGAAAATTGATTTTGTATCTATTATTATAATTTATGAGAAATTGCGTCTTCAACTTATGGGTGTAGAGAGTAATTTTTTAAAAGTATTTAACTGTAAGGTTATTTTATAAATAAAAAAATTTCATTAAAACAATAGTGTAGCAAGACATTTTTTTAGATGGCAAATATATATATCTATATATATATACAGATCTTTCACTTCTCAAAAAAATATATACATATTTTCTATTATCAGTTCGTCTTGACAATAAATATATTAAGATGAAGAATGTGGACCACTAGATTTAGAAAAACTGTATATATATAGAAAGACTGTATATATATACAGTCTTTCTATTGTCAGTTCATCCTGACAATAAATATATCAGGACGAAGAATGTGAACCACAGATTATGGAGAAGTTTTAACAAGTGCATACACTTTGAGTCAAAGTATGTAAATCTAGTGGTCCACATTTTTCGTTATGATATATTTATTATCAGGACGAACTGATAATAAAAAATATGTATATATATATATAAGCTTTCTAGCTAGTACACAGAGAAAAAAAGTAGGAGAGAGAGGAGGTCGACAAATATGCCTATGACTTCATGAGTCCGTGACAAAAGAAAGAGAAGAGATTTTAATAACTTGTGGATCCATGTGGGTGTAAAAAAAGAGGAAAGAGAAGCAATTTTAATAACCAATGGGCCCATGACAATGGAAAAAGCGAATGGTGGGCTTCGCCCTTTTTTTTTTTTTTTTTTGATATTTATTTTAGCCATTTGATTGATTCAATCCAACTAACATAATGAGATCCCGGAAATTTCTTACAATCTAGGATCCTATGTGTATATATATATAGTTTTTCTCTCCTCAGAACGAACTGATTTTACTTATATCAGTTCTACAATTATCAACCATTAGATTTACTTACTTCAACTTAGTCAAAATCTTGTTAAACTTAATCAATGACTTATAAGTCTTGTCATAAAATTAAAAGTTCAGTTCGGTCTTGAGGAGAGAAAAAATGTGTATATACAGGGTAATTTTCCAATGAGGACTTTTTACAATGCACACTTTAAGCACATTTGATGAAATTGCATGAAATATATGGAATATTGATTTGATTTTTTGTATGGATGGTGAAAATATTGAAATACATTTATGAAAAAAAAATAAAAAAAATTTAGGTGGAAGAACTAATTTTTTCCGATTTTTTTAAAGATAAAATATTTAAAAATAGGGAAATATAAGAAAAAATAGTTCTCAAATCCAAAAAATTTCCAAATTTTTACCAAATGTGTATTTTAATTTTATTAGGATGCATACAAAAAATCTTATCGAAAAACAATTGATTACATGCAATTTCATCAAAGGTACTTAAAATGTACATTGGAAAATTACTATATATATTTAATGAGTCTCTCATAAATGATCCCTTATTTTAATTTCAGTAAGAACCTTGATGAAATCATACTAATTTATATGAATTTTGATCTGAATTTTTTTTTAGATGATAATTTTATTGAAATCTACATATGATTAAAATTTGAGAATTTTTCAAGTATTAAAACTATTTTTCCAAATTTTGTTAAGTACGAAAGCATCGAAAAAATGGATGAAATATAGGAAAATTCAGGAAAAATAGTTCTAGTACTTGAAAAAATCTCAAATTTTATTTATGGGTAGATTTCAACGAACTTATCATTCACACACACACACACACAAGAATAAAATTCATAGAAATCAATGTAATTTTATCAAGGTCCTTACCAAAATTAAAATAAGAAACCCCTTATGAGAGACTCACTTATACATACATATATACATACATATATATATTATCTCACATTTGCCCATAATCTCGATTATATGAGTTGATATATGTATTAAATATGTTGTGCTTAATCTCGATAGATCCCAACAGATTATTCACTATTGGTGTCAAATTTATTTGTTAAACATTCAATTAGCATCCCATTCTCCTCACTTTACGTTTTTGCATAATTTGATTGCAAAGGTGCTATTATTCGTTTTCCGCCTTTTTCGTTTTTTTTTTTTTTTTTTTTTTTACTGTCATTCCAAGTGACATCACTTATCAGCATTTTTTAATATATACTAGGTTTGGTGGCACATGAAAGACATGTTCTTCCTAAATACACATTTTGTAATAATACGTTAAATAAATACATATTAAATCAATAACAAATGAAATGACACAATTTGGAAGTGAATGTTCAATATAAAACTTGTTTTAAGTTTATATTTGATCTTTAATATATAAAAATATACTTGCTTTTAATTAAATATTATACACGAAAACTTAAAATTAACATTTAACAATAACTTAAAACTCACTGTAAACCTTAACAATAACTTAATAACAACACAAACCACACCAAATGAATGTAAGCTAAAAGAGTCACAATTGCCAATTTATTTATTCATTTATTATTATTTTTTTCGTTCTTAAGACTCTAAATGATCATTATTAAACTTTAATACACTTTTGAAATGCTCACAACCTGTAATTAGGGATGGGCATTTCCCCATGGGGCCCCATCCCCCACCGGCCCCCATGGGGTTTTAGGGGTAAATTTTGCCCCCAAATGGATTTTGGGGGTGGGGGTGGGGGTGGAGGTGGGGGCAAATTTTGCCCCCAAACATATTTTAGGGGAGGTGGTGGGAGTACCTCCTCCCAAACCCAAAACCTCATTGGGCCCCCAAAATAATATATATATAACAATTAAAATAATTATAAATTATAATATTAAATTATTAAAATTAACATGACTATTTTGTATTGTATTTTTATTATGTTTTTATTACTTTTCAGATTGAAAATTTGAAATTTAGAATTAAAAAGGAAATGAAATAGGGAAAATGGGTTTTAGGGGTAGGGGTGGGGAAACCTCCCCCCAAAACGTCCCCCCCAATGGTTCCCCCAAATGGATTTTTGGGGAGGTGGTAGGGGGGGTTTGAGGAATGGGGGTGGGGGTGGGGGTGGGGGTACCCTCCCCTGCCCCATTGGGCCCCCACGCCCATCCCTACCTGTAACCTTTGGTTAGCTCCTAATAGCTACTTCAAATCAACTAACACAATAATCAAGTGACATTAAATTCAAACCAGTAGCACTTAGATGGTGATCTAGGTTAGACATATTAATGAACAATCTATAGCACAGTTTTATTTGTTTATAGAAATATAGTTATACATTAGGTAAAGTAAACAACATTTTAAACCCCAGTGACTAAAAGCTTATGGTTGTGTAAAACTAGAAACTTGCAAAAAAATATGTACATCAATTTTAGTTTGGGTTTTAGATAAGCTAATAACGTTATATATTATAATGTTATTTGTACAAATATAGTAAAAGATGTCTTGCCAACAGAAAGAGAGAAAAGAAAAATTGCACTAGTTCTTCTTTGCTCTCGATGTCAAAACGACTATTGTGATATGTTATGAACTGCAACAACACTGAATCTATTTTTGCTTTGTCCTTACTTTCATAAGTAGTTGCTTTGATATGAATGAGGAAGCTATTTGGATTTGAAAGTGTAGAAACACTTTCAATGTCAGTGATTCCATCCTGTTACATAAAAATATATATATTTCATTTTACAAAAATTAAATATTTATAGTGTTAGGTGGTAAACGTTTTTAAAAATATAAAATATATAGATTATATAACATACCTCATTTGTTTGTTCCATAAGTTGTTTTGCTGAGCATGATAGAAATGTCTTTGCATTCTTTTCAAATAAATTGAAAATTGATCCAGATGCATCTTGTAATTCTACTTCAACGCAAAGAGTTATAGAGATTGCACAAAAATATAAGATGTATTTGTTAGCACAAAAAAAGATTTTTAGAATATTACTTCATTTATGAGGTATGTTTCAATAGAATTTCATTATTTTTTTTTTATAAAATACACATCTTAAAATAAGAAAGATATAGAATAGGTATATGTATGTTAAAATGAAAAAAATGAAAAAATGAAACAAAGCAAAAATACATCGGTATATACAGTTTTTTTTTTATTTTATTTTATTTTTAAAGAAAATTAGGAGTAAAATATGTTAAGTAGATTGTTAATTATTTGAAATTTAAATCAATAGTTTCTTTATAAAACATATTGGATTGTTTTCATTCATTTTGTAAATAATTGAAACATTAATACAAATGCACTTAAACAAACACCACTATTAGAGGAAGTTTAAAAGAAGAGAAAAGTAAAAGTGAATCTGTGAATTTAGAATAAAACCAGAACCCGATGATTCAATTGACGAGACCTGGACCTGTTTACTTATATCACCATCATTGCAACAACAAAGGTAGTGTACATAAACTAAACAAAGCTACATGCATCACTTACTATGAATCTCCTAAGAATCAAATTGTCATCCCAGTTAAAATGGGCCTAAACATCCTCCATTGTCATAGAGTCAAGAATGTGAATCCATCTTATATTGTTTTATGGACTACTCCTTTTAATATATCTCATAAGTTGGGCCAACTCAGGCAATGAAAACCGAGTTGTATTTGACGCAATCACTGAAAAAGGCACACAAATTAAAATATATCTTAAAATATATTTAAGACGCTCTGGAGCAATCAAGAAATTCTTTAAGAAATAAAAAAATAAAGAAAAATAAAAATAAAGAAAATAATCAAGTGAAGCTCACAAAGGATAATTCTTGAATTTAAAACATTGGAGGATGATTAGGTCTCTTTAGTTATTGGACTGACAATTTGATTATTGAGAGATAAGAAGCAAGTGATATATGTAGTTTTCTTAATTTATATAAGTTACCTTGTCTTGTCTTGTTCTTTACTCTCCCTCTTTAGTCTTTATTTAATACCTACTTGGTATTAGTAGGTATTAAATAAATGCAATCAAAACAAATATCATATACCCATGTAGTAAAATCCTCATTTAGTTCAACTATTCAGTGATCAATATCGTACAACTATTTGCCTAAGTTCAAATGTTCAATTTTCAAACCAAATTGCCATAAAAAAAATCTGCTAGAACATTAGCAGAGCTTTAACATGATGCAAAACACAAATTTCAAGAATTTTTTTTTTTTTTTTTTTTTTTTTTTTTTTTTTTTTTATATCTGATTTACAAGAATTGATGCTACAATGTGCTTTAAAATTTTATATTCACAAACCCATAAAGATAAAGCATTCAAGTTATTAAAAAAAAAAAATGAAGCCTTCATGTTAAAAGACGGTTCAAATCATCACACATACATAAAATGAAACAAGAGTTAAAGATAAAATCAACATCTGAAAACTAAAACAAAAAATAAATAAATAATAATAATTAAGCTGCTATAGAATTGTGCTAACCACAGTCCATTAAAAATTTCAAAGGAAGTGTCAAGTAGTTTACTAACTACGGTCCTGATATTTGTCAAAACATTCAGAAGATACTTGAAGAAATTATACAAGTTAAAGATGCATTTTTGGAACTTCAATTTTCCTCTAGGCCTATTAATTTTATTGTTCCTCCTTTGCCCCTAATTCCACAAACTACTCTAATCAATCCAAAATCAAACTCAAAATCTGGACAACAACTGCCAAAATAACAAACAAAAAAAAAAACCCAAAAAATAAAAACCTTGATCACCACTTACAGTGACAAAGTTCAAAATTTTCACAATAAGAAGCTTTAACAACTCTTATAAACAACAAGTAAATACAAAATTCAGATTTCTACAAAATTTTCACAATAACAATCAAATTTTGTGGAGAGTTACAAAGATAATTGAAGAGGAAACCTAACCTGTTCGTTTTTCAGATGAGTATCTACGAGAAGTCTCTCCTGCTCTTTGTTCTGCACTTGTGCCAATTACACACACAAAGACAGAAAAAAAAGAAGTCTATACAAGAAAGAAAGCAAAATGAAGAGTCATAGAGAGAGATGACAAGTAGAGAGATATTAATAATAATAAAAAAATCAGATGGTAAATTACAAGTAAAATTTCAAAACGGTCCCTAACTATATAATGTGAAAGACCTTCCTATACTTTCTTATACTGTTTGTAACAAAAAAAAAATGTCATTTCAGAATTCTCAAAGGATATAAATGTCATTTTACTGTGCTAATAATTGTAAATAAAATAAAATATGAAATACCATATATACCCTTTATTTTCTATAGATTGTCTATTGATATATCAAGTATTTTAAGTAATTTTAAATTACATTTGGGATATTAATGGAATAGAAAGTTACAACAAATTCAAAAAAATAGAAAACAGGTTATAATTACTAAATAGGAATCCGAAGCCTTTTTTATATATATAGAGCTAATAGAAATCACTTATTCAATTTTTTTTTTTTTTTTTTTTTTTTTTGTCCTTGTCCAAATGAATGTAGAATAAACAAATCCAAAATTTTCAATCACTTGCAAATCACACACATTAATTAATTACATGTAAAATCTTTGTGATTGAAATTTTGTCCTTACAGGTTTCATTAGTTTGTGCAACGTGGCACGACTGGTATCAAGCACCAACTAAATTTTCATTTATGTAATGGGAATCTAGTCCGGTCTTCCACCGAATTTAAAAATTTTGGACCTCCCTCGGATCCCCATTCGCCGCGCAAAAAAGTGCGCGCCCTTTCTATCTTTGTATTTGCGCCCCCCAACATTTTTCTAGTTTGGGTATCAAAATTCAAACTAAAAACAAACCAAAAAAAAAAAAAAAAACACTTGAATTTTTCCTCCCATGTCTCTCCCTCCAAAACCCACCATTACATATACATGTTCTTGCCTCTACCATTTCACCACCTCAACATATTCTCTATATCTCTATCTCAACCTCAAGTTACAACAATGGCTGTCCTCTCTCTTTCTGAAAATGATAACAAAGAAAACATCCCTCCTTTCACTTCAAAGCAGTCTGCTAAGTGTCTTCCAGCTCCTTCCTCCTCCACCACCTACAAGAGAAGAAGAGTCAGACGCCCTCTTCAAGATATCACCAATCTCTTCAACTCACAATTAGATTCAAGTCCAGCAACCTCTCTTGTTTCTTTGCAACCCATTAGCCGGAAAAGAAGAGCTGACGCCGGTCTTGAGTCCATGTGCAAGAAGACCCATTTAATTTATTCAATTCGAAATTTCAGATAGCATATATCTATATATATATATGTGTGTGTTTGTGGGATAGGATCCATGATTTTAATTTTT
This sequence comes from Acer campestre, assembly GCA_954870605.1. Taxonomy (NCBI): domain Eukaryota; kingdom Viridiplantae; phylum Streptophyta; class Magnoliopsida; order Sapindales; family Sapindaceae; genus Acer; species Acer campestre. The sequence continues at coordinate 10,066,450 of OX940809.1, forward strand.
TATACAAGATTTGACACAACTCCATAGCCATTAGATTTGATGGATTTGGATAGTTAGGATTTGAGGATTATATAATGATTTATTACTGTCTCTTCTACCTAATTAATTGCTTACATTTTCTCTTTCCTCTATCATGTTTTGTAATTTAATAATTTTATATATTTTCTCTCTCTAATTAAGCTATCATTAATCTATATTTTCCATATATAATTTTTGCCTTTGAAATTGAATAACAAAAAGAAAAAACACGGTTCTATTTATCTTGTGAGATTCGCTACACTGTTTAGCATTTCAATTTATTTGTTTGATTGTTTTGGGTGTAAACTGTAAAGCAGTTTATCCTACTTCCTTTGGCCAAATCCACACAAGAAAAGGACTTAATGAAGATGGTCTAGAATATATAGATGTACAGTTTTTACCCCATTTATTTTTGTAATACAAGGTGAATGAATTAGATTAAACCAAAAAAAAAAAAAAACAATCAATTAACAAAAATTTTGTAAAAAAAAAAAGGGTTAATACTAAAAACCTTCTCACATTTTAACTATTATTGGATGTATAGTTATAAACATTTTTATTTTAAAAACCTCCCATATGAACTAATACCGTTACCCGTTAGCAGGGATGAAGCTAAGATTTTGGCTTTGAGGGGGTCAACACAAAAACAAATATTTAAGTTGACGGAAGATGAATATGCTAATATTTAAAAAAAATAAATCAAATGTAATAATGTATAGTCTCATATGTAATGTATAATAGTACAACAAATAAATTAATAAATAAAATAGACACAGCTTTATGAATCAAGATGGAACTTGATGCTCTTTTAAATTTATAAAATCGTCTATAATCGAATATATACCAAGTTGCTATATAATTTCCCTTTCAAGTTTCAATACACATGATCAAAGAGTTTGTAAGAAATTTATTTTCCATATAGCTGGAAACAGCATCTAAATAATTGCAGTTGAAAACATTTAAATAACAAACTATATAATAACTATAGTAAAATCATATTAATAACCTAAAATATTTATTATTTTGTAATCTAGTACCTGAAATTATTCGGATAGAGAATAAGAAGAATTTAGTTACAACATTAGTAATAAAATTGCTTTAGTGAAAAACAAGAAATTTTTATTAATTTACGATTCCCAACCTAAAATCTTAAAGAATGATAAAGATAATATGAAAGGTCAAATTGAATAATTACTAATAAACAAACTATTTAAAGTAAATAATTGTGTCAATATAAGATAAGTATAAATATTTTAATGAAATTTTTTTCTTTCTTTTTTGGCATTGGAAATTAAAATTAAGAAAGGAAAATAGATTGATTTTATCTCATAATTTCATGGACAATAAAATATGGAAGATATTTATTAATTAATTTATACTAACAATATCATAATTTATTGTCTACATACAATAATATCAGAATTTATGTATAATAAATACATGTAGCAATTTCATTGGTTGGGCCCCCCCACCCCCCCAATTTCGCCCCTGACCGTTAGCATTCCATTTTGTTTACTGAGTTTAACTATTAAAAGGCTTAAAATGTTTATAATTAAGCTTCAATAGTATGAATTGACCATTATACTCTCGTGCTTTTACCAAATAAATTAATAAAATGATACAAAAGTCATGAATATTAACTTGTAAAGAAGAAGTTTTTACGGACAATTTTATCCCTAAAAATAATAAAACTATTAATGAACCAAAAACATTGAAAATGGAATATCTACTTGTGCCATTATAGACCTAACAATTTCCAACAATGTTTTATTCCTTCTTTCCACTACACCATTTTGCCGCGGAGTCCTAGTAATAAATATATTTTTTTCTATACATTTCTTGCTAAACAATTCCTTGAACCACTCAAAAAGATATTTACGTACTCGGTTTATTTTTTAAACTCAAAAGTTTATCATCTAATATGATCCTCAACCAAACAATCTATAACAATCCAATGCTTTTGATTTATGGGAGATTAAATAGATATGACCAAGACGTCAAAAGATATTAATGAATGTAACTAGATATGAAATTTCATGTCTAGGATTTACACTCATTCAATCACAAATGTTATAATGAATTAGTTGCAATGGAATTCCTGATCTAGTTCCTTACTAAAAGGTTTTCTAGTTGTTTTTCTTGCTAGATAATTTGCATGACATTTTAGATAAATAAGTCCAATTAGTCATCTCTGACTGATAGCATGCCAAAATATCAGCATCATCACCATTGCAATGACTGAAAAAAAAAAATTATAACCGTCCAAACTGATATATATTACTGTAAAACCATTCAACAACTGTCAAGTACCATATGAATATAATTTTCTAAAACAATATTCATTCAACAATCATGATTATTAATGATAACCTGAATCAATGAGGACAACCGCATATAGTAAATCTAGTTAGATCTCAAGTGTATATTAGGACATCATGAGGTATAGATTTAAGCTATCATGCAAACATAGTTTGTAGGTACTTAATTCCAAAATTGTTCTCACACATATACATCTCGGTTCTATTAATCTAATTTTACTCAACGTATGCTTTACATTTTCTTGTTGGATGGTATATCCTTACTTATCTACATTCCACAAAGGACGAGATTCAAAAAGAAAATACCTAGCCAGAAACTTAAGCATAACTTAACAAATTCTTGAGTTTTGAGTTTTACTCTTTTCGACTCAATGTATTCACGAGCAAAAATGACCCAACTTGTCACAATTGCAACAAGTTATTTTAGTTTTGTCATTCCTCAATTCGTTATCCCTCAACTCCTTGCATATTCGTATCTAAGATTATTTGTGGCTATAACTAGATCTTCTTCCCCTTTTGGAAATATCTATTTCCACTAATACGCTCAAAACTAAAAGTTTTTTGCATGTTGAAATCTTTCATATAAAATTGGTCAGAATCATAAGCTACCTTTAAGCGCTCATCGCCTCATCTTCTACTACCGAAATGACGCGATCGATACGTGTCAGATTAATTTTATATATTCCAACTATCAGAAAAGATCAGATCGTTTAGTCGGTGTATCATGTTCTATATCCTTATTGGAGGCTGCCACTAATTTTGACGCTTCTTATAAATACTCAAAAACTAGATACCGAACCTATTAAAATTTTAGTATTCAAAATACTACTAAAAGTGCTCTTCAAGCCAAACTCTCAAAGGTAAGCCACTTCACTTAAATCCTATTGTACTTATCAAACACACATGTGATGCTACTATTTAAGCTACTCCACAACATAATGCGAGTAATTTCATTTTTAGTTTGATAAGCCTTCACATTATGTATGTCAAGCAAACAAGTACTATGCCAAGGTTCAATCATGATTTATGTTATAGTCTCAAAAAGCCTCCAACTCTTAAAAGATACATCGAATCTTATAGTGTCAGTTCTCATAGATCACACGATTCAACTTATCACTATTAAATTGGCTACAATATTGTAGATATATAAGCTATATCTTATACTAATTTATGTAGGGACATACAATCTATTATGCTAGCATATCAATTTCAAAAAATACATACATTTAATTTTGCTGCAAACACAAACTAAAAATGAGATAAAATAATTTAAGGTACAGAATCGAAAAGATCGTCAATGCACCTAATCATCATCGGTTTTGAAAAATTTAATTATTATAAATTTAGTACTTTACGTAAAATTCTAATTATAATATTGTACTCAATAGTTTAGAATTCTCATTGTTTTGATGAATATATAAATACAGAAGAAAACAATGCACAAGTCCCTAAAAAAAGTTATGGATTAAACCAATTTTCTGCACAAAGTAAATAAACAAAAATTATTTACTACATAAGTTTTTAAAATATTAAGACTTTCTAAAATATGGGACTTGCATGTTATTCATTCTAACGTTTTAGATTCATATCGATCACCATTGAGAAATACTTTCCAAGTCTTCATAACTCATCTAACTATCACTTTCTCAAATCTTGGTTCTCTTTTGCAGGTGCAATAACTCATATGCCTAGCATTATGAATATTCATTACGGATGCAGTAAACCTCCTCACATTCCCAAGAATGTGGCGTTCCTCTACGATTTCTAATTCATATGCTATCTGATGACCAAAATACCTCATGGTACCTTACTCTAGCTTTTCCAACCTTATAAATCTAATAACTCTTCAGTAAATTTCATTAAAAGACTATCCACCACATCTCTCCACATAAAAAGCACGAGTCCAAATTGACCGTGACTATATGTCATCAATAAGATTCATGAAATTTTCTCCAATATTTGAAATGATGCAGATTTATCCTAAAAATTTTATAAGTCACTTAGAAACATTTGTCTTTTAATAACCTTGTACATTTCCAACGTACATTCTAATGAAATTTCTTATTCCTGATTGCATAATTAATTAGACGAAGATTTCAATTGAATTCCAAACAGTTGACCAGAATAATCATAGGAAAATTCCAATGTCGTCGAAAACGTCACCGTAAACAACGCTGAAATTTCCACGGTTGCCAGGAACATAGAGGGAATCTACACTGGAAAATTCCATGGTTACCGAAATTATTACAGGAAGGGAAAATTTCACATAATTCCTGACTTTTTCATCAAATGTCACTTATTTAAATGTTTTTGTCGTATTAGTAACTTAACTCTCTCTCTTTCTCAAAATGTATTACTTTAGTCTATTTGACCATTTTGGTAACAACGGAATATGAAAAGTACATTTTTACCCTTGTATAATAAAATTTAACTAAAAGCATAATTTAACTTAAACTTAAAAAAAAAAAAAAAAAAAGAATTTAACTTGAACCTTTTAAAATTCTAGACTAAATTAATAAATCATCTGAATAATTTTTCTTTCACCCGTATGATTGTAAGAAATTAAATGGTAATGGTGATTTTATTTTATATAATTTTTTTATAATTGTTTTGGTGTTACTAACCCACATTTAAAAGAGCAAAAAGTTCAAATTGTAATATTTCTAAAACAGATTTCAAAGAAATCATGAAATTATCACGTAACTTGTTTTTCTTTTTAGGATCTATCATGGGTACGAAATTTGGGTAAAAAAAAAATATTGGAGACAGAGACCAGAAGATTATTGAGGTGCCATTTAAAAAACAACACTGTCAACGCAGCACTAAAATGAATATATATATATATATATATATTATACACTTATACATGATACAGCTCAAACACAAACCAACCAAATCATTCAAACTAAACCCATGTTGATCACTTTCTTCCCAGTAAATCAAGGATTTTCCATTGATGAATCCTAATATGTAAAACTCGAAGACCCATAAGCACAAACCCAGAAAACACGAAAACAAAAAACCCAAAAATGAAAGATAGAGCAGCTGATTGAAGATGAAGAGAGTGGCGGCCTATTGAAGATGAAGAGAGAGGCGAATGAATCTAGGATATCCTGGGATTTTGAGGGCCAAATCCCTCTCTTTTATCTTTTTAATTTTTTTATTATATTTATTATGACACATGTCAGAAAATTTTAATTAATATGCATGTGTCAGAAATTTGAAGTTTAATGCACTAAATACTAAAATGCCATTGAATCTGTTATCTTGATAAACTGATGACTAATGGAAGAATTAAAGTGATGTATTTTTGAAAATCGAGGGACTAAATGTATTTTTGAAAATTGAGGGACTAAAGTTACTAATATGACAAAGACATTTAAAAAGATAACAGTTCACCAAAAAATAGAGGCTTTAGTGAAATTAAACCTTATAGGAAACCATCAACAACACCGAAAACTATGCTGGAAAAACTACGACAGAAAACGCACTAGAAATCATCACCAAAAACCGCATCGGCAACTGTCAATGGAAACCACACCGAAAAACGTGATCGGAAACTACGATGGGAAACGTCGTCGAAAAAAACCGCAAACAGAAACCACACCAAAAACCAAAACAAGAAATCACACCAGAAACCGTCTCTAGAAAATCCATAGCCGACAACCATACCGAAAAATGCCACTGGAAAAACCACAACTGAAAACTACACGGGAAATCGTCGCCGAAAAAACCGCAGCCGAAAAAACTGCAACCAAAAACTATCATTGAAAAATTGCAACCGGAAACCATCATCAGAAACTACGTCAGAAACCATCACATGAAACTGCGATGAAAAATGTAATCGGAAACCACACCAAGAAATGTTGTCAAAAACTGCGTTGGAAACCACAATTAGAAACCGTGATCGGAAACCGTACCAAAAATCGCAATTGAAAACCGCACAGGAAACCGTAGTCAAAAACCGCACTAGAAACTGTCACCGAAAAAACAGTAACCGAAAATTGTATTGGAAACTATCATTGGAAAAACTTCAATCGGAAACTGTGCCGAAGAACGTCGTCAAACAAACTATAACCGGAAACCACGTAGAAAACCGTAGTCTAAAAGTTGCAATCGAAAACCGTCATCGAAAACCGCATCGAAAATCGTCACATGAAACCATAACGAAAATTATCATCAAAAACCGTCACTGAAAACCGTACAGAAAAATTCTATAGTCCATAACTATGACACATAGTGTCACCCTCATAATAGCCAATGCCATGTAGCACCTTCATAGTGGGCCACATGTCACCCTTTGAATGAGACACGTGTTATCCTCACAGTGGACCATATGGTTGATGCATGGCCACATGCACAGCTGTATTAACTTGCCCACTCTCGTAAATGGCGTATGTGGTGCACCTGGGAATTTTCCTACGTTTCCCGATTATGGGACCACCACCATCCGACTCGAAATTTCATGAGGAATGTAATGGTGCCATCAGTTGTGACGTTTGGCTTAAGGAATTAGGGGTGAACTAGACAATGAGTTTTTGTATAAAGTTTCTGGTTGTAAATTTTAATTCTTCAAAATTCTCTTAATCTTTAAGTTAATTCATGGCATGCTTTTCTAGAACATATAATAACATATATATATATATACACATCCCAAAAAAACGAAATATAACATTGCATGTGTGTGATGTCATTTGTGTTCATTTATTGTTCTACAAACAAAAATAAACAAACAACCTAGCATAGCATTCTTCTATCATAAGACGTCTCAAACATGGCTCTGATACCGATGAAGATTAAATTCAATAAATAATCAAAGTGATAAATTCATAGTAAATTCGGATTATTGTTCACCTTTGGAATCCAAATCATAACAGAAGCTGATTGAACACTGGATTGTATCATCGGAGATCGAGGAACAATCACGTATCGAAATCCGAAAAGTTCCTTCTGATCACAATGCAAATATCCACATACCGATAAGATGAGAGAAAATTCATACAATAATTTTCTCCATGTCTTCTTCCTTTTTGACTCACCATATATTCTACACATTGTACACTTACACACAATCTATTGCCTTTGCATAGAAGCACACAACTCTCTGCCTCCACGCATATTCTCTATTCATTTTGGGTGCGTTTGGTACGCAGGACGGGACGGGATAAGGTGAGACAGTTTTCTCTTGTCCCACGTAAGGCGCGTCCTTAACATAGGACAGGACGGGACAAGGTGGGACAAAAAACACAAAAATTTGTCCCACCCAAATACCTCAGGTAAACTTGCCCCATGCATGGGACAAGTCGTGAAAAGACTTTTTTGCCCTTAATTATTCCATATATTACAAAAATATCCAACATAAAAGAAACCCTAATCATTACACAACCATTTCTCCTGTTCTTTCTCTCATCTATGGTTTGTTGCCTTCATGAAATCAGACAACCTAAACCAAGCCAAACGAGACAACACAAGTCATCAAACGGCCGGTGTCTTCTCAATCGTCTTCGTAGTCCGATTCTCGATCTCGCTAATCTTCGGTGAGTTCTTCAATTCTTTCTTTCTAACTAATTTTTATGGGTTATTTTTTTATTTATTCATTTGAAGAATTATTTGGTTTCTAGAGTTGGGTTTGTTTATTGTAATAGAAAGAGGATGAATACTTGTGAAGGTTTTAAATAATTTTTTTGTTTGTGAAGATTTTTTTTTTATTTGTTTGTTTGTTTATCTCTTGATGTTTGTTGATCTCACCCTATTTGATGTTTTTGCTACCCTGGTTGTTTTTTGGGTTTCTTGGGCAGGCGTGGCTTTGCTGTTGTCTTGATATTGTTTTGCTATTTCTTGGGCAGGGGTGGCTTCTGCTGTTGCCTAGATATTGTTGCCTTTTGCTGTTGCCTGGATTCAATTGAGTTGAACAGATTTCCCAACTTAAGGTAAAAAAGGAAAAAAGGATTTTGCTAAAAATACATTGGCTTGTTGATTTAAATCTAGCTATGACTTATTGACTCAATTACTTTTATATTGCTTTCGATAATTTTTGTGATTAATTTTCTATTTAGACTAAATGTGCGAAGTTGTATTGTGCTTAGATACTAGGTATTGAATGTAATTAACTACTATTTTATTTTTTTAAAATTATGACACTCTCATGCAGAAATGCTCCACCACCACCAATTCATTTGATTTTTTTTTTTGGTTATATATCCTCATATGATTGATGTCTTCTATATATGTTTAGGTTAAATATGCATAATTGGATTTGTTTCAACTTCTTGGTTGTTTGATTCTATGATTCTGGGCCTTTTAATTTTAATCTCATAATTTTGTCACTTTTGCCATGAAAAAGCAGCCAAACGGCTCAAACCCAGCTTATAATTTTCACTCTTTCCATGCTAAAAAAATTTGCTTTATTGTAGCCACTAATGATATATAATCCAATCTGACTAGTATAATTAATTTTTTTTCGTAAATCTTGTGAACTCAATTATGTTGTATCCCTTATTATAGAGTAGTTATGTAGCTGCAGATTTCGGAAGCATATCAGTCAGTTTAGACTAATATTGCATTAAAAACCTTAATATTAATTTTCTATTTAGACTATGTGTGCGAAGTTGTATTGTGCTTAGATACTAGGTACTTTATTGAATGTAATTAGCTACTATTTTTTTAAAAAAAAATTATGACACTGTCCTTGCATTCTTGATTTAGCTTTAGCAAGATACGTGGATGAACATGACAATCATATGATTTTACTCATTAAAGCATGTAGGCTTTATACGTACACATGCTGATGTGTTTTGCTACAATCCATGTTTATTTATTTGAATAAGAGAGAAGGCAATTTGAAAAGAGAAATTTGAATACGAGAGAAGGCAAGTATTGATTGACTTCTACAAACTAGATTTCGTGAAGGCAATTATGGAGGAGTGAATAATTTTATAAATGATTTTGTGAACATTTATGAATCATATGTTTTGTTGGAATTGTAAACATGTATAAAGCATATTTAATCTTGTTTTGGGATATTTAGATATTATCTTTTGTGATGATTTTTTTTTTTTGAACAGTTAAGAGATTTTATTAATCAAAGTAAAAGATTTCATTAATCAAAGCAGGGAATTGGCACCAAAACAAAGATTTTAATAATTGATTTTATTATTCTTCATTCAATTTTTTTGATAACCATATTATTATTATTATTGTCAAAGCTTTGAAGAGGGGGAATTTGTGGAACTTACATTTTCGGCTGCCAGGAGCCTAGGACTTGTGTAAATAAATAGGAATTTTTAGAATTTTTTATTTTTTCCTTCTCATTTGACAAGTTTATTTTGCAAGTAGAATATAATACATGTTTGACATAAAAAAAATGATGATAAGGGAAAAGAATAAATGATTGAAAATGTTATTTTGCCTTTCTTTTAAAGTTGAATATTCTTTATATTTTCATATTCACATCTCTTTATATTTTTAACAACAACAAATATATTATTATTATTATTATTATTATTAAATATAATATATAAATATATTTATTTAATGATTCAAAAAAAATATTGACTTGTCCTGTCCCATGTATCACTATTTATGTGGTAACAAACATACTACAAGACAAGATGGACACTCTGGTTATTTGAATCTCTTGTCCCGTCCTGTCCCAGCCATACCAAATACATAAACAGAATAGATAACAATTTTGTCTTAGGCACACCAAACACAATATGGAACAACTGTCCCGTCTTGTCCCGTTTCGTCCGTGTACCAAACGGCACCCTATATTTATTTATTATTATTATACGCACACCAACATATGCAAACAAACAGTTGTTCCAATTGTATACATTGATTGAGCAATTTTACATCAAATAAACTGTACATGTTTGGGCTGGTATATGGCTTTGGGTTTGGCCTTACTTGGATGTATAAATGGGTTTCCAATCTAAAACCCAAATGTGCCAACTATATATATAATCTTTATAAATACTTTTCTCAAAATATGAATAAATATTCTTTTTCTTTAGTGGAAATTCTCATAAATAACTTTGATATGGAAAATCTGGAAATCAGTCTAAAAATCTAGAAATGTATTTCTAAATAAATGAATGAATTATTTATTTCTAATAATTCTCTAAATAATTAAAATTGACATATAATTCTGAAATAATTAAATTAATCATAAATAAAAACTATTTACCCACAAAACTCCTTTGCTAATATCTCCAACTACACCCTCTCTCTCTCTCTCTATCTCTCTATTTTTTTTTCCTTCCTTTCTTTTACTCTTCAGTCTTCACCTATATTTTTGGCTTTTAATTGAGTTATCTATGTTTGGGCTGGAAATTGTAACTCAACCAACGAGGATGTTTTGTATCAAGGTTGCAGATTCACTGAGGCCGGTCTTAGAGAAACAGAGTACAGGGGCCAAGAAATTAAATTAAACAAAAAGAGAAGCATTTTCACTAAAGGAACAAAAGAATGGCAGTTCAAGCTGGGTCGGAACTCCCACGTGTGCACAGACTGACGGATATGCTCGGGAAGACTACTTGCTTCCTGGCTTGCTGACCTCAACGCAGCACACAACTGAGGATGGGCGGCACACTTGCAGGCCCATCAAGCCACAAATTGTGGTGCCTCCTTCTCTAGGCCCACTCAAATCCCAACCTTTCATTTAGGTGGTGATACTGGCTCCCCCTCTTTCACTGGGGCTCTCCGTCTCCATTGGCACACGTGGAAATCACACAGCCCAGCCCAACAACATGTTCTGCCACCTTAATGCCCCACTTGGTTACAAGCCAACGTGACTTGGCTCGGCGAGTAGCAAATAGTTATAACTCGTATAATATAGAGTCATTCAGTGCTTGTTTTCTTCGATGTGGGACTAAACTATCAAACTGCATATTTCTATCATCTTATCTCCTTGTTTCTCAACAAATAAAAACTGCATACTCAATGCAACCCTCCTTTCTGCGTACTCAAATAAAAACTGCATACTCAATACAACAATGGCTGTCCTTGTCCTCTCTATTTGTGAAAATGATAACAAAGAAAACATCCCTCCTTTCTCTTCAAAGCAGATCGCTCTCGTCTCTGCTAACAAGAGAAGAAGAGTCAGACACCCTCTTCAGGATATCACCAATCTCTTGAAATCACAAGTAGAATATTCAAGTCCAGTTTCACCCACTAATGCAACCTCTCTAGTTTCTTTCCAATCCAATCGGCGGAAACGAAGAACTGATGAGGCCGGTCTTGAGTCAATGTTCAAAAAGACCACCCGTTTGGCCTATTCAAGTTGAAATTTCAGATAGCTTAAAATCCAGAGTTACAAATCTGAATTATTATTTGTCAACTTGTCAATCAACTCGATTGAAGATTCTTAGTTTTTTTTTTTATTCAATGAAATGTTTGTCAATCCAATCTTTTAGATGGGATTTTCCTAAAAGTCAATATATACACTATACATTGATTTGCTCTATTTTGTGCAAATATGTACTTGTTTCTCATCAAAAGTTGACACATTAATTTCATTGAGATCCAAAAATGGTAAATGATAGAATCACATGCACTAATTAATTTGAAAGCTTGAAGAATTAAGGCATGACTATTCAGTCTAGTTCCATTTTTTTGTATCGAATGAGCACAGAACAACTTTTTTTTTTTTTTTTTTTGAACAGCTAATTTATTCAAAAGACACAAGGCACCCACAGCTACAACAGAGTAACAGCAAAGCAACAGAAAAGCCACTCAGAACAACCATCAACTAAGAGCATCTCAAATGCAAGCGTGACTTGTGAAAAAAAGAGATGCCACGTAGGATAAATAGACGTTATGTTAATAATTGTGTCTCCAATGCAACCGTGCATATTCAACCTCAAGCTGACGTGACAACAAATATATTAGACATTGTCAACATGACCGTCCACTTTCAGATGGTCTGTTGCACAGCTATTTTTTAGGTTGACTCAGAAAACATTTAAAATTGACATTAATTTTTTATATATTTTTGGTAAAAAAAAAAAAAAAAAAAAAAAAAAAAAAGATGGACACGTCATTAAAAATATTGTGTTTTAGACGGAAGCATTGGAGACCAAATTTTAAATTGATTGTCTATCAAGTCTATTTTTATGTCATATGGGAAGCAAACTTCTTGACATTGTTGCCATGTCAATAATTATTGGTATGCAAGTCACTTTTGTATTAAAGATACTCTAACAAAACAACCAACCAGAAAAAACAAACAACAAACAACCACGAAGACCAACTGAACCAACAGCTGCCAAAACCCAAAACCCAAACGAACCACACAAAAGGAAGACTGCAGAAACAGAAACGAAAAAAGACAAGAACAACTAATTAAGATGTAGAAGTTTCTATAAGAATTCACGCGTATGATAAAAAATTATGGGTTTTCAATAGATGGAAGGTACGCGCATATTCCGCCCACCATTTTGCAAAGTGGATTCAGCCTAAGCTCACTTAACAAAAAGAGGAAATGCATAACCTTAGCAGAAAAATAAAGAATAGGCTAATGAAGACAAAACGAAATCTAATGCAGACAACAACCTAATTTGTAAGTATTACAAAAATAAGTAACAACAATAAAGTTTGATAAGAAGACAAAAGGGTGTGTGTGTTCGGTGTGTATGTGACTCTTGACTCTTTTCAACACCAATAAAAATTCTAGAAGCATATCCTTATTAGAGCATCTCCAACCTTAACACCAAATTTTTCTCCAAGCTTAACACCAAATTTTACTCCAAAAGAGTATTTTTAAAGAATATTCTTCCAATAAATATTTATATAATACTAATTAATTAATAAGTAAATAAAAAATCTAATTATATATAATAATATTGGTGACATTTTAAAAATCTCGATTGAGATTTTTCAAATGGTATAATTTTTGGAATAAGTATTGTTATAATTAAGTATGAGAGGGTTAAATTAAATCCTGTGCTTCGACTCCTATCTTGAGTACTAGGGAATCCTGTGAAATTCTTATCATTTTATTTGAAATCTAAATCTAAAAAAAAAATAAAAAAATAAAAAAAATAAAAAATAAAAATAAAAATAAAAACATTTAGATAAAATCATATAAATCTCAAGGTGGCTTTTCATAACTTTTCCACCTTTCAAAACTTTTCAGAATCTTATCTTTTTCTTTCTATGGTGGGCTTGCGTTTGAGATTTACAACCCAAACGCCTACATACCTTATACTCAATAAGGATCAAAACCCTTGTAGTTCATTTAATTTCATACCGGCCAACAAAAGTACAATATGAAAATTATTAGCTATAGAAAACTTTTCTTAAATTTCTTTTTGAATTCTATATTTTTTAGGCTAAACTTAATCTATAGAACACATTTCTACATCTCTTTCTAAATTTTGCACTTTTTCTTGAAATAAATCTGAAACTGTTCTGTAACATAAGATGAGAACTAATTAAATATCTTTTGTAAATAAAATACATTTTTTTGTAATATAATAAAATATTTTTTGATTATAGAAAATATAAAATATCAGATTTAAGATCTGATAATCTAAAAGCTTTTTTGATAATTTGAAATCTTTTCTCTACTGATCATAATTAGTATATATATATATATATAATCTGAAAACTTTTTTCCAAACTAGTACTCAGGAGAATATCTCACGTACATGGCAAATCATCTCAATGTACATGCAGAGTAGGGGGGAAATACATAATCTCATGTACACGTTGATATTTGATCGATCGTGCAAAGTAATATATATATATATATAATCTCACATACACATCGATATCTGATCGAACGTGCATAGTAATCTCACATACATGGCGATATTACCGCACATGCAGAGTAATAATTTCTATACACTTGCAGAGAAGTCCCAAAATCCACTACACTAGTAGAGAAGCCGCAAAGGCTTATAATCTGATACTGTTGGGGAGGGTACTTATCTGATATCTTAAAATCTCTTTACGAAACATACATAATTCTTTATAAATACTTTTCTCAAAACTTGCCTAAATATTCTTTTCTTTTCTTTTTTTGAAAATCTCATAAATAACTTAGATATGGAAATCTTTATGAAATTATGGTAATCTATCTGAAAATACTTGTACTATTCTTCTTTATAAAATCTTATTCAATAATAAATCTATTTTTAAACTCTAGAAATCTAAACATTTCTTAGAACATATCAAATTGTCTAGAGATCTGTTTCCTAAATAAATGAATAAATCATTTATTTATAATCATCTTCTAAATAATCAATGTTAACTTATAATTGTAAAACATGTAACTTTTATTAAAAAGTATCCATTCACAGCGCTCTGCTCAAATATGCTTCTAGGACTGGGTTTCCTTTTGGATTCATCTATTTCTAGATCCACCCTTGACAATATACACAATATTTCTTCATCTCTTTAATTCTCTTTCCTTTCTTTTCTGTCTCTCTAGCTATATCTCTCTCTCTCACGCGCACACACGCCAGTCACCATTCCCTTTCTTTCTTCTTTTCTTTCTTTTTCTAATTCTCTGTTTTTTGTCTTAGCCTTAGCCGAGCCTCTCATTTCTATCTATATCTCTGTTTTTATTTATTTTATTTATTCTTTGAATACCACCTCTCAAGTCTCAACCTACCTCTTACCATGAAGTTGCCACCTATCACCCAAATTGCCACATGTCCCAATCTTGCCACCTTCCTTATTATTTTAATTGTAAAAATATCATCTCAAACTTGCCAACTCTCTTCATCAATCATCAAGCACCGAGCACCGCTTCAACATTTGCCTTTTTTTTTTTTTAATAGTAAAAGCTTTATACTTGCCTGATAACCAAATAACTCTTTCTGAGGTTTGGGCTTGGGTCTATCTAACTAGATCTTTGGTCATGTGTTTACACTTGGATATTGAATTTGGAAAAATTTATGGAACTGGACCTTACACATACCATAACCTAGTTATTAAGTTCTATTTATACTAGTTGCAGAGAATTTGAATCCTACAAGGAAACACCTTTTTGCACACACAAGACTTCCTATTCAACGCAAAGTCCCTTTCCTTTACGCACAAGACTTTCATGTTCCGCACGAAGACAAACACTTTTCCTTTTTGCACAAGAACTTCCCAAAAGAAAACCTTTCCAGAACCGTGCAACTTTCCTAATCTGCATAAAAATGCCGTTTACAGCGGTCTAGGTCACGGTTTGCAACCCGCCCCTTGTACCATGAAATATCACTGGAAACGACCGCTCAGAATACCGCGGTCTACATCTCTTACCTATGCTGTGGTCTGCACCAACTTGATCTTATTGTAATTGACCACGGTCCGCACCGCTATTGGTGCACCGCGGTCTGCGCCGTGATTCTATCCGGAATCCGATTCTTTAGCTTCTTCTTTAGTCTTCAAACCTACCTCAAACACGATCTCCGACTTCCAAACGTTTCCCATGTCTCCAGAAAGTTTCCGTATTAGTTGAATCCTATTTGGTAATCATGGGAATACAAGCCATACCTAACAATCCTCCCTTATAAAGCCATCTCTTGACTTTGTTACGACTCTCAAACCACATGAATCATGTCATAACAAGAGTTGGAAGAAGTAATTGTGGATTTATTTGTTTTGGATTTGGACAAATGAATATTATAATAAAGACACTACTTTTCGACCACCAATGGCTGATGATAGGCCAATCAGATCAGCATCAGGTGGGGTGTGATTTAGCATACTCAAATCATGTTACATTGCTGTTTTAATTACTATTAGCAAAAAAGAAATTACAAATACCCTTTTCGATCGTTGTTGACCCAATTGGTTGGTTTTTTGTTTCTACTCACAATAGCTGAACTGTGCTTTTTGGATATATTTGGGATTCACTTTCATGAAATCTATATATATAGCAGACCCTACTGGCTACTAGTACTACGAATCACCACAGCACAAGTATAGTACTGCATCTTCTCATCAAATGGCTACTGTGAGATTTTATGCATTTCTAGTTTTACTTCTAGTATTGCTTTCGATTTCCTGGTCTGATGCTCGTCGGCTTAAACCAGACGACAAAAGAGATGGGAGGAACTTAAGCAGGTTAATCAGATTGTTGGGGGAAGATGCCAAGGAGGTATTAAAAATCAGAGCAGGAGATGGAACCACAAAAAAGAGCCTGGTTGATCAGTCCAAACGGGTGAGCCCTGGAGGTCCTGATCCCAAACATCACTCTATACAACAGTAGTTGTAATTCGTCAAGAATTAAATTCCATGGAAGATATCTATCGCTATCAGTAAATGAACAATTGCTGTTATGAGAAGTAGTAGTATATGATCATCAATAAACTCAGCAAGGAAAGTTAGATTTTCATGCTAGAAATAAGATTTTGCAGCATATTAATTATGCTCATATATAAGATTATATATATATATCAGTCAGCAGAGAATGTGTAGAAGTCGGCCTTTAAGCCATTCTATATGTATCTTTATTTTGTTTTTCTGAAGAGGGGTTCCAGTTACATCCATTACAATACAGTGGAATGCATGTAATGTTTTTTTTTTTATTTTTTATTTTTATATACCATAACCGTGCCGTTTAAACCCGAGACATTGTCCGGCTGAATAAGCACTCCAATTACCATCAAACTACAATGCTACATTGAGCGGTAGTGCATGTAAGGTTTTTTTGTCATACAAGCGTTTCAATAAATTTTGAAGGTTTAATTAGTACAGTTATTCTTATGTTCTACTATTTTTTTCCATACGAAATCCGAAACGGCACATAAATACATAATCATCCAAAACATATTTGATATATTTTTTGATTTAAAACATACCGGGATCCATGAAAAATTGAAAATACATGGTCTAATATATGTAGGTTAATCGATGATCATGATAACAGTTAGTATATTAACCGCTGATTATAAAGTTTGGTGATGACTTGTTAGCCCTCCGTGAGGGGCTTTTGTTAGCAAAACAACATGGTTTTAAGGATTGCTGGACTGAAGTAAATGCAGTTAATGTGGTGGCTGCTGTGAATGACTGTAAGCCTGCTAATGGTGTAGCTGGTTTTGTGATCGATGTGAAGGCCTTATTTGTTGATGTTCAGGTTTTCAAATGCCAATTTACTCCTAGAAATAGGAAATCCTTGGCACATAATCCGGCTTCGGTGGCTATTTCTTCAAAAAAGGTTCAGTTGTGACAAGACCAGCTTAAGGGATCTTCTTAGTGTTCTTTCTTAGTTGTTTACTAATAAAAAATAAAAAATAAAAATAAAAAAGTTTGACGATGGCTACAGATGGTTTAGATCCTGGCATGGAGGAGTATGCTTTAATGCTACAAATCATTTTCAGAATATATATTCAGATATTCTGGCTTGGTGATCAGGTTTTAATTAAACTAAATCCAATAACACTATTACACCTTACATACATGCAAGGCCATCGTTTAACCAACATTTATTGACCCATTTGATATGTGTTGCAACAATAATAAATATTTAAGATTAATCAAAAATTTCAAATAATTACACACATACAAAATTTAGAATTTGTATACAAGTCTCAAATTAGCTTATGATGCCTTTTCAAATTATTCGTGACTCAAAAACTTAATTAAATTTATAAGTAAATTCCACACATACAAAATTTAGAATTTGTATACAACTATACAAGTCTCGGTCTCTTTTAACTAAGGCCCTGTTTGATTTTTTATATGAAAACTGAACAGTGCTGAATGTTACCGAATACTGAATAGTGACTGAAAACTGAAAAATATGTTTGTTTGTTTTCACTGAAAACTGAATATAAGTGATAAGTTGTTTGTGTTTTTGAGTTATAAATATATGAAAATAAATACTTTTACATCTATGCCCTTCTAACTATTATTTGTTATATATTTACATTTTAATATATTACGGACAACTCTAACATATAAATTAATTCTAAAATAAATTTATTTAGTTATTAATAATATTTCAAATTTATATTATTGTATAGAATCCAATTATCACTAAGCTCTTAGCTAGTTACATTATAAAACTAATGGGCTACTTCATGTGTATATTATGGACAAAATGAAGTTCATCAATATGTTCTTATTAGCAATCTACTTGATGTGTATAATTTATTCTTTAATTGATTTGGAATAAACTTGGATAATTATATAATTTATATATTCCATGTAAACATTATAGAACAAGTGATTAGTTTTGGAAATATATTAAATTAGTGAGGATAGTTTTGGAAGTAAAACTTTGCATTAAAATCTACTGGATTTGTGTTAAGTGAAAAGTTTCACTTTTCAAAACAAAGGGTTTTAGGGGCTCATTAAGTGATTTTAACACTTAAAAAATCAAACAAAATAACTGAATGGAACACATTAAATACCATTTAGTGTTAAGTGGAAAAATCAAACGGGACCTAAGTAGACATGTTTTAGTGAAGATGTTTGCATGAAGCCTATAATCCAGAGTAAATCTCTTAGGATGTCCTAACATAAGTATTATTTTTTTTACACACCACCTGCGAATATTACCAGACTGAATGAGAGTCATTTATCACCGAATCACATTGGACGGTGGTATAAATACTTTATTCGGTAGTGGTTTTAAATATGGATACAAAAAATACTTTAAAGTATTTATACCACCGTCCATTGTGGTTCAGTGATAAATGACTCTCATTCAGTTTGGTAATGTTCACAGGTGGTGTGTAAAAAAAAAAAAAAATACATTGGTCGTATTTTGTAGTGAAGATCAATAAATACTTTATTTGTCAAGGCTCATTATTAAAGGCATGTGGGTAGATCTACAATGAAATATGAAATAAGATCAAGAGAGGTAATTGCCCTTCATTGAAATAGGAAATGAGATCTAGATAATTAATTGCGAATTATTCTCTAGGTGGTGAAAGTCAATTATTTCATAACAAATATATAATTGTTTAATAGAAAATATAAAATAAAATAAATTTAATTGTTTAAAATAATAAATAAATATATTTTAAATGATATGGCAGGGATAGATTTATCTTTTCAAATATTTGGTTTTTCAACCGTTATATTTAATGGTTTGACTTTAACGGCAGGGTTTGTTTGTGTTGATTTTCTCAAACCTAAGGATATTTTACCTAAAGACATAAATACAGGGTACATTAATTAGTTAAAATTAAGGGCATTAAAAGAACAATCAACCATATATGCCAAATACAGAAACATATAATGCACCAAACACAGACACATATATACAATTGTATATAATATATATAGAGTTCCCACTAAAAGAAAGAAAATAAATCCTTATTTTGGGAAAGCAGTGGCTTTCTTGTGGGCTGCACACTCCCTTAATTTCTTTATTATGATAATATCTAGGGATATTATTATTTTCCACCCTCACTTATGAGATATTGGCTATTTTGCACCCTCTAGTTTGAGTAATGGCCAAAATCCACCCTCTAATTTCAGTTAATAGTCAAAATACACCCTACCGTTACTATTCCGTTAAATTTTTTATTTTTCTGTTAAGTCATTAAGGGTATAATGGTAAATGAAGTGGTAAAATTAATAATCATTATTAAATTAAATAAAAACAATTAAAATATAAAAAAATATATTCTCTCTCTCCCTTTAAAATAAAAAATAAAATAAAAACTCTCACACCCCACTCACCACTAGAGATGCACATTTCCCCCCGGGGCCCCAATTTTCCCCGTCCCCATCCCCATTTGGGGATTTTTTTTGGGGGAAAAATGGGGAAATGGGGGGGGGGGGGGGGATGAAAATCATCCCCAAATTGAAATGGGGATGGGGATGGGGGGACCCCTCCCCATCCCCATTTCCCCATTTTCCCCACAATTATATTGAAATGGGGATGAGGATGGGGGGGAGGTCCCCCATCCCCATTTCCCCATTTCCCTAAATTATATATAATAATATAAATATAATTATAATATATATTTTTTATATTTTTTTTATTCTTTGAAAACCTAACTCCCTAACCCTAAGTATATATACAATTTTACTCATTTTAACTTCAAGACCTAAAACCTAAAACCTAAAGTTGTTCTTATTCTCTCAACAATTAGTTGTTATTTTAATGAACTTGTGAATTTTAAAACACTTTATTTTGTATTTGTAATGCACTAATGAATTTTATTTTATATTTGCAATGGAATGTTTGATTTTTCAGTTTAATTTGTAATTTTTATTCAAATAGGGAAACGGGGGAAACAGGGGAACTGGGAAACGGGGAAAATGGGGAATTGGGGATGGGGATGGATATAGGTCCCCCCAAAATTCCCCATCCCCATTTTCCCCAAATGGGGAAATGGGGAGGGATGGGGGAAGGGTCTAGGTAGTGGGGATGGGGATGGGGATGGGGGGACCTATATCCATCCCCATTCCCCAAACGTGCATCCCTACTCACCACCGATCTCCACCCTTCTCCCTTTTTCTTTCTTAAATTTTTTTTTTTTAAATAATTTGGAAATCAATCTTCCCCATCATCATCATTCACCTCCACCCATTCGATCTCTCTTTTTCTTTGTTTTGTATTTGGGGTGGTCGACTCGGACAGCTGTGATTCGGTGAGTGAATCGTCGTCATCGTCGTCGTCGATGCGCTTAGCCGATTTGTCGGTGAGTTTCCGAGTCGTGGCTGAGGAGAGAGCTGGCGGAGATGGAGATGTTGAAATCGAGAGAGGCTCTGCGGTGCGAGGCGAAGAAGCGGAGGATGGAGACGGAGGCCAAGTTGACTCAAATACTGGAGCAGACTCGGTTGCAGATAGGTGTTGTTCCTGAACTCACCCACTCACTCTCTTTTTGTTGTTAACTCGTGACTCAGCCGAGTCTTGGACTATATTAACTCACTGAGTTGTTTATGATTTCTTTTTGGTTCTTTGAATTGCAGGCAAAGAACTTTGCTGATGAGTCTTATCCAATGCAACTTCATCATCTAAAAGTCTCCACTGTAACTTATTTTTCGAATTTGTTTATTCATTTTTGGAATTATTTAAATTCGGTTATATATTCGGAAAAAATAGTTGAAATATAATTTAAAATATTTCTTATTGGTGTTGGTCTAATGGAAGCTTGTGTGGCAGTTGGGTGATGACCGATGAAGTTTATGGGTTCAAAAACTGCTTTTTTTTTTTTTTTTTTTTTTTTTTTTTTTTTTTCTGATTATCTCCGCCGTCCATCTCTGAGATTGACAGCGGAGATTGAATCTGGAGATGATATTGATGACATGTTGAATTATCTTCTGGGTTTGGTGGTACGTTGATGTTGATATTTTTTTCTAGGTTTGGAAACTTTAGACGATGAAGATGAAGATGAAGATGTTTTTTTTTTTTTTTTTTTTTTTTTTTTTTTTTTTGCATGATTATCACCGTTCATTTCTGATATTGATGGCGGAGATTGTATCTAGTGATGATGTTGAGAACATGATTTGAATTTTTTTTCTTCTTAAAAACAAAATTACAAACTGAAAAAGAGAGATAAAAGGGTATAATAGTATTTTTATTAAAAAGTTAACAGACCTTAACAGAAGGTGGAAAATGACCATTACTCAAATTAGAGGGTGCAAAATGACCAATACCTCATAAGTAAGGGTGGAAAATAATAATATCCCTAATATCTATATCTATATCTAAATATATATCCCATTGTAGAGATGATGAGTCACTAATTTTTATAATATATATTCTTTTTTTTTTTGAACGGCAAAACTATATAAAGACAGAAGGGCAAACACCCCACCAAACATAATATATATTCTGATGATAAAGAATTATTATTAATTGGTAGCTTTCGTGTGTATACCACAATCTCAAATAATATATGTCACAAATTTACCTTTCGCGTGGAATACCCACTCTCTATACTTAAAAAACTATTTCTTCACCTGTTCAAAAAAAAAAAAAAAAAAAAAAAAAAAATCCTATTTCTTCAGTGCCCTCCTATTCAGCACTCCATATTCAAAACTTCTGCCTTCAAATTGGACCATAATTAAATAAGCAGTTAATTATCATGCACTAATTTTTTCATCAACAAGCATGCCTTAAATTATATCAAATTAAAAAGTGTGAGAAGAACCAAAAGGCATGGAAATCCATGCCAAAATCCAATTCGAAACAACTTAGATTTATAAATTCAATTGATTGAACACTATATATATATACTAAAACAAATAAAAAAAAAAAAACAAACCGACTGTCTCAGCTTCTTTATTGTGGTTTGACTTAAATATTTTCAATGGTCTTCAAGTTTTTTCTATTTTTGGTTATTTACTAATTATAAATATTTTTTTATGTGAACCTCCACGCTACCAAAAAAATTATTATTAATATAGAGAGCTTCTTTTGATAATCCAATTTTTTCTTTTTACACTTCTTTTTTAAAAACACTCCATTCTCAAAATTTAAATTTAAAAAAATTCTAAAGACACTTTATTTTGTTACAAAATTACCCTTTTTATCTTTTTTTGAATTAAATTATTAAAAAAAATTATCTCTCCTAAATTTTTAATTACCATATTAAAGTTTCTCTCCTTCAATACATATCTCTAATTTCCTATCACCATTCTTTCTCAAACAAAACTAACAGTTAAGAAAAGAAAAACTTGCTAATAAGTTTGATTTGTAGGAACCATATGTATGTATATACTAAAAAAACCAAAAACTCAAAAAACAAGTACGTTGTTTTGTTTAAAAAAAAAAATCGAAATATGAAAATGCTTTTTGTTACTCTTGTAGGTATGTGATTGCCTAGAGAACTTTAATTCTTTCATTAGTCTTAGAAATTCTAAGTTTAATTGAATCTAGTTGAAACAATTCAAGCTTTCATATATCATTTTTTTTTTTAAAAAAAAAATTGTCTTTTTAATGTGTGTGTGTATATATATATATATATATATTACTGTTAGTAAAAAACTAAAATATTCATAAGTTTTTTTTTTTTTTTTTTTTTGAGATTGATTAGAAAATATGGAAATATATATATATATATATTTTTTTAAATGGAGAGAGATTAATTAAGAGAGAGTGTTTAATATGGTACTAACATATTTAGGAAAGAGATTTTAATACATAATATTTAATCTAATGATTTAGGAGAGAGATTTTTTTTTTTTAATAATTTAATTAGTTTGGAGTGTCTTTAAATTTTTTTTGTCTTGTTTAGTAATTTTAATTTAGGTTAAAATTGTCATTAATAAAAAAAAATTAAATTGGAGTGTGAATAGATAATTTGTGGATTGTAAGGAGAAGCTCTCTTAATATAAATAAAAATTTACACGTGTTACCCCTAAGAATAATATGCATAAAATTAAGGGAAAATACCAAAAACGTCCCCCTAGTTTGAGGTAATTCTTCGTTCGGTCCACTATTTTCCCATATTATTTTTTTAGCCCACACCTTTACTATTATTTAGGTTTTCAATCCCTACCGTCCAATTCCGTTAGGGTTTCTGAGTTTTCCGTTAATCATGCAAGGGCATAATGGTAAAATGAACTTACAGCTTCTGGAAGGTTTTTTACAGGAGGGTAGAAAGGTAATTTCATATTTAATAAATATAAAAAATAAAAGAAAATTTATTTAGGTGGTTGATATTGTAACACGTCACTATAATCAGTAAACAAAACAAACCTCTGTGGTCCCTTCACTCTCAAACCCTTTTCTTTACGATGAAGACTGAAGTCTCCTTCGGTTCATCATCCTTCACGCTAGAAACGAAACCCTAGAACCACATTGTCTCCATTTTCAGTCGATTAACACGTTCGTTTACAGCTTCAATGCTTTGTTCATCTTTTAGTTAGTCGACGCGAAGCAATCGTAGAAGAGAAAACAATTTAAGCAAGGTTTTACGAATCAAAGTGAGTGACAGATTAGTTTTTTTACACCTGGATGCATTTTCTTGGCGTTTGTTTGATATTTGGTGCATGGAGTTTGTGCAGATTTTTTTAATCATCGATTTCATATAGTTAGGGTTTCAGTGATTTTTTTTAGGGGTTTTTCAATTAAAGGTCAATAACATGTAATTGGTTGTTTTTAAACTTATTTTTGTGTCTTAGTGTTGATATTTGTTGCATGTAGTCTATTCAGATGTTTTTTAATGTTGGATTTTTTCTAATTAGGGTTTTAGTGTATTAAAATTGGGGGATTTTCGATTAGAAGGTCTATAACGTGTGAATGGTTGTTTTTAAGCTTATTTTATGTGTTTTAGTGGTATTATTGTTGTATGTAGTTTGGTTAGATGTTTTTCACATGTGTTAGTGATGGATTTCTTCTAATGAGGGTTTCATTGCATAAGAATTGGGGGTTTTCGATTAAAAGGTCGATAACATGTAATTGCATATTTGTTAACTATGTTGGTACTAAATATATTGTACTTTTATCATTATTAAGGTAGTGACAGTTGATTTGATTACATGAAGGTGTGTTAGTGTTTATGAAAGTTGGATGTTTGGTTTGCGATTGCATGTTTATGTTTTGTTCTTGCTTTTGCTGGTTGTGATAGTTGATTTGATTGCATGAAGGTGTGTTACTGTTTATAACAGTTGGACGTTTGGTTTACGATTGCATGTTTCTGTTTTGTTCTTGCTTTTGCTGGTAGTGATAATTGTTTTGATTCCATAATGACATGTCTATTTCTATGAAAGTTGCATGTTTGGTTTTTGATTGCATTTTCTTTTCAGTTCTTGATTTTTCTTGTAGTCGAGAATGGACATTTTAAAGATTGTGTTGTATAGGACCAAAGCAGTTGAGGTAGGTGAGTGTGATGCTGATCACATCAGCTTGATTACCTTGATTAATGCAGTGTTTGATGCATTGCCTAAGGAAGAGTACCCTGTCTGGGCACATTTGCCTTAGTGTAGTGATACACTTGAGGTGAAAACAGATAGTGAGTTAGTAGATGTATTTAAGGAGTTTGGGATTCGTGGGTTGGATAGAATTTGCTCTGAGATAGAGGAAACCTGTTACAAACCTTGTCTTGCAGTAGTAGAGTCATATAAAGAACCCATAGAAGAACCTGAAGTGGTGGAAGCAATAGGTTGGTATGACTTGGAGGCTGGTATGATAGTGTTTGGTTTTTGAGTCGTGTTGGCATAAATTCCATATCAAAACAATGTTTCACTTGTATTGATTGATTGTCTTAGATTGAAGATGATTCAAGCGTCAAGGAAGATATGGCAACTTATCATGCAAGATGGTGTCTTCAAAGAGGAATATGCTTCATTGCTCAACAAAAGGTATATTTAGACATCATTCCTTTTACAAGGCTTAGGCACACACACACATTGCATCCAAATGTGTCCTTGCATCATTGTGCTCAATTAGTATAACACATTTACACACTTGATATTGTATGCTCATGCATTAGAACTAAATTGACAAATTTTGTGAATTACATGTTCTAGGACTATATCTAGAAAATGACATACATTGTGCTTATGTGCTTGTTTGTTTGTGTTTTTGTGATATCAGACTTGAATTTGTTCTTATATTACTCCTTATTGAGTTTTGATCGATTTGGTTACTCATTCATTAGTTTTCATGTTCCGAGTAGGAAGTTACGAAATTTTCCATGCACTTACAATGCATTGTCATTGTCTTCGTGTATTGAGCAGTGTTCTAGTAATCAGCCTAGTTAGCCGATTAGTCGGACCAAAACAGCTAGGCAGTCGAAAAACGTACCGAAAAGGTGAAAATCAGACCATTTCTGCGGTGGGCTTGTAATCGGACACGTGAAAATCAAAGCCGTTCACTCCACCGTTCTTCTGCACCGAAAATCAGCTGGAATAAGGCGTGAGATCACCGTTTTCAGTGACTAGACCAGCTAGGGTTTGGTCGGCAATGGAGACAGGCGTGAGGTTGAAGATGAAGTTGAGGAAGGTGGGGTGCGTTTAGCAGCGGACATGGGTGCACACATGCTTTACTTGAGTTAGGTTGGCCAACGTTTGGGCTTGTGTTTGGGCTGTGGCGTGAGCTCTGATTTGAGTGGCAAATAATGAAACGCCCCCTGATCTCTTATAAAATCACAATAACTTCAATCTTCCTTAAATAATTACACTTATATCCCTATCGTGATTTTGATGCCTTAGCGTGGGTTTTATTGGGTCAATTGAGGCTTATTGGGTTAGATGCAACATTGGGCCTAGGCTTAGTGGGTTTTCTTTGGATTTGAATGTGGAATTTGCTTGTAATTATGTTTTTCAATTAATCCCCGATTAATCGGCCTAGGCGCTAGGCGCTGGGTCTCCGCCCGACTAGCACCTAGCGCTTACTAGAACACTGGTATTGAGTTGATTTCATAACATTTGGTCAAAGTTTCATAGTCGTATTTGTATGTGAGGGAGTCATAGTTTGTAATCCAAAGATGGATTCAAATTTGAAGTTTGGAGGCTGAAATACGGTCGAAGAACGTGAGAGGAGCGCAAGGGAGGCGAAGATTAATTGCACCCATTCGAGCCTCACGGGAACGGAGGCCCTCTGCCCCCTTGAAACTCACGTGGCTCTCATGGGTGGCTGACATGGAAGCCCTCTATTGGTTGTCCAAATTGCTTCCTTTCCCTCTCCTTTAAATGTCTCATTTCCCTCCTATTTCATTTAATAAGAAAATATGAAAAATAAGAGTGCAGAAATTTTCTCTCAACTTTCTCAACTTCCAAACACCATAACTTTCTCATTTCTCATCCGATTTGAGTGATTCAAGTTGAAGAATCTTTGTATTGAAGTTCCCTACCTTCTCCAAGTGACTTTGCAGCCATTTGATCAAGTTTTGTGGTGGCCCTACACACAAAACCGAAACTGCACGAAAATTGTCAAGGTATTGTTTCATCTTTGAGTTTTGATCTTTCAAGCCTTCAATTACCTTGGGTTTTCTTCTTCTATATGTATGTGTTACATTGAAAAATGCTATTGAGAAGAAGAGCTTCAATTATAAGCTAATCTAGTCTAATTAGAGACTTGAATTTGAACTAGTTTTCTAGAAATATAGGTTTTCACATGTTTGTGAGTAGTATTGTGATTAGTTTATTATCTAGGGCTATTTGTACTTTGATTGAATTTATTTCATGATTGACAGCCTTATCATGTGCTAGGATCTATTAGTTGAACAAATCTAAGATTAGCACATTTGATTTTGTATTTAGAGCTAATTAGAATTTAATTGATTATTGTGTATATACTTGCTCTAAATACTTGCTAGAATATTCTTTGATCATATCTTGTGATTCTAGCATGTTTGTGTATGTTTCTAATATCTTGAATATGTGTTTTATGTATATGATTTATTCAAGTGTTAGTTTCACGAATGAAACTAGGAATTACATGTGTTAGGTGTTTCACATGCTCTAGGTTTTAATTCATGTTTTGTAACTAGACTATCTTGATTTATGTTCTCACATGCTTATGTATAGTTTCCATAGAATGTATTGATCACATGTTCTATGTTGAGTGCTTGTTTGCATCATTTGCATTCATTGATCACACTTAGGAAGTCCTTGTAAAAGGCATGAAGTCTTGGCTAGGACAAGTTGTCCGGATAGTCAAGTAAGAAAGTCTTGGTTAGGACAAGTGGTTTGGATAACCAAGCAAGAAGTCATGGCTAGGATCAGGGAGATCCGGATAGCTATGCAAGGAAGGCTTTCTAGAGGCATGAGTGCCTTTGATAGAAAGTTGTCTATGACATTGGTAGGCACAGGATATTGATTAGACATAGAGTCTAATAGAGAGTGTTATATGGGATGTGTTTTCACTCTTGAGGAATTTCTAATCTATCAATGGTATTAAGTAGACATAGATTCCAATAGAGAGTGTTTTCATACTTTTGAGGAATTTCTAATCTACCAATAGGGTTGGGTAGACATAGAGTCCAATAAGGAGTGTATCATGAGTTGGTCACTTTTGAGGTAATTTTAATCTATCATCCAATTAATATAGTACCCATGTATGTTTCCTCTTAGGTAGTTCAACCCATGTATGTCTCCTCTTAGGAGGTTTTACCACGTTAAAAAAAATCTTTTTTGTTAATTCTTCCCATCTCTACCTTTATATTTGTAAATGTGTATGGTTTAATCTTGTTTCATAATCTTCATTTCAAGATGTCATTGTAAAAAAGATTATGTAAGTGTGGGATGCAAGCACATCATTTGATCAAAGTTGTAAATATCATTCTTTTTTATATTGACTTATTTTGTATATAATTATGTCTTGATTAATACTTGTACATATTGAACATAATTGTGAATATAAGTATTCTTTGGTTTTAGTTTTAATATAATTTCTTCACTTGCAACTTGTGGACTTAATAGACAATGATTTATTGAAAATGCTTTTATATTGTCTACACATATTTTATATTATTTAAGTGTTGTGATTCAAGCTACCTAGAGGGACAAACTCTTGTTTATTTCAAAGGATTGAAAAAGGTATAATAACCTATTCACCCCCCGGTATGCTTTAAGCAATTTAATCGCATTTGTATATTTCAATTGGTATCAGAGCAGGTCGTTAGAAGGAAAGAGATCCGAGATACACTCACAGTTGATTGCTTAGTGATCGGATGATAAATGTACCTAATTAAGGTCCTCATTTCCTATCGTTTGTTCTCGTTTTCGAGCATGTTTTTGTATATAATGGGTTTTGTGAGCCATGTGTAGGTACATGTTCTCTACATTTGGTGTTTGAGCTTAAAGTTAAGATTGGGAGGCAAAACCGAGCAAAACAATGAAGAATTGGAAACCATGAAGAGTTGTCGTGGCCTCGCCATTGACCCAAACCGTGGCGTGATTCATGGTCAACCGCGACAAGCAAAATTAAATGTTCCGCGGTGGATCCACCGTTGAGCCAGAACGTGACATTGAGACTACGGCACTGGTCAACTCTATTTTCCAAAAGTTAATGGGCTAATATTGCAAATGCCCATACAGAACACCCAAATTTTTGGGGCTATATCTCCCTCCTCAGATCAAACTGGGATTAGTACCACATATTTTCAGAAAGCCCCAAAAGTCTACTTTCCAGCGGTTTTTACAGATCGCGATTCCGAGCTTTCTAAAGGGAGTTATGCCCATTTCCTTGACGGTGCGTGAGATTGGAAACCTGACTGTGGCAACGACAACGGCAACGACATCAGCATTTAGACCTCGGAAATTACTGTCGTTGGAGCGCCGTCGCGCCCAACCGTGGTACACCTGATGCCAAGACCGAGGCAAGCCATTTTTGAGGGGCAAATGTGTTCTTCGAACCCCAATTCGTCCCCAAACTTTCTCTAACTATAAATACACCACTTTCCTCTCTTTTCTAAAAAACAAGAACACACACAAGAATATAGCAGCCCCCCATTTTCTTCATCTTCTTCACAAACCAAGATAGAGAGAAGCTTCCAAAGCTCCCATGAAGGTTCTCCTCCATGGGAAGCTCACTACCACCACTTTCTACCCATCATCCACCACTTTTGAGAGTTGATTGCAAGGAGATAGGAGTGGTCTATGACCAATTTCAAGCTAGGGATTCATGGAGCTCTTGGAGGGATTTCTTCAAGGGTTATCTCCTTAAAACTCATTCTCTTTATATTTCATATCTTCTTAATTGTGTAATCCCCACTTGGGAAATATTGTAAACCTTATTTGTGCTCAATATATGTTGGTTGTTTTTATATTCATTTGGGTTTTGATTTGTTCTTGTTATTATTGCATAATCTCTTATCTTGATATGCATGTGTGTGGAGATTGAAAATTGATATGTGTTCATGGATGAGATTAGGAGTAGATTAACTTAAATATAGGAGTAGTTGTAATTAAATATCCCAATTGTGTGTGTATGTCTGTGGAAGGTCAAAATTAACTTGTATGGATGGGTATTGAGTGTTTGTGGGTTTTTGGTTGTGCTTAAGAGGACCAATCCGGGTATAACCTTAACCACTTAGCTCTAAAGAATGGATGAAACTTGTTCTATGCATGACCTTTGCTAGAGTAGGTTTTGGCTTATGTTCGTATGCTTAATGGTAGGGAATTGAGGCACAATTGCTCTAGCCATGACCTTTGGGGAGTGATTCGTGTCTCAAATCCCTTAGTTGAGATTATAAGCACAATTGTTCTAGCCATGACCTTTGTGGAGTGATTTGTGTTTGTGAATCTCTTAATTGAGAGAATAAGCTCATAACTTGAATTGGATGAACTTAATGCCTAACAATCAACTATTTGTGCACTTATGTATGGTAAACCTATTGTACCTTGTATGACCACAATCCTACATCTCTCCTAGCCACTTTTTTATTATTTGTCTCTTTAAACACCATTCTCACCATTTCATATTCTTTTGTTTTTATTTGCATTCCTTTCATTTACATTTCCACACACACCACACCGCAATATCCATACACCTCACACACAACATTCTCACCATTTCCGTATTCAATTTACATTGCTTTCAATAAACACTAGAACTCGATACAGTTGACGGATGACACCTTCCTGTGGACGATACCCTTGTTTGTTGCTATACTAGTCTCTAGTCACTTGCACTAACCAGGTGTACTTGAGATATAAATATTTTGACATGCAAAACGACACTTGTCACTTAGGTTTTTAGAGTCATGGTCCTTCAAGAAAAGACGATATCCGAAGGAGCTTATAACTCTAGATCTCCACTACTAAAAGACTATAACTATGGTTGTTGGAAACTCCGGATGAAAGCTTACATATGTTCCATTGACGAGAGGGCATGGATGATGGTAGAAAAAGGTTGCAACTCTCCCAACAAGACACTCAAAGATGGATCTACTATTTCTAAGCCTAGGAGTGAATGGAATACAAATGAGTTTGAGTTGGCAAATTGGCATCATCGGGCGGTGAATGCCATCTTTGAAGGAGTGGATAGTAGGCAATTCTCCTATATCCAAAATCTAGAGACCGTTAAGGAAGCATGGGATGCTCTCCAAGTTACCAATGAGGGAACTAAGGCAGTTAGGAAGTCAAGGATCAAATGCTTACATCGCAATTTGAAATGCTGCAAATGAGTGAAGAGATATAAGTTTGAAGACTTCCAATTCAAGCTTCTAAACATTGCCAAGCAATGTCAAGCACTTGGTGTACCAATCTCTAGAGAGCACCTCAATTGAAAGATCTTAAGATCTTTACCCAAACAGTCTCTTTGAAGGAGATGTTAGTGATTTGAGGGTCATATTGACTAAAAGGTCTTTGAGGTTGTCTACTCACTCGGGTCAGTTGTTGTTTCGTATACCCTTTTGTTTCTTTAGAGAATTTGAGGTTATGAAATGAAAAGAAAATGCCTTCTTGGTTTTATTGATTACTTGCTCTGTGTTGTTGAGAAATGGTGAATGTTTTTAGCTTCATTTAGTGTTTGTATTTGGTTTAGTTGGATGGATTCCTTTTGGTTCCTGACAAAAATTATGTGAAGGGAAAGAAGGAGAAGGTTTTGAATTTGTTGCTTTGATTGCTTTTATATGAACCTTAATTTGGAGTTTTGGATACATTTTCTTTTGTTTTTGAGATATTTGGGATAAGAAATAATTTAAATTTTGAGTCGTTAAATGGATGTTTTAGTTGGGAGAACTTGAGGTTTGCTTTTATTAACTGTATTTCATTATCAGAATATTCTAACCCTTTTTTTTCTTAGTGTTTTGGTGTCCATTGGAGTTTAGTAAATGATAAGATGATTGTCTAATGGGAGTGTTGGTACGTAATTGGTTATTGGATTATGAGGTGTGTTTGGTTGCAGGAGAAGTTTCATTGCCTGGTGGGAAGGCAGACGAGGGGGATAAGTGGCTATCACTCAAGTGACACTCGAAATAGGACGATGTCGGAGAGTAGCACAATAGTAAGTAAAGTTCGTTCCCACAGGGATCGAGTGACTGATTACCGAAATTGATTAGCCTATTTGCTATTCAAACAATCAAAAATGGTTGGTTTTCCAATTAAGTAAATTAAACTAAACTAAACTAAAATAAAACTAAAACAAAACTAAATGCTATTGTGAAAAAGAAATAACACGAAAATAAACACAAGTGTAATAATAGAGAGAAATATGCTAGGATTTGACTACACCCCACCCTATGTCGATTTCCGTTCTAGACTCAATTATTCACCCAAAACATGCTCATGTATTTCATAGATTCATGCACCCAAATGTTAACCCACAATCTCGGTCGAGTAGAATAGATCGCACCCAAAATCATACCCAAGCCTATCTCTCGATTACTCGGAATATATGAATGAGTTCATTAAGAACCTTGGCACACTAAGGAATCCTATACGCTAGCCTAAGTAGGTCTACTTTTCTAGACATGTATAGAGGGCATTTTATCGAGCACGTGGCGTGCGTCTCCGGTCAGTACATAACACACCACAAAAATTCATTCAAAAGGAGATCAAACAATTGAAAAGCATTAAGCACACAAAAATACCCATACAAACCACACTTGCACAAAATGAATAAACAAAGGTCAATAGATATAAATATTCATGGGTGGGGTTCATCAAATCCTAACAATGAAAGTTTAGCTCATATTACAACTAATAGCCATACAACAAATAATCTCAAATAAATACATGGCTATAACAAAGGATAAAAGAGAAAAAGTTAGAGAAAACTATAATGGAGAGCTTCCTCTTCTTCCTTTTTGCTCCACTCCTTTTTCAAGCTCCTTCAATTTTCTTTCTCCCAAGAACAAGAAAAGATCATAGATTGGTGTCAAGTGTCTCTTGGATTGTGTAGGAATTTAGGAAAGATGGAGTCTTGGAGGAGTAGGAGAGTTCCCTTTCTTTGGAGAGTGTTCTCTTTTCTTTTTGTGTCTCCTCTCTTTTTTCAAGCTCCTTCAATTTTCTTTCTCCCAAGAACAAGAAAAGATCATAGATTGGTGTCAAGTGTCTTTTGGATTGTGTAGGAATTTAGGAAAGATGGAGTCTTGGAGGAGTAGGAGAGTTCCCTTTCTTTGGAGAGTGTTCTCTTTTCTTTTTGTGTCTCCTCTCTTCCTTTGAAAATACCAAAGAGAGGTATTTATAAGGGAGCCAAAAATAGGGCAAAAAGGGGGCAAAATTTCTTCTAGAAGATGAGCTGGCGGGCTGCCGCTGTTGCCCTACCGCAACGAAGCCGCGGCGCTCTGATGAGGTTTCTGTCGCTACCTTCGTCGACCGGGGCAAAGCCGCGGCGAGGCCTCGGCGCTCTGATGTCCAAAACCCCAAACTTTCCAAAATTGCACATTTGGCCCTCAGATTTTACCTTTATAACAAAAACACCCATGCTATCAAAATTTCTGCAAAAACCTCAATCAAACCATTAAACACTCGGTTTTTCCCGAGAACCGAACTCAAAATGATACGGAAATGGGGCTACACTTTGTATATAAATGAAGCAATCAATAAGGATGACGGAGAGACTGCAACAAGGGAGGCTAAGGAGGAGATTGGGTTGGATCCTTCACTTGTAGACATTGTTACTGCCCTTGAGCCATTCTTGTCTAAGGTATTTAAGGATGTTTCTTCTTTGTTCATGATATGACATCAATTGATTGAGATATATGTAATTTGGGTGAGTGTGAAATCAGGTTCAGATGACTTATGTGACAAAATTGGGTTCAAATGAGTTGTGGAATTGTAGGCATCTATATATACCTAAGCATAGAAGTGAAGTTGATTTCCATATTATGTGAAGTAGATTATAAAATCTTGACAAGTCCTCTGCTTATTTTGCTTCTTTAATTGGTAGTTTTCAAGTACTCTGGTTAGTGGTTTGTAGGGGGAGGGGAGACGTTACAGATTTTAGTTAGGATGAACTAGAAGGAAGCGAGTGGTTGGCATAAGATTGCATGAAAACATGGTTTTGTGCAGAATTATTTTTCTTCCCTTATAATTTATTTTTTTATTTTTTTATTTTTTTTGAGATATGTTTTCTTAACCTGAATATTAATGTGATATAAGTTTGGTTAAAATAGAACTAGGTTTGCTCCTTTTGCTTTATGTTCAAAATTTTCATCAATGTAGAACTGTGTCAAAAATGCAGCTGTTGGAGTCTATATCTTAAATGTGTATCCATAAAAATCAGTTGCCAAGCATGAACATTTCTAAGAACTTTTGATGTACTTGCCGGTGTGTGGCTTGAAATTTTTCCAAGGGTATGGCAGCATAGTTTATTTAAATGAGAAAAACCCGTGCTAGCAGTTCGACTCATACCATCGCTCTAGTATTAGAGCTTACTTGGGGTTACTAAGTGCATTCCATTTCCATATGCTCTTGCCTCTGCAGGAAAGATATGATCTTGGAAGTTTAATGTAGTCTAAAATACATAACAATCTAACAACAGAGTTCAAATAGAGTTTGTAGATAAAAAGACAAGCAGAATTGGCAATTTAAGGGCCCAAGCCCGCACTTGACCCAAACCCTCAAAAAGTCCTCAAAATTTATAATTTTTTTTCTAGTGGCGGCGGAAGATGTGCCGTGTTGACGTGCCTTTTGAAAATTTTGAGGGCTTTTTGAGGGTTTGAGTCCAGTGCGAGCTTGGGCCCTTAAATTACCAACCCTAGATGAGGATAATACGAAAATTGCAAACGCTCATCAACAATGTTTATTAATGACAGCAGAAAACACAATCACAACAACAACTTATTTTCTTTGCTATTGAACTTGTTCACCTCTTTCTTGAAAGCAGGCATGGCGGTTTTGTGCAAAGTCACTTGGACCTTGAACCCATATTTCTTTCCACCATTTGCAACAGAGTAAGGCAAGAAAAAGCAAGGTTCAAAACTGCCCAGAATCTGCCTTGTAACTGGGAAAATAGTTACAGGAGCTCCCCAACCAAAGTCCACATTGGAATGGCCTATATGCCTCCAATCCGTGAATCCACTCACTTCTTTCCCTACCATGATACCATCTCCACAATGTAGTTCTTGAAAGTCGATATACGAATCAATGTACTCATCGTTTGCATTGACTTTGCTCTTCTTTATCAGCTCCGCAGTTTTCCAGAGAGGTTGCTCCACAAGTTCTTTCGCGCTAATTTGGGCATACAATGAATCACAGCCGTTTCCCTAGTACCCGAACGGTAGTGGTGGCTTAACTAGTCTTCGGATATTGGTTAAATACGCAAACTTCACGTTCTCATTGCCGGGAATGGTGGAATCTTGGTAGATTTCTTGGATAAGGAATGGTGATGTAAGATGAATATGGAAAGATGATGTCTTGGTGAATATTCTTGGCTAGGAAGTGGTGGTTAGGTCTAAAAATAGAAAATGGTTATATAAGGGAATGAATTAGGTTAGGGGTAAAGAAGTAAATTCCTGAAATTTAGCATTTTCTATGCAAAGAAGCGACCTTGGGCCGACTTGGAGAGTT
Source organism: Acer campestre (assembly GCA_954870605.1). Classification (NCBI taxonomy): domain Eukaryota; kingdom Viridiplantae; phylum Streptophyta; class Magnoliopsida; order Sapindales; family Sapindaceae; genus Acer; species Acer campestre. The sequence goes on from OX940809.1 coordinate 10,102,098, forward strand.
GCTAACCCGAGACGAAAGTGACCTTGGGGCGACTTGGTTGGGCTCACCTTGAGGTCGCTTTTTCCTCTGTTTGATGATTCTGAACCCGAGATGATAGCGACCTTGGGGCGACCTGGTTGGGCGACCTGGTTGGGCTCACCTTGATATCATCTTTTTGCTCTGTTTGAAGAGTCTGAACCCGAGATGATAACGACCTTGGGGGCGATCTGGTTGAGCTCGCCTTGTGGTCTATTTCTTGTCTGGTGGAGAATATTTTGAGTTGAGAGGATAGCGACCTTGGGCCGACCTGGTTGATGTCACCCTGAGGTCGCTTTTGTGTCTATTTTGCCCTTTTGTGCTTCACTTTAGCTCTATCCAAGACCATTGAGCTCCAAATCTAACTTAAACTTGTACAACTCATTTAAATGGTTAAAAACATGGTTTTACCCGAGAAACGAACACAAAAAGATAAGAAAATGGGGCTACACAAAGTATAGAAGTGAAGCAATCAAACCTTCATGTTAAAAGACAATTCAAATCATCACACATACATAAAATGAAACATAGTTAAAAGATAAAATCAACATCTGAAAACTAAAACGAAAATGCTGTAGAATTGTCCATTAAAAATTTCGAAGGAAGTGCCAAGTAGTTAACTAAATACGATTCTAATATTTGTCAAAACATTCAGAAGATACTTGAAGAAATTATACTGTTAAATATGCATTTTTGGAACATCAATTTTCCTCAAGGCCTATTATTTTTATTGTTCCTCCTTTGCCCCTAATCCCACAAACTACTCTAATCAATCCAAAATCAAACTCGAAAATCAAACTCGAGTTTGAAAATCAAACTCGAAATTTGAACAACAACAACCAAAATAAAAAAAAAAAAAAACCCAAAAAATCAAAACCCTAATCACCATTCATAGTGACAAAGCTCAAAATTTTCACAATAACAAGCTTTAACAACTCTTATAAACAACAATTAAATACAAAATTCCGATTTCTACAAAATTTTCAAAATAACAATCAAATTTTGTGGAGAGTTACGTACAAAGATAATTGAAGAGGAAACCTAACCTTTTCGCTTTTTAGGCGAGTATCTACGAGAAGTCTCTCCTGCTCTTTGTTTTGCACTTCTGCCAATTACACACACAAAGACAAAAGAAAGAAGTTGATTCAAGAAAGAAAGAAAAATGAAGAGTCATAGAGAGAGAGATGACAAGTAGAGAGATACTAATTAAAAAAAAATCAGATAGTAAATTACAAGTAAAATTTCAAAATGGTCCCTAATTATATAGTGTAAAATACCTTTCTATCCTTGCTTATACCGTTTGTTAAAAAAAAAAAAAAAAATTTGTCATGTCAGAATTCTCCAAGTATATAAATATCTTTTTACTATGCTAATAATTGTAAATAAAATAAAATATGAAATACCATATATACCCTTTATTTTCTATAGATCATTTATAAATATATAAGTATTCTAAGTAATTTTAAATCACATTTAAGATATTAATGGAATAGAAAGTTACAACAAATTCAAAAAATAGAAAACTTGCTATAATTAGGAATTTGAAGCCTTTTTTTTATAAAGAGCTAATAGAAATCACTTATTCAAAATTTGTTTTGTCCTTATCCAAATGAATGTAGAATAAAACAAATCCAAAATTTTCAATCACTTGCAAATCACACACATTAATTTCATTTATGTAATGGGAATTAAAAAAATTTGAACCTCCCTCGGATCCCCATTCGCGGCGCAAAAGAGTGCGCGCCATTTCTATCTTTGTATTTCCGCCCCCAAACATTTTTCTAGTTTGGGTATCAAAATTCAAACTAAAAACAAACCCCCCCAAAAAAAAAAACTTGAATTTTTCCGCCCATATCCCCCCCTCCAAAACCCACCATTACAAATTCATGTTCTTGCCTCCACCATTTCATCACCTAAATATTTCTCTATATCTCTATCTCAAGTCACAACAATGGCTGTCCTCTCTCTTTCTGAAAATGATAACAAAGAAAACATCCCTCCTTTCACTTCAAAGCAGTCTGCTAAGTGTCCTCCTGCTCCTTCCTCCTCCACCACCTACAAGAGAAGAAGAGTCAGACGCCCTCTTCAAGATATCACCAATCTCTTCAACTCACAAGTTGATTCAAGTCTAGCAACCTCTCTTGTTTCTTTGCAACCCATTTGCCGGAAAAGAAGAGCTGACGCCGGTCTTGAGTCCATGTGCAAGAAGACCCATTTAATTTATTCGATTCGAAATTTCAGATAGCATATATATATATATATATATATGGGATAGGATCCCTGACCTTAATTTTTATACAAGATTTGACACAACTCCATAGCCATTAGATTTGAAAGATTTGGATGGTTAGGATTTGAGGATTATATAATGATTAATTACTGTCTCTTCTACCTAATTAATTACTTACATTTTCTCTTTCCTCTATCAAGTTTTGTAATTTAATAACTTTATATATTTTCTCCCTCTAATTAAGCTACCATTAATCTATCTTTTCCTAATATCATTTTTGCCTTTGAAACTGAATAACAAAAAGAAAAAAACACGGTTCTATTTATGTTGTGAGATTCTCTATACTGTTTAGCATTTCAATAATTCAATTTATTTGTTAGATTGTTTTGGATGTAAAGCAGTTTAGCCTACTTCCTTTGGCCACATCCACACAAGAAAAGGACTTAATGAAGATGGTCTAGAATATAGGTGTACAGTTTTTACCCCATTTATTTTTGTAATACAAGGTAAATGAATTATATTAAACCCAAAAAAAAAAAAAAACAATCAATAAACAAAAAATTTGTCAAAAAAAAAAAAAAAGTTAATACTAAAAACCTCCTCTCACCTTTTAACTATTATTGCAAATATTTTTATTTTAAAAACCTTCCCTACAAACTAACACTGTTAACAGGGACGAAGCTAGAATTTTGGCTTTAGGGGGGGGGAGGGTGTCAAGACAAAAACAAATATTTAAGTTGACGAAAGACGAATATATTAATATTTAAAAGAAATCAAATGTAATAATGTATAGTCTTATATGTAATGTATAATAGTACAACAAATAAATTACTAAATAAAATAGACATAGCTTTATGAATCAAGATGGAACTCGACGCTCTTTTAAATTTATAAAATCGTCTATAATTGAATATATATCAAGTTGCTATATAATTTCCCTTTCAAGTTTCAATATACATGATCAAAGAGTTAGTAAGAAATTCATTTTATATATAGCTATAAACGGCATCTAAATAGTTGCAGTTGAAAACATTTAAATAACAAACTATATAATAACTATAGCAAAATCATATTAATAACCTAAAATATTTATTATTTTGTAATCTATTACCTGAAATTATTCGGATAAAGAATAAGAGGAATTTAGTTACAACAATAGTAATAAAATTATTTTAGTGAAAAACAAGAAATTTTTATTAATTTACGATTCCCAACCTAAAATCTTGAAGAGTGATAAAGATAACGTGAAAGGTTAAATTGAATAATTATTAATAAACAAACTATTTAAAGTAAATAATTGTGTCAACATAAGATAAGTATAAGTATATTAATGATTTATTTTTATTTTTATTTTTGGCATTGGAAATTAAAATAAAGAAAGGAAAATAGATTGATGGAATATATTTATTAATTAATTTATACTAACAGTGTCATAATTTATTACCTGCATACTATAATATCAATCACCCCCCCCCCCCCCCCCCCCATCAAAAAAAAAAAAAAAAAAAAAATTTGCCCCTGACCGTTAGCTTTCCATTTTTGTTCAGAGTTTAACTATTAAAAAGCTTAAAATGTCTATATTTAAGCTTTAATTGTATGAATTAACTATTATACCCTCGTAATTTTACCAAATAAATTAATAAAATGATATAAAAGTTGTGAATGTTAGCTTGAAAAGGAGAAGTTATTTGCGGACAATTTTATCCATAAAAATAACAAAACTATTAATGAACCAAAAACATTGAAAATGGAATATCTACTTGCACCATTATAGTCCTAACTATTTCCCACAATGTTTTATTCCTTCTTTCCGCTACACAATTTTGCCGCGGAGTCCTAGGAATAAATAAATATTTTTCTATACATTTCTTGCTAAACAATTCCTTGAATTGCTCAGAAAGATATTTACGTATTCGGTTTATTCTTTAAACTCAAAAGTTTATCATCTAATATGATCCTCAACCAAACAATCTATAACAATCCAATGCTTTTGATTTATGGGAGATCAATAGACATGATAGAGACGTCAAAAGATATTAATGAATGTAACTAGATATGAAATTTTATGTCTAGCATTTACAATCATTCAATCACAAATGCTATAATGAATTAGTTGCAATGGAATTCCTAATCTAGTTCCTTACTAAATAGTTTCTAGTTGTTTTTCTTGCTAGATAATTTGAATGACCTTTTAGATAAATGAGTCCAATTAGTCCTCTCTGACTGATATACTCATTCTATCTAGTCTAACATGACTTAATCTAGCTTGCCAAAATATCAGCATCATCACCATTGCAGTGATTGAAAAACAAACAAAATTATAACCGTACAAACTGACGTATAATACTGTGAAATTATTCAACAACTATCAAGTACCATATGAATATAATTTTCTAAAACAATATTCATACAACAATCATGATTATTAATGATAACCTAAATCAATGAGGATAACCGCATATAGTAAATTCAGTTAGATCTCAAGTGTATATTAGAACATTGTGGTAGCCAAAAATGGCCCATAGGCCCAAAGGAGCAAAGCCCAGACTTATGTTACCTTGGCCCAAACTTGAGATAGCCCAGCAGGAATTGCAACAGAACGATTTGGTCGACTGAAGACCAAGTCAGCCGTGAGTGTTAAGCAGCGAGATTTTGGGGGAGAAAATCTCTCCCAGAATCTCGCCTACAATCCGCCCACTATCCTACCTACCTGTTTCGAACGGTAACCAGGTTTTGGCATATAAATAGAAGAGCACCCTCTTAAAGGAGGGGGGATACAAAATCAAGCTTAAAATAGCGTATTGAAACTCTGTCTCTAAGAATCCTAGTGACCGGAATCCAGCATTCACGATCACTACAACTGTTGCTCAGCCCAAGCATAACTAAGGCTAACAATTTCACCCCCCTTTCCTTTTTCGTTTATTTTCTTTTTCATCTGTTTTGTTCTTGATTTCTTTATTGCAGGTTCAATATACAACACATTGTAAGGTCGATCGACCTAGTTATTTTTGCAGGAATATAAGTCAATCGACCACATCACCAACGACTCAACCCAAGTTGCATTGGGCCTAACGAAACATAAACCCGATCCATATCGATTGTAGGTCGACCCCCTACAGTTTGGCGCCCACCGTGGGGCCCGTCGCAACTATACGAGTATCAACCAAAACTTTCCAACTCTCAAACGAACAACGATGTCTGGTGAAGGATCTACCCCAACCATTGAAGAGCAGATCGTTGCATTGGTCGCTCAAACAGCAGCAAATGCAGAAAAGTTGAGAGCATTAGAAGCTGAAAACGCTGCAATTCGAGCCACTAATGAAGAACTGCGAGCCATGGTCGATGGCGTTGTACCCGACAGCGAAGATATGGGAAATCTGGTTCCTGTCCTCAATGTTGAACAAGAGGTCGAACGGCGAGGTCGAGACGCTCCAACAGGACCAGGGATCCCTGACGTGAATCCAAATGTCGGGCAGACCCAGCAGACACCCCAGACAACCCGAGTCGACATCGACCTCAACAACTTGCCTGTTCGAAACGACAACGAGCAGGATCCTGTTATGAGCAGGCAACCTGAGAATGTCTTGGGGACACCGGCATCACTTCAGTCGACACCAGGTTTGGTAAAATCTGGACCTGACCCATCTACCATTGTTAACATGGAATTTTCTCGCAGGTTTGCTGAAATGGAAGCTCTTATACAACGAATTCCTGGAGTCCCAGCTCCAATAAAAAGGAGCAACATGAACAGCTTTGCAGACTCACCCTTCGTCGACGCAATAGCGCTCGTTGAGATGCCAAAAAAGTTCAGCTTCCCAAACATGAAGCAATATGAGGGAACGACTGATCCGGACGACCACATAGCACAGTATAAACAGAGAATGTTTACTGCGGCGATTCCACGCGACCTCCGGGAGGCGTGCATGTGCAAAGCTTTCGGATCTAGTCTCAATGGTCCAGCTCTACAATGGTACACTAACCTTCCTAATAATTCAATTAATTCATTTGTGCAGCTTACAGATACCTTCGTGGAACAATTCGCAAGTAGCCGCAAGCTGGAAAAACAGTCGGACGACCTATACACTATAACCCAGAAACAAGGAGAAAATCTAAGGACATATGTAGGTCGTTTCAACAGAGAGAAGGTCCAAAATCCCTCATTGCAATCAGGCGACTGGGATATATGCCTTCAGAAAGGGCCTCAGGTTTGACTCTGACCTCTATAAAGAATTGACCAAGTATCCATGCAGGACAATGGAGGATGTGTTGGCCAAAGCATGGGCCCAAATAAAATGGGACGAAGATGAAGCTAACTACGTAAGTAAAGCCAACAACTATTCCAGCCGAAGAAACGACCGAGTGGATAGGAGGTCGAACGACAGAAGATCAGAACCTTATCCGACTGGAGATAGGGCAACTCGACAAATAGATGAAGGCTCAAGCGACGGTCGACCATACAGGAGGGCCTACCCAAGAACAAGTCGACCGCCAGCAGAAGTACCTGAGTACAATCTGAGCATCGAACCAGTCGACCTCGTAGCAGTCATGAGGGAAATGGGTAAGACAGTAAAGTGGCCAAGAAAGATGAACGCTCTACCAGAACATCGAGACGCAAAGCTGAGATGCAAATTCCATGGAGATCATGGCCATCGAACTGAAGATTGTATCGCCCTCAAGTTTGAAGTTGCAGAACTACTAAAACAAGGACATCTACAAGAGTTTTTAACAGAGAAGGGAAAACAAACCCTGGCAAGACGAAACGACAGAATGGCGAACGCAAACGACAATCCACCAGAACCACCTCGACACGACAGGGTAATAAATTTCATTGCAGGAGGTTCTGAAGTGAGTGGCATCAGCTATTCAGCGGCAAAAAGACATACACAAAAAGTGTTAAACACGGAAATTTAGCCAAGTAGGGAGCATCCGTCTATTGTCGATGAGACCGTCACCTTCAAGGCGACAGACAAATCAGATTTGTTTTCTCCCCATCATGACACACTTGTTATTTCGCTACACATTGCTAACTGTTTAACAAAACGAATTTTGATTGATAATGGTAGTTCATGCAATATTTTATTTAACAGTGCCTTGAGAGAAATACAGGTCGACGAGTCGAAACTGAGCCGTCGGACGACAATGCTGACAGGATTCAGCGGAGAACAGAAAAGCACGTTGGGGGAAATCGTGCTACCTATCTACGCTGAAGGCGTGAACCTCTATGTGAACTTCCTAGTGCTCGACTGTCAGTCGCCCTACAACGCAATCCTAGGAAGACCATGGATTCATGAAATGAAGGCAATCCCTTCGACTTACCACCAGATGATCAAATTCCCAACCAGGTGGGGAGTTCGTGAAATTAAAGGAGAGTAGAGAGCAGCTAGAGAATGCTATCAAAACGCCATGAAGAAGAAAAATGAGTCTTTATAGCAATTACAGGACTCCAAAGTCGAGTCGACACCAAACGCACCAAAAATGGAGGATCTAGACGAAGTGTCGATCGACTCAAATCGACCAGATAGAAAAGTGTTCATAGGGTCCAGACTGTCGAAGGAAGTTAGAGAACAACTGATCGACTTCCTAAAGGAACGGCAGGGCAGCTTTGCATGGTCGCATTCAGACATGGTCGGCATCGATCCAGAAGTAATAGTTCACCAACTACAGGTCGACCCCGATCATCAACCAGTAAAACAAAAGCGAAGAAAATTCACTCCGGAAAGAAACAAAGTAATCAACGAAGAGATTCAAAAGTTGATCGACATCGGCTCAGTGAGAGAAGTCCAATATCCCGATTGGTTAGCCAATGTCGTGGTCGTTAAGAAGAAGAATGGCAAATGGCGGGTATGCATCGACTTCACAGACCTCAACAAAGCTTGCCCCAAAGACTCATTCCCTTTACCCTATATCGACATGCTAGTCGATGCAACTGCCGGACACGAGCTACTCAGCTTCATGGACGTCTACTCAGGCTACAACCAGATCCTGATGCATCCAGACGACCAGAAAAAAACAGCCTTCGTAACAGAACGAGGTACCTTATGTTATAAAGTAATGCCGTTTGGTTTGAAAAATGCAGGTGCCACCTACCAATGGCTCGTAAATATGATGTTCGCCAAGATGCTTGGTTCGACAATGGAAGTCTACATCGACGATATGCTGGTCAAATCACTTGTGGCCCAACAACACATAGACCACCTCAGGCAGTCGTTCGACGTCCTCGACAAGTACGGTATGAAGTTAAATCCAACTAAATGTTCTTTTGGTGTCTCATCAGGAAAATTTTTAGGGTACTTGGTCACATAAAGAGGTGTCGAAGCCAACCCAGACCAAATCCGTTCAATACGAGAAATCGAGTCGCCCAAATGCATTAAAGACGTACAGAAATTGACTGGTCGAGTAGCAGCGTTGAACAGGTTCATCTCCAAGTCGTCTGAACGATGCCATCCATTTTTCAATACCTTGAGGAAAAACAAGGACTTCGAATGGAACGACGAATGCGAGAAGGCGTTACAGGATCTAAAAGAATATCTGACTTCGCCACCACTGCTGTCAAAACCGAAAGACAACGAGACATTACTTGTATACTTGGCCGTTTCGAGCACAGCCATCAGCGCAGTGTTAGTAAGAGAGGAAGTCGATCGACAACATCCGGTTTATTATGTAAGCAAGGCTTTGCTCGACGCTGAGACACGATACAATCGGTTGGAAAAGCTGGCACTCGCATTGGTCGTTGCAGCCCGAAAATTGAGACCATACTTCCAGTGCCATTCAATTAAGGTATTAACGACTTACCCTCTAAAAAATATACTGCATAAACCTGAACTTTTAGGTCGACTGACGAAATGGGCTGTTGAACTAAGTGAGTACGACATCAACTATCATCCGCGGACAGCGTTAAAATCACAGGTATTGGCTGATTTCCTTGCAGATTTTACACCTAACGAAAACTTGCAGGCTGAAAAAGAGCTAATAGCTCTTACGGAGACTACGTTGAAAGGAAAATGGACCTTGTCGATCGACGGTTCAAGCAATGTAAAAGGCAGTGGATTGGGATTGGTACTAAGATCCCCTCACGGGGACATAATAGAACAGTCCATCCATTGCGAATTTCGAGCGACAAATAATGAAGCTGAGTACGAAGCACTAATTGCTGGACTCGACCTAGCCAAAAGCCTAAACATCAAGAATCTCCAAGTATTTAGCGACTCGCAGTTAGTCGTCCGACAAATTAACGGGTCGTATGAAACAAGAGATCAAAGGATGACCGCCTACTTGGCCAAAGCCAAACAGATCCAGTCGACATTCGACAAATTCACCATTGAACAAATACCAAGATCGAAGAATTCACGGGCAGATGCATTAGCTTACCTTGGCTCGACAACGACAGGTGGATCAAAGTCAATTCCAGTCGTACACCTTGCAACACCAACTATCCAAGCGACAGAAATAGTAACCCCAGTCGACTACACAAGCAATTGGATGGACCCATTGCTGGATTACTTACGGGCCGACATTCTACCTGGAGATAGGACTAAGGCTCGGAAAATCAAAGCTAAAGCCGTAAAATTCTGCATCTTATATGGTAAGTTGTATAAAAGGTCTTTCACAGGACCCTATTTGAGGTGCGTAACCCCACGAGAAGCATACGCGTTCTCAAGAGTCTGCACTATGAAGAATTTGGAAATCACTCGGGGGCTCGAAGTCTGTCGAACAGAGCAATCACAGCAGGATATTACTGACCGACAATGCGCTCCGACTCCCAGAATCACGTGAAGTCGTGCGACAAGTGTCAAAGATTCGCACCAGTCTGCCATCTTCCCCCAGGTATGTTAAATTCAATCTCAGCCCCTTGGCCTTTTATGAAATGGGGGATGGACGTTGTAGAAAAACTCCCGGCTGCACCTGGAGGAGTCGTCTACATGTTGGTAATGACAGACTACTTTACGAAGTGGGTGGAAGTCGAAGCCTTACCCCAAGTACGCGACATTGAGGTACGCAACTTTGTATGGAAGCAAATTATTTGCAGGTTCGGAGTTCCACGAGAAATAGTGACCGACAACGGATCACAGTTCATTTTCTTTGACTTCAAGAACTTCTGCGATAGATACGGCATAAAACTATCATCAACACACTGAAGAAGCGAGTAGAAGCAGAAAAGAGTGAGTGGGTTGAAAAGCTTCCTGAGATCTTATGGTCGTATCGTACCACTCCTCGACGGTCGACTGGTGAAACTCCATTCTCCCTTGTCTATGGATCTGAGGCTGTGATTCTCATCGAGACTCGACTAGCAACAGCACGGAGTGAAAATCCAAACGAAGCCCAAAATAGTCGCGAGCTCGCCTTCGAGTTAGACCATTTGGATGAACGACGAGATCGAGCAGCTGTCAGAGTTCAGTCGTATCAGCAATAGGTCGCGCGACATTACAATAAGAAAGTGCATATGAGAACCTTCAAGCTACATGAATGGGTGCTACGTCGCGTTTTCCAAAACACAAGGGAAGAAGGAGCCGGAAAATTGGGGCCGACATGGGAAGGACCTTATCAAATAACATACATCATCAGTCGAGGAGCCTACAAGTTGAGAGGACTCGACTATCGAGAGTTAAACAACAGCTGGAATGCACTGCACCTAAAACAGTATCACTTCTAAACTCTAAATTTAAATCTCCTTTCAATGTTATCACTTTCCTTGACTCTTATGATACTAACAATGCATAAAGAGCAATGATGAAAAACTTATTACTAAGTTGAGAACTGAGCTCACAAAAAAATATATATACTCATTGTTCAAGTCGATTTCGACATATTATTTTGCTATGAATTTGGTCATTACAGCATTGACAGTTAGGTCGACAACAGAAACCTACTCCCAACATTCTCACTTGACAAACGAACACTGGGAGTCGGGGGGACAGCACTATAGAAATCTTGTCGACTAACGCATGTACGCGATGAAATTTGTCCACTGGCGCATGTAAACAGCACTACAGAAATCTTGTCGACTAACGCATGTACGTGATGAAATTTGTCGACTGACGCATGTAAGCGATGCAAGATTATTAAATGTCGACTAACGCATGTACGCGATAAATTGTCGACTGAACGCTTGTACGCGATGAAATTTGTCGACTAACGCATGTACGCGATAAATTGTCGACTGAACGCTTGTACGCAAATATTCTATAAATAAATATCAGCCATGTTTTGTCAATTTTTTATCTATATTGTCGTTCGACCTATGTATGAATATAAGTTTACAGGCTTATTTCGTTCAAATACTTTAAACTTGTGTAAACCCCATTATGAGATAGTCGTGTCGTTTGCACATTCAAACAAAATTCAAACTTGAAAGCATGCTAATAGATCAAAAACAGCAGTCGAAAAGAATAAGTACCATAAGAAACGGTCGAGACGACCAAATCATCCACATTACAAATTTGTTAAATAAATATAAGAAAACAAGACATATATCAGGTTGCAGTTGGGCTTGCAGGTGAGTCGACAGAAAGAGCAGCAGTCGATGGATTTGCAGAAGGATCAGCAAGGGTTGAGTCAACTGTAGGAGGATCAGCAAGAGTTGAGTCGACAAGAAGCGGGTCAGTCAGGGGCAGGTCGACTGTATTGGCACCTTCAGGGAGTGCATTTTCAATTAGAGCTTGCTCGTCGTCTTGCCCAGGCGACAACTCTTCCATCTTCTTCATTTCTTCATACAGCTCAATCATCTCTTCCATCATGGCGACATCCCATTTGTTGTGATGACCAGAGAGATATTCTTGGAAGAGCTCCGCCTTCGCTTTGCAAATGGCAGTCGACGCAATGGTCGTCAGTCGGTCCTCCAAAGCGATGACAAGCCCCTTATGCTCGTCAACCTCCGCCCGAGCCTCGGTCGACTCCTGGGCATGTCGATCCCTCGCTGCCTTCACCTCCAGTAGCTCTTTTTCAAGAGCCTTGTTCTTTTGTTTGAGCTCCTCGACGGTCTTGTCGACCTTTGCCTTCTCCATTTTTAAGACGTCGATCGACTTCCTCTGCCTCCTACATCTGTCGTTCATCACCTTGAACCTCTCATTCAACTGCAACGACCCCTGCAGAGCCTACAAAGTAGGAAAGATTCGTGTCAAATATACGTTATAAGTACCGATGAGATCAAAATACAAACTTACCTGAAACGCTGCGAGCATTGTCGTGTCGAGCACTTCCTCTGTTCTCTTGGTTTTTAAGAACTTCTCATCCGCCACAAAGACGAAGTCAGTCGACTTCTTCAAAAATGCCACCGGCGCTGAGAAAGAAGGCAATCCAGAGGAAGACTCAGTTGGCAACCCAGAGAGAGAGGCAGAAGTCGGCCGCCTGGATGTCGACTCGACCCTCTTCCCTTTCTCCACCGCCGAGCTTCTCTTCTGCTTCTTCTTTGCCGGTGACTTCTCGGGAGAAGAGGTATATACATGAGGCGCTGAAGCACCCTCCTTCGACACGTCGTCGACCTTGCATTTCTTTGCTGTTGCAGCTCTTTTTCGGGCCATTTCATCCCTGAATTTCTTCAGAGCATCAGCATCGTTGGGGAGGTTCAATCTTGCGCTCGCCATCGACGTCACTGCGAAACGACGTTCATTGTCAGATACAGGCGACAAGAATTTCATTTGGTATTGGAGAATTTCGAAACTCCTCCTAATCCAGACATACGACAAGAAGTCCTTCACACTAGGATAAGGCTTTCGCGACCTATTTAGAGTCGACCATCTCCATAGACTGCTAGGCCTAAGTTTACCTTCAGTTAATAACACTTTACAACTTCTATCTTTTTCAGGAATAGCAAGCATCGCTTCGGTGCGAGCAGGAGCAACGTCGCACGACGGTTTACTCCCTCTGCCTTTTATTTCTACAAAATGAGCTGAGAATCAGCATAAGTTATCTAAGGTAAACAAAAATACGAAACGACAATTGTCGAGCGACACTCACCAAACCTATTCCAAGTTCGTCTGTATTGATACGACCCATTTCCTGTCGACCAAGGACCATCGATTGGAGGACCTTTAGCAAAAAAGTAAGTGTTCTTCCAATATCGGTCGTTCGTCGTCGTATCAATGACTATTTGCTGTTCTTTACTCCTAGGTATTAGCATATAACGACCCCGGTCGTGTATATGCTCCTTCAAGTAATAATTATGGAGGAGACATCCCATCCCAAAAGGTAGATTGTACCTTTCGCTGAGAACACCCAAGCTCAGCAATATCCTCCATGTGTTTGGCATCAGTTGACCAGGAGCGAGGTCGTAATATAGCAGCATTCACCGCGCCAATTGGGGGACAGGGAATCTAAACCCCAAACGAAGGGTGTACTCGTAGAAACACGTCCACCCTGGTATATCCCAGTCTGCCCGTTCATATTCCTTGGGAGCACGTAGCTCGACATCCTTTGGGATACCATATATCTCCCTCAACATACATAAGTTCTCCTCCGTAATCAAACTGGCTGGACTCGCGTCGAGGACACCCAACGGTCGACCGGATGTCGAAGCTTCGTCTACGTCGACATATTCAGGATGATCGACTAATGTTGCAATGGCACGCATGCCACCTTTGTCCAGTATGCCTTTTGTATTTATGGCAACGACATTCGACGGGTCCTCTACCGTGACTTGTCGATCTACTCTATCAACTCCGGCACTATCATCTTCGCCCTCACTTGTAGTCCAATGATATTGAGGGTCAGAGATTGTATCGTCGTTCGACATGTTGACATCGTCGTTCGACATGTTGACACCAAAAGCTGACAAGGCAAAAAATGCACAAGTCAGAAACTAACGCGCTATAATCACAACCTAAGGTTTCTAAGTGTTTTGAGGCGACAGCAAATCCAATGTCAACTTGGTCTCTAGCATCCTAAAGGTCGAACGAAAAATTAAGTATGAGCCTACAATCTCTAGCATCCTAAAGGTCGAACGAAATAGTTCTCCCACAAACAAGTACACTGACAATCTAACATAGCAAAGAAGATCAAACAAAGGAAACAAACTGGAATATAACAAGAACAACGAAGAACAGCGAAGAACAACAAAAATAAAACCAGAACTTCAAGAAAACTTCAGGCAAGTGAATCTTTACATTATTTGCATATTATACTTCTTTCAAGTAACCAAGTATCACAGGAAAAGCAAGTGAAAGCAAATACCTTGAAAAAGAAAGGAATCGCCGGAAAAGTTCGGTCTGAAATCCTCGAAGAACAAAGAGTTCGTTGAAGTTGGGCTCTGAAGAGGCTCTCTGAGAACTTGAGTGGTGTGTGCAAAAGTGGCTGGAAGTAGAAGGGAGGAAATACTTATAGCTAAAACCCTTTGCATCCCTTTTGCCACGTGTCCACGCCTGAAGTGAATATAACCTTTCAGTTACCAATAATCCACGCACGCACGCACGCAACTGCTCATGATGAGTTTTTGAAATTTAAAACCCCTCATCGGGCAACACAAGCATGCCAAAATTAAATGCTTCTGACGTCATTCTAGGGTTTTTGAAGCAGCAGATGTCTTTTCGATTTGACTTTTGGTTTGCCCTCATTACAAAAAACTCGTCGAACGACGTTGGTAGTACGACATCTTTTGCTTCAACGAACAGCACAGTTCGTATCGACCTAAGTTGGTGCTTCAATACAATTCATTACAAGTTAATCCCAGCTGGAGTGCTCAAACGACCTCGAGAAACCATATCAGGTAGGCAGCGACAAATCAGGTCGACTCAAGTTTGGTCGCTCGACATTAGTCGACACGATATAAATCACTCTCTACTTCGTTGAACTCTTTAGAGAGTGGGGGACAAACTGTGGTAGCCAAAAATGGCCCATAGGCCCAAAGGAGCAAAGCCCAGACTTATGTTACCTTGGCCCAAACTTGAGATAGCCCAGCAGGAATTGCAACAGAACGATTTGGTCGACTGAAGACCAAGTCAGCCGTGAGTGTTAATCAGCGAGATTTTGGGGGAGAAAATCTCTCCCAGAATCTCGCCCACAATCCGCCCACGATCCTACCTACCTGTTTCGAACGGTAACCAAGTTTTGGCATATAAATAGAAGAGCACTCTCTTAAAGGAGGGGGGATACAAAATCAAGCTTAAAATAGCATACTGAAACTCTGTCTCTAAGAATCCCGGTGACCGGAATCCAGCATTCACGATCACTACAACTGTTGCTCAGCCCAAGCATAACTAAGGCTAACAATTTCACCCCCCTTTCCTTTTTCGTTTATTTTCTTTTTCATCTGTTTTGTTCTTGATTTCTTTATTGCAGGTTCAATATACAACACATTATAAGGTCGATCGACCTAGTTATTTTGCAGGAATATAAGTCAATCGACCACATCACCAACGACTCAACCCAAGTTGCATTGGGCCTAACGAAACATAAACCCGATCCATATCGATTGTAGGTCGACCCCCTACAAACATCATGGAGTACATATTTAAGCTACCATGCAAACCCAATTTGTAGGTACTTAATTCCAAAATTGTTCTCACATATATACATCTTGTTTCTATTAATCTAATTTTACTCAACGTATGCTTTACATTTTCTTGTTGGATGGTATATCCTTACTTATCTACAGTCCACAAAGGACGAGATTCAAAAAGAAAATACCTAGCCGGAAACTTATCAGGTAGGCAGCGACAAATCAGGTCGACTCAAGTTTGGTCGCTCGACATTAGTCGACACGATATAAATCACTCTCTACTTCGTTGAACTCTTTAGAGAGTGGGGGACAAACTGTGGTAGCCAAAAATGGCCCATAGGCCCAAAGGAGCAAAGCCCAGACTTATGTTACCTTGGCCCAAACTTGAGATAGCCCAGCAGGAATTGCAACAGAACGATTTGGTCGACTGAAGACCAAGTCAGCCGTGAGTGTTTATCAGCGAGATTTTGGGGGAGAAAATCTCTCCCAAAATCTCGCCCACAATCCGCCCACGATCCTACCTACCTGTTTCGAACGGTAACCAGGTTTTGGCATATAAATAGAAGAGCACTCTCTTAAAGGAGGGGGGATACAAAATCAAGCTTAAAATAGCATACTGAAACTCTGTCTCTAAGAATCCCGGTGACCGGAATCCAGCATTCACGATCACTACAACTGTTGCTCAGCCCAAGCATAACTAAGGCTAACAATTTCACCCCCCCTTTCCTTTTTCGTTTATTTTCTTTTTCATCTGTTTTGTTCTTGATTTCTTTATTGCAGGTTCAATATACAACACATTGTAAGGTCGATCGACCTAGTTATTTTGCAGGAATATAAGTCAATCGACCACATCACCAACGACTCAACCCAAGTTGCATTGGGCCTAACGAAACATAAACCCGATCCATATCGATTGTAGGTCGACTCCCTACAAACATCATGGAGTACATATTTAAGCTACCATGCAAACCCAGTTTGTAGGTACTTAATTCCAAAATTGTTCTCACATATATACATCTTGTTTCTATTAATCTAATTTTACTCAACGTATGCTTTACATTTTCTTGTTGGATGGTATATCCTTACTTATCTACAGTCCACAAAGGACGAGATTCAAAAAGAAAATACCTAGCCGGAAACTTATCAGGTAGGCAGCGACAAATTAGGTCGACTCAAGTTTGGTCGCTCGACATTAGTCGACACGATATAAATCACTCTCTACTTTGTTGAACTCTTTAGAGAGTGGGGGACAAACTGTGGTAGCCAAAAATGGCCCATAGGCCCAAAGGAGCAAAGCCCAGACTTATGTTACCTTGGCCCAAACTTGAGATAGCCCAGCAGGAATTGCAACAGAACGATTTGGTCGACTGAAGACCAAGTCAGCCGTGAGTGTTAATCAGCGAGATTTTGGGGGAGAAAATCTCTCCCAAAATCTCGCCCACAATCCGCCCACGATCCTACCTACCTGTTTCGAACGGTAACCAGGTTTTGGCATATAAATAGAAGAGCACTCTCTTAAAGGAGGGGGGATACAAAATCAACCTTAAAATAGCGTACTGAAACTCTGTCTCTAAGAATCCCGGTGACCGGAATCCAGCATTCACGATCACTACAACTGTTGCTCAGCCCAAGCATAACTAAGGCTAACAATTTCACCCCCCTTTCCTTTTTCGTTTATTTTCTTTTTCATCTGTTTTGTTCTTGATTTCTTTATTGCAGGTTCAATATACAACACATTGTAAGGTCGATCGACCTAGTTATTTTGCAGGAATATAAGTCAATCGACCACATCACCAACGACTCAACCCAAGTTGCATTGGGCCTAACGAAACATAAACCCGATCCATATCGATTGTAGGTCGACCCCCTACAAACATCATGGAGTACATATTTAAGCTACCATGGAAACCCAGTTTGTAGGTACTTAATTCCAAAATTGTTCTCACATATATACATCTTGTTTCTATTAATCTAATTTTACTCAACGTATGCTTTACATTTTCTTGTTGGATGGTATATCCTTACTTATCTACAGTCCACAAAGGACGAGATTCAAAAAGAAAATACCTAGCCGGAAACTTAAGCATAACATAACAAATTCTTGAGTTTGGGTTTTACTCTTTTCGACTCAATGCATTCACAAGCAAAAATGACCCAACTTGTCACAATTGCAACAAGTTATTTTAGTTTTGTCCTTCCTCAATTTGTTATTGATGTAGTAAAGATGTTCACTTTCAATTTAAAATCAAAGTTCGTTCATTGGGATCGGTGATTCAATAGGTTGAAAACTAATTAGCATAGGAAAAATCTACTCTAAGTGCGTGAAAAATAAATTGCATATTGCTTTGGGGTTTGGAAAATGGTTTGGATTCTTGCAAATGATTAAAGATGCAAACATGTGAAATAAAAATGCAAACTTGTGAATTAAACTAAACTAACACAATAAAGAAACACACAAGAAGTGAATAATATGGAGAAAGCATTAGGGTATCAATGCAACCTTCTTAGACCACTCTATGTTCTTACTTAGTCTCGTTAAGTACTTCAATCTGAATTTAGGCTTGTTTAAGACTACACAATTAAGGACTAGGTTTTTTCCATTGCTCCCACAAGGCCATGTAACAAGCAATGGTCATCACCTAATGTTTTCATAAACTCTAAGCCAAGACAACATAGCAAGGCCATGCATATATCATCTTTCTCAATTACCAAGCTTATAATTGATATTAAGGTGGAAAGGTCATTCACACCAAAACCCAACTCGTAAATAGTCTACACTACACACCCAAATTAATTGAGGCCACAAAATAACATAAGTAGTAGGCAAACACAAAATAATCAAGTAAAAGAGACTAATTTCGAATTGAATTAACAGGTAGACTAATTAATTACATAGAGTAGTCTAATGTGGTTACATTAATCCCCTAGCTAAGAAATTAGTTACACATCAATGGAAAAAGAAAGAAGAAAACAAGAGAGTAGAGAGAACCCATAGGTGACTTTGAGAATCCTCTTCTTCTTGCTTGCAAAAACTCCCAAAGATGGATGAATGAGAGTGTGGAAGGGAAAATATGTAAAGGAGATGGTGGGAAAATGTAAAAAAGTGGAATCTTGGTTGATTTTTTTGGATGAGAGAAGATAATGGAAGGTGAAAGGATTTGGGTGAGGTGATCTTTGGATCTAGGGTTAGAGAATGATGTAAGTATCAAAGAGTGTGTGTGAGATCACAAGGAAAAGGGAATATTTATACTAGGTGCCAAAAATTGGGTCTGAAACCCATCACTTGCTGAGTTGGCACGAAAGGTCGCTACCAAGTTGGTTGTTGTGGCGACCACTTAGATAGCGAAGATCTCTGCCTCTTTTGCACACAAAAGGTCGCTGCCAAGTTGGTTAGTGCGGTAGCGACCAGCAAGGTAGCGAACATTACTGCTCTTTTGGCACAAAAGGTTGCTGGCATGTTAGCTGGTGGGGTGGCGACCAGTAAGGTAGCGAACATTACTGCCCTTGGCTGCTGAAAAGGTCGCTAGCACATTGGCTATTGCAGTGGCGACCTTGCTAGCGACCACAACTGGAAGAATTCTTTGCAGCCACTCCTCTCCATTTTTGCCAGGAACACGGACCACCAAAATATGCACCCGTCTCCCCCAACTTGCTCAACTTTGCACACTTGCCTCGGAACAACTGTAAACCTACGAAACACTAATTTCGAGCCATTAGATACTCGATTTTACCCAAGAAACGAACAAAAGCAATGGAATGGGAGGCCAAAATCTAGTATTGCAATGGCTCGATCAGTTATGCCTCAACTTCTTGCATATTCCGATCTAAGATTAATTGTGGCTATAACTAGATCATCTTCCTCTTTTGGAAATATCTATTTCCACTAATATGCTCAAAACTAAAAGTTTTGTGCATGTTGGAATCTTTCATATAAAATTGGCCAGGATCATAAGCTACCTTTAAGCACTCATCTTCTACTACCGAAATGACACGATCGATAACATCGGAATTGTGATCCATGAAAATCATTGGAAAGTAGACAGCCGGGGCTTTCCGAAAATAGGTAGCACGAAACCTAGTTCAATCTGAGGTGGGAGATATGGCCCCCGAAATATAGTTGTACTGCACGAGTTTTTCCCATTTCAACCCTTTTAACTTCCAAAACTCATCAATTAAGCTCAAATTGTAAAAGATTCGATTAACACAATCAACATGCATAGGCACATAATTAATCCGAATCTCAACCTAAACATGTTTCTAATATCATGATTAATCAAACCCTAAACACATATTATTAACCCATGTCAATTCAAGAGAAGATGAAAGCGGAAAAGCGTACCTGAATCCATTGCCGGAGGTTGGTGAACGGGTTGTGATCTTCCAAATTATCACGACCTTTATGAACCCTAAATTGTTCTCTCTTGTTCTGTGATGGGGATGCAGACAAGAAAAAGTATCGTGTAATTTGGGGACCATAACCCTAATATATTATATAAGGTTTGCTATTTCTAATTTGGCCCCTCATCAAATTAGATATAGCACTCTGGTATCTACACATTAATTCCATGACAATTACACCCTTAAGCCTTAAAACTTTAAATCTTAATTAGATCACTTTAATTTAGGCTTAATCAAAGATAGCACAATACATTTGATATTTACATGTGTGGCCCCACATGTTGGAATTTTCCAACACAAATACCTTAATTATGGCAAATAACCTACACAAAGCTCACAAAACACATTAAATATACAAATACGCTCGAAAACGAGTAAAATTGATAAGAAATGGGGGCTACACCGAGTGTACAAATGGGCACTATCAACTGCAAACACATAAACCGAAAATAAGATAAAATAATTTAAGGTACAGAATCGAAAAGATCGTTAATGCACCTAATCATCATCAGTTTCCAAAAATTAAATTATTATAAATTTAGTAATTTTTGAAAAATTCTAATTCTAATATTGTACTCAATAGTTTAGAATTCTCATTATTTTGATGAACATATAAATAACAGACGAAAACAATGCATAAGTCCCTAAAAAAATTTATGGATTAAACCGATTTTCAGTACAAAGTAAATAAACAAAAATTATTTACTACATAATTTTTTTAATATTAAGACTTTCTAAAATATGGGACTTTGCATGCTATTCATTCTAACGTCTCAGATTCATATCGATCACCACTGAGAAAGACTTTCCAAGTCTTCATAACTCATCTAACTGTCACTTTCTCAAATCTTGGTTCTCTTTCGCGTGCGCAATAACTCATGTGCCTAGCACTATGAATATTCATTATGGATGTAGTAGACCGCCTCACATTCCCAAGAATGTGGCCTTCCTCTACTATTTCTAGCTCATATGCTATTTGACCAAAATACATCTTGGTACCTTACTCTAGCTTTTTCAACCTTATAAATCTAATAACTCTTCAGGAAATTTCATTAAAAGACTATTCACTGCATCTCTCCACATAAAAATCATGAGTCCAATTTGACCATGACTATATGCCATCAATAAGATTCATGAAATCTTCTCCAATATATGAGATGATGCAGATTTATCCTAAAAATTTTATAAGTCACTTAGAAACATTTCCACTGTACATTCTAATGAAATTTCTTTTTCCCGATTGCATAATTAATTAGACGGAGATTTCAATCGAATTCCAAGCAGTTGACCAGAATAATCACAGGAAAATTCCAATGTTGTCGAAAACGTCGCCGTAAACAACGCTGAAATTTCCACGGTTGCTAGGAACATAGAGGGAATCTCCACTGGAAAATTCCATGGTTACCGAAATTATTACTGGAAGGGGAAATTTCACATAAGTCCCGACTTTTTCATCAAATGTCACTTATTTAAACGTCTTTGTCATATTAGTAACTTAACTCTCTCTCTTTATCAAAATCACCACTTTAGTCTATTTGACCAGTTTGGTAACAATGGAATATGAAAAGTACATTTTTACCCTAGTATAATAAAATTTAACTAAAAGCATAATTTAACTTAAACTTTATTAAAAAAAAAAAAAAAAAAAAAATTAACTTGAACCTTTTAAAAGTCTAGACTAAATTAATAAATCATCTGAATTTTTTTTTTTTCATCCGTATGATCATAAGAAATTAAATGGTAATTGTAATTTTATTCTACATAATTTTTTTTTTTTAATTATTTCGGTGTTACTAACCCACATTTAAAAGAACAAAAAGCTCAAATGGTAATATTTCTAAAACAAATTTCAAAGAAATCATGAAATTATCACATAACTTGTTTTTCTTTTTAGGATCTATCATGGATACAAAATTTGGGTAAAAAAAAAACCATTGGAGACAGACCAGAAGATTATTGAGGTGCCATTTAAAAAACAACACTGTCAACGCAGCACTAAAATGAAATATATATATATATATATATATTATACATTTATACATGATACAGCTCAAACACAAACCAACCAAATCATTCAAACTAAACCCATGTTAATCACTTTCTTCCCAGTAAATCAAGGATTTCATTGAAGAATCCTAATATGTAAAATTCGAAGACCCATATGCACAAACCCAGAAAACACGAAAACAAAAAACCCAAAAATGAAAGATGGAGCAGCTGATTGAAGATGAAGAGAGAGGCGAATGAATCTAGGGTATCCTGGGACTTTGAGGGCCAAATCCCTCTCTTTTATCTTTTTAATTTTTTTATTATATTTATTATGACACATGTCAGAAAACTTTTAATTAATATACATGTGTCAGAAATTTGAAGTCTAATGCACTAAAGACTAAAATGCCATTGAGCCTGTTATCTTGATAAACTGATGACTAACGGAAGAATTAAAGTGATGTATTTTTGAAAATCGAGGGACTAAAGTTACTAATATAACAAAGACATTTAAAAAGGTAACAGTTCACCAAAAAATATGAACTTTAGTGAAATTAACCCTTATAGGAAACCATCAACAACACCTAAAACTATACCGGAAAAAACTACGCCAGAAAACGCATCGGAAATCATCACCAGAAACTGCATTGGCAACGGTCAACGGAAACCACACTGAAAAACATAATCGGAAACTGCGATGGGAAACATCATCGAAAATAACCGCAAACAGAAATCGCACTGAAAACCAAAACAGGAAATCGCACCAGAAACCGTCTCTAGAAAATCCATAGCCAAAAACCATACCGAAAAATGTCACTAGAAAAACCGCAACTGGAAACTACACAGGAAATGGTCGCCGAAAAAACCGCAACCAAAAACCACGCCAAAAACTGTCACCAAAAAATTGCAACCGGAACCATAATCAAAAACTACGTCAGAAACCGTCACATGAAACTGCAATGAAAAACGTAATCGGAAACCTCACCAGAAAATGTTGTCAAAAACTGTGTTGGAAACCACAATTAGAAACTGTGATCGGAAACTGTACCGAAAATCGCAATTGAAAACCTCACAGGAAACCGTAGTCAAAAACTGCACTAGAAACCGTCACAAGAAAAACAGTAACCGAAAATCCTATTGGAAACTATCATTGGAAAAACTTCAACTGGAAATTGTGCCAAAGAACGTCGTCAAAAAAACCATAACCAAAAACCATGTAGAAAACCATCATCTAAAAGTTGCAACCGAAAATCGTCATTGAAAACCGCATTGAAAATCATCACTTGAAATCGTGAAAAAAATTATCATCTGAAACTGTCACCGAAAACCGTACAAAAAAATTATGTAATCATCACTATGACACATGTCACCCTCATAATGATAATGTAGCGCCTTCATAGTGGGCCACATGTCACCCTTTGAATGAGACATGTGTTATCCTCACAGTGGACCATGTGGCTGATGCATGGCCACATGGCCACATGCACACCTGTATTAACTTGCTCACTCTCGTAAGTGGCGCGTGCGGTGCACCTATGAATTTTCAACATTTCCCGATTACGGGACCACCACCATCCGACTCGAAATTTCATGAGGAATGTAATGGTGCCATTAGCTGTGATGTTTGGCTTAGGGAATTAGGGGTGAACTAGACAATGAGTTTTTGTATTTCAGGTTCTAAAGTTTAATTCTTCATAATTCTCTTAGGCCCTGTTTGATTTTTCCACTTAACACTGAATGGTACTTAATGTGTTCCATTCAGTTATTTTGTTTGATTTTTTAAATGTTAAAATCACTTAATAAACCCTTAAAACCACTTGTTTTGAAAAGTGAAAAAATTTCACTTTTATTTAATCAAAATTTTACTTCCAAAACTATTCTCACTAATTTAATCTATTTCCAAAACTAACCACATGATCTATAATGTTTTTTTTTTTTTTTAATTTTTATTTTTATTTTTTATTTTTTTTTAACATGAAATCTATAAATTATATAATTATCTAAGTTTATTCCAAATCAATTAAAGAATAAATTATACACATGAAGTAGATTGCTAATAACTAATAAGAACATATTAATGAACTTCATTTCGTCTGTAATATACACATGAAGTACCCATTAGTTTTAAAATATTACTAGCTAAGAGCTTAGTAATTATTAGATTCTATACAATAATATAAATTTGAAATATTATTAATAACTAAATAAATTTATTTTAGAATTAATTTATATATTAGAGTTGTTTGTAATATATTAAAATGTAAATATATAACAAATAATAGTTAGAATGGCATAGATGTAAAAGTATTTATTTTCAGATATTTATAACTTAAAAAAACAAACTACTTATCACTTATATTCAGTTTTCAGTGAAAAAAAACAAACATGTTTTTCAGTTTTCAATTTCAGTCACTATTCAGTCTTCAGTAACATTCAGCACTGTTCAGTCTTCAGACAAAAAATCAAACGGGGCTTTAATCTTTAAGTCAATTCATGGCATGCATTTCTAGAACATATAACAACATATATATGCATACATACATCCCATAAAAACGAAATATAACACTTGCATGTGTGTGGTGTCATTTGTGTTCATTTATTGTTCTACAAACAAAAATAAACAAACATCCTAGCATGGCATTCTTCTATCATAAGATAGTCCCAAACGTGGCTCTGATACCAAAGAAGATTAAATTCAATAAATAAAAAAGTGATAAATTCATAGTAAATTCAGATTACCGTTCACCATCGAAATCCAAATCATAACGGAAATGGATCGAACACTGAATTGTATCATCGGAGGTCGAGGAACAATCACATATCGAAATCTGAAAAGTTCCCTCTCACCACAATGCAATCATCTACATACTAATAAAATGAGGGAAAATTCATACATTAATTTTCTCCACGTCTTCTTCCTAGAGTTGCACATTTTCCTCCAGATACCCATTTCCCCGTGTCTCCATCCCCATTTGGGGATTAATTTTAGGGGAAATGGAGGGGAGATGGGGGAAGGTCTAGAAAGTGGAATGGGAATGAGGATGGGAGGGACCTATATCAATCCTCATTCTTCAAAGGTGCATCTCTATTTCTTCCCTTTTGACTCACCGTATATTCCACACACCGTACACTTACAAACAATCTATTGCCTTTGCATAGAAGCACACAACTCTCTGCCTCCTGCATTTTTGCACACACACGTGTTCTCTGTTCATTTTATTTATTTATTATTATTATACGCAGTTGTTTCAATTGTATAAACTGATTGAGCAGTTTTACATCAAATAACTGTACATGTTTGGGTTTAGTATATGGACTTGGGTTTGGCCTTACTTTGGTGTATAAATGGGTTTCCAACCCAAAACCCAAATGTGCCAACTATATATATAATCTTTATAAATACTTTTCTCAAAATATGAATAAATATTCTTTTTCTTTAGTGGAAATTCTCATAAATAATTTTAATATGGAAACTCTGGAAATCAGTCTAAGAATCTAGAAATTTGTTTCTAAATAAATGAATAAATAATTTATTTCTAATAATTATCTAAAAAATTAAAGTTAACATATAATTCTGAAATAATTAAATTAAGCATAAATAAAAACTATCTTTTTCTTCTTCTTCCTTTCTTTCTTTTACTCTTCAGTCTTCACCGGTTTTATTTATTTATTTATTATTTTATAAAAGCTTTGTACTTGTCAGTAATAAAATGAGTCTCTCTCAAGTAGGGGTTGGGCTTGGACTTTTAATTGAGTTATGAGTAACGATATTTATACCCCTAAAAAATTGTATGTACACCCCAATTTAGTATATTTTAAAAAATCCAATATTATCCTTGAGTAAAATTACTTAAAGGATTAAATGCTTGTTTGGTTAGGCTTTTTACTGGCTCAAAAGGTCTACAAACCTCTACTTATGTTTTTTTAAGTTGTTTGGTTGGGTTTCTAAAATTGTCTATTTTAAATTCAGTAGAGGCTGGTAGAGTTTAAACCTCTACTAGGCAAAAGCTTGAGGAGCTTTTCGAAATAAACCTTTAAAAAAAAGTATATGACCTATATATCCCTAATTTATTATTATTGACATGGAATACCCTTATTATTGCCATTGGCCGTATTGATTAATAATAAAACATTATTGTTGATGACGAAGGAGGGATTGGTGTTTGCGGATGCAAAAAATAACGAAAAGATTGTAGAGGTTTGTATAAAGTACCAGGTTGATGGTATCGAACAATATAATATTGTGAAATTTGGAAAAGAGGATAGTTGGCATAATCTCCATATGTATACGGACTATGGAGAGCCTTGTTTCACCTGAGTACAAATTCGACTTCACAACTCAAGGTAATCACTGATCAATAATTTTTCATTTTTCGATGTTTGGTTTAATTTAATGCCTTTATCATCTTTATATTAAATCTCGTAGTAGTGCTGTAGTTAATTAGAAAGTTCTTGGTCATATTACTCTTATTTAGGAAGTTGGAGAAAACATTATTAATTAACTATTACAACATCAATTGTTAAATCTCGTGGTGATATTTGATGTTCATGTATTTGATCATATTATTCATTTTGTTATAGTCTTATAGATATTGTAAAGCTTTAAAATGAAATGAGTATGGAAATAGGAGAAGAAGATATTGATCATTTTCCTATTGTTTAATCTTTGACAATGCTTCAACTTTGTTGAAAATTTAATATTTTATGGTAATTTTTTTAATCTTTTAAGTTTATATGGTGAAAGTTTTGAATTTTATTATTATTGTGCAATAGAAAATGTGGTTAACATGTAGAAAATCTTTCAAGTTCAATTTTTTATAGAGTGAATAAATAGTATGTCCTTTTTAGTAATTTAATATCTCAATAAATTTTTTGAGATTTTATAACCAAACAATCTACTGCTATAAAAAGGGTTTTTTTAATTACCAACCAAACAACTATAATTTTTTTTTTTTTTTTTTTTCAAAAGCTCTATTTCAAGTAGATCTACTACAAACAGACCTTTTACGAATAGAGGTTTTTCAAAAGCCCAATCAAACAAGCCCTAAATAATTTGTAAGTACACATTGTGGTAGCCAAAAATGGCCCATAGGCCCAAAATGCAAAGCCCAGGCTCATTTTCACTTTGGCCCAAATTTGGGTGGCCCAACAAGAAGGGTAGCAGCATGACTTGGTCGTTTGAAGACCAAGTCAACCAACAGTTGAAGTACATGCCCACTAGACGAGATATTCGGGGAGAGTATCTCCTAGAATCTCGCCCATAACCATATTGTGATATGATTTGTTTGGTTCAAACGGTAACCTGGAGACTCCTATAAAGGGCAAAACATTTTACACTATCGAGAGAGGGGAAAAAAGCTTTAGAGCGTACTGAAATTCTGCACTGAGAATCACGGCCACCGGAATCCAAATTTAACGATCATTACGAATTGTTGCTCAGCCCAAGCATACCTAAGGCTAACGATCTAGCCCCCTTTCTTTAATTTCATTTTTTTATCTTTTTATCTTTTCTGTTCTTGTTCTTTTTTGCAGGTTAATAGGTCGATCGACCAAGTTCTTTTACAGGGTTATTAAACAAACGACAACAGCATACTGACGGTTCAACCCAAGTTGCATTGGGCCTAGCAAAACACTACCCGATCCACATCGATTGTAGGTCGACTCCCTACAGTTTGGCGCCCACCGTGGGGCCCATTGCTACTTTACAAGTATCAGTCGAAACTTTCAAACTTTCAAACTTTCAAACGAACAACGATGTATGGCGAAGGAACCGTCCCAACCATCGAAGAGCAGATTGCTGCATTGGTCACTCAAACAGCAGCAAATGTAGAAAAATTACGAGCTTTAGAAGCTGAAAACGCTGCAATCCGGGCGACTAATGAAGAACCACGAGCTATTGTCAACGGCGTAGTACTCGACAGCGAAGATGTCGAACGCCCAGTTCCTGTCCTAAACGTCGAACAAGAGGTCGATCGACGAGCTCCAGATGTTCTAACAGGACCAGGGATCCCAAACTCAAATCCAAATGTTGGGCAAACCCAACAAACACCCCAGACTGCTCGAGTCGACATCGACCTCAACAACTTGCCTGTCCGAAACGACAACGAGCAAGATCCTATTATGGGAAGGCAACCTGAGAATGTCTTGGGGACACCCATGTCACTCCAGTCGACGCCAGGTTTGGTAAAATCTGGAACTGACCCATCAACCATTGCTAATTTGGAATTTTATCGCAGGTTTACAGAGATGGAAGCCCTTATACAAAGGATTCCAGGTGTTCCAGCTCCAATTAAAAGGAGCAACATGAACAGCTTCGCTGAGTCGCCTTTTGTTGATGCGATAGCATTCGTCGAGATGCCCAAAAAGTTTAGCTTCCCAAATATGAAGCAATATGAGGGGACGACTGATTCGGATGACCACATAACGCAATACAAGCAAAGAATGTTCACTGCAGCAATTCCGCGTGACCTACGTGAAGCGTGCATGTGCAAAGCCTTCGGATCTAGCCTCAATGGTCCAGCTTTACAATGGTACACTAATTTGCCTAATAATTCTATTAACTCTTTTGCGCAGCTTACAGACACATTCGTGGAGCAATTTGCAAGCAGTCGCAAGCTGGAGAAACAGTCAGACGACTTGTACATGATAACGCAGAAGCATGTCGAAAATTTAAGGACTTACGTTGGTCGCTTCAACAGAGAGAAAGTTCAAATCCCTCATTGCAATCAGGCGACCGTGATATACGCCTTTAGAAGGGCCTCATGTTTGATTCTGATATTTATAAAGAGCTAACCAAATATCCATGCAGGACAATGGAAGATGTAATGGCCAAAGCGTGGGCCCAAATAAAATGGGAAGAAGATGAAGCTAATTATATAAGCAGAGTCAACAATTATTCAAACCGTAGAAACGATCGAGTGGATAGACGGTCGAATGACAGAAGGGCAGAACCTTACCCGACTGATGACAAATGATCCACTCGACAATACGGTGAAGGTTCAAGCGACAATCGACCTTACAAGCGAGATTACCCAAGAACCAGTCGACCACGAGCAGAAGTATCAGAATACAATCTAAGCATAGAACCAGTCGACCTCGTAGCAATTATGAGGGAAATGGGTAAGACAATAAAGTGGCCAAGGAAAATGAATGCACTTCCAGAGCATCAAGATGCAAAGCTGAGATGCAAATTCCATGGAGATCACGGCCATCGAACTGAGATTGTATCACCCTCAAATTCGAAGTTGCAGAACTATTGAAATAAGGACATCTACATGAATTTTTAACTGAAAAGGGGAAACAAACTATGGCAAGACGAAACGACAAAATGTTCAACACAAACGACAATCCACCAGAACCACCTCGACAAGACAGAGTAATAAATTTTATCGCAGGGGGTTCTGAAGTAAGTGGAGTAAGTTACTCGGCAGCAAAGAGGCACACGCGTGAAGTGTCAAATGCAGAAATTCAACCTAGTCGAGAGCATCCCCCAGCCTACGATGAAACCGTCGTCTTCAAATCCTCAGAAAAATCAGATTTTTTTTCTCCCCATCATGATGCACTCGTTATTTCATTGCATATTGCTAATTGTTTGACCAAAAGAATTTTGATCGATAATGGTAGTTCATGTAACATTTTGTTTAACAGTGCCCTGAGAGAAATGCAGGTCGACGAATCCAAGCTAAGCCGTTGGACGACAATGTTGACAGGATTCAGTGGGGAACAAAAAAGTACGTTGGGAGAAATCTTGTCTGGTAGGCATCGATCCAGAGGTAATTGTTCACCAATTGCAGGTCGACCCCGATCATCAACCGGTAAAACAAAAGCGAAGAAAATTCGCTCCGGAAAGAAACAAAATCATCAACGAAGAAATTCAGAAGCTGATTGACATTGGCTCGGTGAAAGAAGTCAAGTATCCTGACTGGCTAGCAAATGTCGTAGTGGTTAAAAAGAAAAACGGCAAGTGGCGGGTATGCATTGACTTCACATACCTCAACAAAGCATGCCCCAAAGATTCATTCCCATTGCTCCATATCGACATGCTTGTTGACGCCACAGCCGGACACGAACTACTCAATTTCATGGACGCCTACTCCGGTTACAACCAAATCCTGATGCATCCAGACGACCAAGAGAAAACCGCCTTTGTAACATAGCGAGGTACTTTTTGTTATAACGTAATGCCGTTTGGTTTGAAAAATGCAGGTGCCACCTACCAACGACTAGTGAATAGAATGTTCGCCACAATGCTTGGCTCGACAATGGAAGTCTACATCGACGATATGCTGGTCAAGTCATTTGTGGCTCAACAACACATCGACCACCTGAAGCAGTCGTTCGACGTCCTCGATAAATACGGTATGAAACTAAATCCTACTAAATGCTCTTTTGGTGTGTCGTTAGGGAAGTTTTTAGGGTATTTGGTCACACAAAGAGGCGTCGAAGCCAACCCGGACCAGATCCGATCAATACGTGAAATCGAGTCGCCTAGATGCATTAAAGACGTACAGAAGCTCACTAGTTGAGTAGCAGCACTGAATAGGTTCATCTCCAAGTCATCCAAACGATATCATCCATTCTTCAACACCTTAAGGAAAAACAAAGCTTTCGAATGGAACGACGAATGTGAGAAGGCACTGCAAGATTTGAAGGAGTATTTGACTTCACCACCACTGTTGTCGAAGCCAAAAGACAATGAGACATTACTCATTTACTTGGCCGTCTCAAGTACAACTGTCAGCGTCGTATTGGTTAGGGAAGAAAATGATCGACAATGTCCAGTGTACTACGTAAGCAAGGCATTGCTTGATGCAGAGACAAGATACAGTCGACTGGAAAAGCTGGCATTAGCCCTGGTCGTTGCAGCCCGAAAATTAAGGCCGTACTTCCAATGCCATTCCATTAAGGTATTAACTACTTATCCTCTCAAAAATATATTGCATAAACCTGAACTTTCAGGTCGACTGACAAAATGGACTGTCAAACTAAGTGAGTACGACATCAACTTCCATCCGCGAATGGCATTGAAATCACAGGTATTAGCTGATTTTATTACGGATTTTTACCCCTAACGAGAATTTATAGGCTGAAAAAGAATTGGTAGCTCTTACGGAGACAGCGTCGAACGAGAAATGGTCCCTGTCGGTCGACAGATCAAACAATATAAAAGGCAATGGACTGGGATTAGTGCTCAAATCCCCCCACGGGGACACAGTAGAGCAGTCTATCCATTGTGAGTTCCGTGCGACAAATAATGAAGTAGAGTACGAAGCACTAATTGCTAGACTAGACCTAGCCAAGAGCTTATATATCAAAAGCATTCAAGTTTTTAGCGACTCACAATTGGTCGTCCGACAAATCAACGGGTCGTATGAAGCACGGGATCAAAGGATGACCGCCTACTTAGCCAAGGCCAAACAGCTTCAGTCGACGTTCGATGAATTCACTATCCAACAAATACCAAGGTCGGAGAACTCCCAGGTAGATACACTGGCGTACTTAGGCTCGACAACGACCAACGGATCAAAATCAATTCCGGTCGTACATCTTACATCACCAACTATCCAGGAAGCAGAAATAATTGCCTCAGTTGACAACGTAAGAAATTGGATGGACCCCTTACTGGATTATTTTCGAGCCGACATTCTACCTGGAGACAGAACTGAGGCGAGGAAAATCAAAGCAAAAGCCGCTAAATTATGCATTTTATATGGTAAGTTATATAAGAAATCTTTTACAGGACCCTACTTGAGGTGTGTGACCCCACGAGAAGCGTACGACGTTCTCAAGAGTCTACACTATGAAGAATGTGGAAATCACTCTGGAGCTCGAAGTTTGTCGAACAGAGCCATCACTGTAGGATACATCACTGTAGGATACTACTGGCTGACAATGCGCTCCGACTCTCAAAACCACGTGAAGACGTGCGACAAATGTCAAAGATTCGCACCTGTCTGCCATCTTCCACTAGGTATGTTGAACTCAATTTCAGCCCCTTGGCCTTTTATGAAATGGGGGATGAACATTGTAGGAAAACTCCCAGCTACACCTGAAGGCGTCGTCTACATGTTGGTAATGACAGACTACTTTACAAAGTGGGTAGAAGTTGAAGTTTTACCTCAAGTACGTGACATTGAGGTACGCAATTTCGTGTGGAAGTGTATTATTTGCAGGTTTGGAGTTCCACGAGAAATAATGACAGACAACGGATCCCAGTTTATTTCATTTGACTTCAAGAATTTCTGCGACTAGTATGGGATAAAACTGAGCTTTTCGACTCCCAGATATCCCCAAGCAAATGGACAAGCGGAGTCGATGAACAAAACGATAATTAACAAGCTGAAGAAGCGACTGGAAGCCGAAAAGAGTGAATGGGTAGAAAAGCTCCTAGAGATCATTTGGTCGTATCGGACTACTCCTCGACGATCGACAGGGGAAACTCTATTCTCCCTTGTTTATGGATCTGAAGCAGTAATCCCCATCGAAACACGACTTGCGACTGCACGAAGTGAAAATCCAAACGAAGCCCAAAATAGCAGCGAGCTCACCTTCAAACTAGATCATTTGGATGAACGACTTGATCGAGCGGCTCTAAGAGTTCAGTCGTATCAACAACAGGTCGCACGACACTACAACAAGAAAGTACATATCAGAACCTTCAAGGTAAACGACTGGGTGCTGCGTCGTGTTTTTCAAAACACCAGAGAAGAAGGAGCCGAAAAATTGGGACCGACTTGTGAAGGACCTTATCAAATAACAGACGTCGTTGGTCGAGGAGCATACAAATTGCAAGGACTCGACGGTCGAGAGTTAAAATGCATTACACCTAAAACAGTATCACTTCTAAACTTAAATCTGTTTTTGTTATTTTAACTTTCGTTTACATTTCCTATGATACTAACGATGTACAAAGAGCAATGATGAAAAACTTAGAACCAAGTTAAAAACTGAGCTCACAAAAATCATTTTTTAGTCGACTTCGACACATTATATTGCTACGACACTATTGTTACTACAGCATTGACAGGTTGTACCCCGTCGTCTACGAAACAAAAACCTACTCCCACCATTCTCATTTGACAAACGAACGCTGAGAGTCGGGGGGACAGCACTAGACAAGGACAGATGTCGACCAAACACATGTACGCGAATATCAGATTTAAATTGTCAACTGAACGCATGTACGCAATTATCAGATGTAAATTGTCGACTGAACGCATGTACGCGATTATTCTATCAATATATCAACCATGTTTTTTATCGATTTTATCTATGCTATGATGTCGTCCGACTTACGCTTGAATATAAGTTTACAGGCTTATTTCATTCAGATATTCAATCTTGTGTAAACCCCATTATAAGATGGTCGTGTCGTTTCCACATGAAAACAGATTTCATACTTCAAAAATATCGAAGACATGCAAAGAGATAAATATCGATACGATCAAAATATAAAATAATAAATGGTCAAAACAACCAAATCATCCTCGATTACAGATTCTTTAAACAAAAAAAAATCAAATATATCAGTTGGCAGGTGGGTCGATAGACGAAGCGACAGTTGATGGATTTGCAGGAGGATCGACAAGAGGTGGGTCGACAATGGGTGGATCGACCAGAGTAGCATTCGTGTTGTCGACGTGATCAAGGGTTGCATTCTCATCAGGCGGCTGCTCATTTCCAGGCGAGGCCGCCTCAAGCTTTTTCATCTCCTCATAAAGTTCGATCATCTCTTGCATCATGGCATTATCCCATTTGGTATGGTTGCCAGAGAGATAGTCTTGATAGAGCTCCACCTTTGCCTTGTAAATTGCAATCGACGTCAACTGTTCCTCCAAGCCAATGACAAGGCGCTGTTTCTCGTCGACTTCCGCGCTAGTGTCGGTCGACTCTTGAGCATGCCGATCCCTCTCTGTCTTCACTTCCATTAGCTCTTTATCAAGAGCCATGTTCTTTTGTTGAAGCTCCTCGACAGTCTTGTCGACCTTCACTTTCTCCATCTTCAAAACGTCGATCGACTTTCTCTGTTTCCCACATCTGTCGCTCACCACCTTGAACCTCTCTTGTAGTTGTAACGACCCCTGCAAAACCTACAAAGCAGGAAAAATCTGTGTCAGACTTGCGTTATAAAAACCAATAGATATCAAATACAAGCTTACCCCAAAAGCCGAGAGGA
This sequence comes from Acer campestre, assembly GCA_954870605.1. Lineage (NCBI taxonomy): Eukaryota > Viridiplantae > Streptophyta > Magnoliopsida > Sapindales > Sapindaceae > Acer > Acer campestre. The sequence goes on from OX940809.1 coordinate 10,136,334, forward strand.
TTGTCATGTCGAGTACTTCTTTTGTCCTCTTGGATTTCAGAAACTTCTCATCCATTGAAAGAATATATTAAGCCAACTTCTTCAAAAATGCAGCCGGCTCAGAAAAGGATGACAATCCGGAAGAGGACTATGTCAGAAGCAGAGGCAGGAGTCTGCTTCCTTGGAGTCAACTCGACTCTCTTCCCCTTGTCGAGCGTCGAACTCTTCCATTGCTTCTTCTTTGCTGGGGATCGCTCGGGGGAAGAAGTATATATGTGTTCGAAAGACGCTGAAGTGTCTTCCTTCGACTTGTCAGCTGCCTGGCTCTTTTTGGCCGCCACTGCTCTTTTCCTGACCATTTCGTCTCTGAATTTCTTCAGAGCATCGGCTTCGTTTGGCAGGTTCAGCCTTGCACTCGCCAACGATGTCACTGCGAAACAACATTCATTATCAAATACAGGCGACAAGAATTTCATTTCATATTGAAGAATTTCAAAACTCCTCATAATCAAGACATACGACACGAAGTCCTTCACACTAGGATAAGGCGCTCGCGACCTATTAAGAGTCGACCATCTCCATAAACTGCTAGGCCTAAGTTTACCTTCTGTTAGCAGCACCTTACAACTTCTATCATTTTCAGGGATACTTAGCATTGCTTCGGTGCAAGCAGGAGCAACGTCGCACGACAGTTTACTCTCTATGCCCTTTATTTCTACAAAATGAGCTGAATATCAGCAAGAATAATCTCGGGTAAATAAAAAGTAGGAAACGACAATAGTCGAACGACACTCACCAAACTGACTCCAAGTTCGTCAGTACTAGTACGACTCATCCCCCATGAACCATGGACTGTCGATCGGAGGACCTTTCGTAAAAAAGTAGGTATCCTTCCAATTTCGATCGTTCGTCGTCATATCAATAATGATCTGCTGCTCCTTACTCCTAGGCACCAACATATAACGACCTCGGTCATTTATGTGCTCCTTCAAATAATAGTTATGGAGTAGGCTTCCCATCCCAAAAGGTAAGTTATATCTTTCGTTGAGAACACCCAAACTCAGCAATATTCTCCATGTGTTTGGCATCAGTTGACCATGAGCAAGGTCGTAGTATAACTACATCCGACGCACCAATTGGGGGACAGGGAATCTAAACCCTAAACGAAGAGTGTACTCGTAGAAACACGTCCACCCTGGTATATCCCAGTTCGCCCGTTCATATTCCCTGGGTGCACGCAGCTCGACATCATTTGGGATGCCATATATCTCCCTCAACACACACAAATTTTCCTCTGAAACCAGACTGGCTGGACTTTTGTCAAGGACACCTAATGGTCGAGCGGATGTGGTAGCTTCATCTACATCGACATACTCAGGGTGGTCGACTATCGTTACAACGGCACGTACGCCACCTTGTTCAAGTATACCCTTTGTGTTTATGGCAACGACATTCGACGGGTCCTTTATTGTAACTTGTCGATCTACATATACCATTCTTCTATCAACTCCAACACTATCTTCTCCCTCATTTGTAGTCCAAATATATTGTGGGTCAGAGATCGTATCCTCGCTCGACAGGTTTACATCGTCGTTCGACATGATGCCTCCTAAAGCTGACAAGATGCAAAAAAAGGCACAAGTCAGAAACTAGTGCGCTACAATCACAACCTAGGGTTTCTAAAATCAAATCCTAGGGTTTTTCGGCGAAAAAAAGTCCAATCTTAAAAGCTAACCTAACCCTACAAGTTCTACCGTCCTACAAGTTGATCGAACAAAGCTCTCATCTACAATAGTCGCGTCATGTGAAAAATCACTCAAACAACAGTGAATAAACACTCAACAGCACAATTGGTTATGATAAACAAGATCAAACAACATAGCAAACACAAGAAACAACGAAGAACAACAAATGAAAACCCAGAACTTAAAAGGTAAATCTTTACGTTACGCATGTTGACATTACGCATAATTTTTATTTCAAATAACAAAAGTTGCAGAAAAATAGAAAAGAAAGCATTTTTGCTAACCTTGAGGAATCTGAAGAAGTTCTGTGAAGTTTTGGAGCTTCTGAAGTTTTGAGAAATCCACGAGGGAGTAACACAGCTTACTGATAGGAGAGCCTTTGGAAAGTTTTTGAAAATCTCTGTGAAAGTGGCTTGAGGAAGTAAAAGGGTTTACTTATAACCTTAAAACACCCTTGCCACGTGTCTACAATTGAAGTGGCTACCCTTTCAGTTACCAAGGTAACCTACACGCAACCGTTAATGATGATAGGTTTTAAATTTTGAAAACCTTTTATCTCGAAAAAAGTGAGCATGCCTGAATTAAAAGCACGTGACGTCATTTTAGGGTATTGAAACGAAAGGTATCTTTTCAATCTTTTCAATTTGACCTTTGATTTACCTCATTATAGAGTATTCGTCGAACGACACTTGGGAACTTAAGGTTCTTTTGGCGTCATTAATCAGTCGACTCAGGTTGGCTATTGGCATTATTGATCAAGTCGACTCAAGTTGGTATGCTCGAACGACATCAATAACCCGATGTTTCAATAAATCAACTTCGGATCAAGTTGACTTAAATTTTTTCGGTCGACAACGGTCGACTCAATATTAGTCACTCTCTACTTCATTAAAATTTCTCGAGAGTGGGGGACAAACTGTGGTAGCAAAAAATGGCCCATAGGCCCAAAATGCAAAGCCTAGGCTCATTTTCACTTTAGCCCAAATTTGGGTGGCCCAACAAGAAGGGTAGCAGCATGACTTGGTCGTTTGAAGACCAAGTCAACCAACAGTTGAAGTACATGCCCACTAGACGAGATATTCGGGGAGAGTATCTCCTAGAATCTCGCCCATAACCATATTGTGATATGATTCGTTTGGTTCAAACGGTAACGTGGAGACTCCTATAAATGGCAAAGCATTTTACACTATCGAGAGAGGGGAAAAAAGCTTATTAGAGCGTACTGAAATTCTGCACTGAGAATCACGACCACAGGAATCCAAATTTAACGATCATTACAAACTGTTGCTCAGCCCAAGCATACCTAAGGCTAACGATCTAGCCCCCTTTCTTTAATTTCATTTTTTATCTTTTTATCTTTTCTGTTCTTGTTCTTTTTTGCAGGTTAATAGGTCGATCGACCAAGTTCTTTTATAGGGTTATTAAACAAACAACAACAGCATACTGACGGTTCAACCCAAGTTGCATTGGGCCTAGCAAAACATGACCCGATCCACATCGATTGTAGGTCGACTCCCTACACACATCAATAATTATTAATTGGTTTTATATTAATCCTTTGTTAAAAAAAGAAAAAGGAAGTTTCCTATTAATTGTTTGATATGATAATAAAAACCTTTCTATTTTATCAAACCCTAATTTCTATTTTAAATACTAATTTCAATTTCTTTTATGGAATACAAATTGATTGAGTCGATAAACAATTTACTGCTATAATTGAGTGAAACAAAAATCAATACCAACAATAAAACTTTCTTATGAACAATTTTTTTTTTTTAAAACAAAAAAAAAAAAAAACTTTCTTATGAACAAAGGAATTGAGATACACTAATGTGTGCTGAGAGCCTCTTTTTACATAAACAATTTTTTTTTTTTTAAAAAAAGTTTTAATGCAATGAAAATAATTTTTTTTTCATACAATTTTTTAGTGACATCAAATGTTTTTGTATGAGTTAGAAATTATTTTTTTAAGAAGAAATTATTTATTTGAATAAAAAGATATAAAATAATAAAATTTTAAATAAATCTAATTAGATAACAAAATAGTGGGGTGTACTAACAAAAATATAATACAATAAAATTAAAGAAAGAGTATTTTTGGCATTAAGCGGAGTTTATTTACGAACCAGAGATTTTTACAGTTTTTTAGGGGTGTACTTACGAAAGGGATGTGTATACAGTTTTTGAAGGATGTCAATATCGTCACTTTTAAGTTATCTATGTTTGGGCTGGAAATTGTAACTCAAAGCAACCAACGAGCATGTTTTGAATCAAGGTTGCAGATTCACTGAGGCCGGTATAACAGAGTACAGGGGCCAAGAAATTAAATTAAACAAAAAGAATGGCAGCTCAAGCCGGGCCGGGACTCCCACATGTGTGCACAGACCGACGGCGGAAATGCTCAGGAGGTCGACTATGCTTCCTGGCTTGCTGATGGGCGGTCTCTAGGCCCACTCAAATCCCAACCCTTTCATTAGGTGTTGATATTGGTGAGTGGAAGTCTACACGGCCAAGCCCAACATATTCCGCCACCTTCATGCCCCACTTGGTTACATGCCAACGTGACCTGGCTCAGAGATTAACAAGTGTTCTAACTCGTATTATATAGTCATTAAGTGCTTGTTTTCTTCGATGTGGGACTAAACTATCAAACTGCATATTTCTTTTGCCTTATCTCCTTGTTTCTCAACAAATAACTGCATACGAGTTTTTATTTTCTATCTCAGTATTCGCGCCTCCAAGCATTTTTCTAGTTTTTGTATCACAAATCACAAAAAAGAAAAAAGAGGATATTAGCAAGAAAAAAGAAAAGAGAAATGTCTCTGACTCCTTCCATCTCCATGAAATTGAAAATCAAAACAAGTTGAAAATTTTGCTGTCATATGTCCTTCCCCCTCCAAAACCCACCATTACAAATACATGTTCTTGCCTCCACCATTTGATCACCACCTCAACATTTCTATATCTGCTATCACAAGATTCATAACAATGGTTGTCCTCGTCCTCTCTGTTTGTGAAAATGATAACAAAGAAAACATCCCTCCTTTCTCTTCAAACTTCAAAGCAGATCACTCTCGTCTCTGCTAACAAGAGAAGAAGAGTCAGACATCTGTTGGGGATAATCCCTATACCGATGAACGCGGACCGCCGTGCCTAGTATACGCCCATAACTCATAGCAAATAATAATGTCAATAAGTAGAAAAATAGATGAGAGAGAACAAAACAATCACAACACAAGATATACATGGAAAACCCAAAACAGGTAAAAAACCACGAGCTGTCAGGACGACAGAGAAAGTTCCACTATATGATAAATTGTTACAACCATATACTCCAGGATTCTCTCTCACACCAAACCCCAAACTCCACTCACAATATCCTCACCAAGAACCCCACAATATCCCTTAGGTCTCCCCTAAATATCACCCACGGATCTCTAACTAGATCCACCGATATTCCCTTGGATCTCTCATTGGATATTCCCATGGGTCTCCCCGGATCTCACTCACACTCTCTGATGTTACATTGTGTTTAAATCACACATCCAACCTAATTACAAGGTTCTATTTATACTAGTTACAGAGAGTTTAAGATAAAAGGAAATCCTACTCATAAACGTACAAGAGTTACTTGTTCCACATAAATACTATTTCCTTTTATGACAAGTCTTCTTGTAGGGAGTAAAGCACAAGAACTTCCAGAAACAAACTACTTCCTTTTCCGCTGAAGATTTTCCGTTTCACGTATGCTTATGATTGACTACGATTCGGGTCACGGTTGTACACCTGTTTCCTAAACCGTTACAAGTCACCTTAAATTATATCGCTCAGAAAACTGCGATCCATACGCTGAAGCAAATCTGGCCGCTGTCACCACGACCGCTGCCAAAAACCATAGCGTTTCTTCACAGCCATGACCGCTGCCCTACCGCTGCCAAAGCCACAGCGGTCAGGCAGCGGTTTGAGCTGTTGGTTCATTTCTTCTGTTCTTCTTCCATCTTCAATCTTCAATCTCCCTATAACACCACCATTCAACTTCCAAACGTATCCCACGTCTCCAGGAAGCTCCACATCAGTTGAGTCTCGTTTGGTTCACATTTAATTCATTTGAGAATACGAGCCAAAACTAACAATTCTCCCCTTTGGCTAGAATTCTCAAAATTTGTCCATAGCCACAATTTTCATCACCGAGAATTAACATACCCCACCACAAGGTATAACCACTTAGGAAAGAATCATCCTAAGATTTTTCTTCAACACATTTTTTTTTTTTTTGTGTTTGTTGTTCCGACACCATGTCGAAATAACCTGCTGAAATTATGGTGCAACTCCTCAAGTCAGATTTCCAGGGAGTTCGTCAGCCATCGACATCTTTGTCCACCATACACCTTGCATCACTTTCTGACCAATGCCTTGTGCACAATTATGGACCACTAGCAGCAACATATCCTCTTTCATGGCCAGTGGGGAAAACTGCCAAAAGGATAAACATGTCCTTACATCACCCAAACCCTGTGAAAGACCTTCTGTCCTTGCATCACATACCTGGTGAAAGACTGCTACTAGAAACTGGGAGTGCTTTGCCGGATAAGCCCCACACCATAACACAGAGAGATTTTTTTTTTTTTTTTTTATAGTAAGGAGTTTTTTTTTTTTTGATAGTCAATCAGCTCCTTGTGTAACCCAGATTGAATCTCCATGACTTGTACCTGTCACCACAAGCCAAACTTCTCCTCCATCAAATTCTTCCTTTCATCAAACCCTACCGAGTTTGAAACCGCCTTCAAGACGTATCTCCTTTGCTAAACCATAATAGGCAACCATGATCATCGTTATCCTAATGCCACCAAGTCCTCCATACGGTCTCCCGTAAAGACTTGTCACCGCCATCGCCAAACCATATGGCTCTGATACCAATTTTTGGGGATAATCCCTATACCGATGAACGCGGAACGCCGTGCCTAGTATACGCCCATAACTCATAGCAAATAATAACGTCAATAAGCAGAAAAATAGATGAGAGAGAACAAAACAATCACAACACAAGATATACGTGGAAAACCCAAAACGGGTAAAAAACCACGAGCTGTCAGGACGACAGAGAAAGTTCCACTACATGATAAATTGTTACAACCATATACTCCAGGATTCTCTCTCACACCTAACCCCAAACTCCACTCACAAGATCCTCACCAAGAACCCCACAATATCCCCTAGGTCTCCCCTAAATATCACCCACGGATCTCTAACTAGATCCACCGATATTCCCTTGGATCCCTCATTGGATATTCCCATGGGTCTCCCCGGATCTCACTCACACTCTCTGATGTTACATGGTGTTTAACTCACACATCCAACCTAATTACAAGGTTCTATTTATACTAGTTACGGGGAGTTTAAGATAAAAGGAAATCCTACTCCTAAACGTACAAGACTTACTTGTTCCACATAAATACTATTTCCTTTTATGACAAGTCTTCTTGTAGGGAGTAAATCCTTTTCCTTCAAGCACAAGAACTTCCAAAAACAAACTACTTCCTTTTCCGCTAAAGATTTCCCGTTTCACGTATGCTTATGATTGACTACGATTCGGGTCACGGTTGTACACCCGTTTCCTAAACCGTTACAAGTCACCTTAAATTATATCGCTCAGAAAACCGCGATCCATACGTTGAAGCAAATCTGGCCGCTGTCACCACGACCGCTGCCGAAAACCACAGCGTTTCTTCACAGCCATGACCGCTGCCAAAGCCACAGCGGTCAGGCAGCGGTTTGAGCTGTTGGTTTGTTTCTTCTGTTCTTCTTCCATCTGCAATCTTCAATCTCCCTAAAACACCACCATTCAACTTCCAAACGTATCCCACGTCTCCAGGAAGCTCCACATCAGTTGAGTCTCGTTTGGTTCACATTTAATTCATTTGAGAATACGAGCCAAAACTAACAACACCCTTTTCAGGATATCACCAATCTCTTGAAATCACTAGTAGAATATTCAAGTCCAGTTTCACCCACTAATGCAACCTCTCCGGTTTCTTTCCAATCCGATCGCCGGAAACGAAGAACTGATGAGGCTGGTCTTGAGTCAATGTTCAAAAAGACCACCCGTTTGGCCTATTCAAGTCGAAATTTCAGATAGCTTAAAATCCAGAGTTACAAATCTGAATTATTTGTCTACTTGTCAATCAACTCGATTGAAGATTCTTAGTTTTTTTTATTCAATGAAATGTTTGTCAATCCAATCTTAGATGGGATTTTCCAAAAGTCAATATATACACTAAACATTGATTTGCTCTATTTTGTGGAAATATGTACTTGTTTCTCATCAAAAGTTGACACATTAATTTCATTGAGATCCAAAAATGGTACATGATAGAATCACATGCACTAATTAATTTGAAAGCTTGAAGAATTAAGGCATGACTATTCAGTCTAGTTCTCATTTTAGAAGAGTTGCCTGTTCCATTTTTTTGTATCGAATGAGCACAGAACAACTTTTTTTTTTTTTTTTTTAAACAGCTAATTTATTCAAAAGAGGGAAGGCGCCCACAGCAACAACAGAGTCACATCAAAGCTACAGAAAAGCCACTCAGAACAACCACCAACTAACAAAACAACCAACCAGAAAAAACAAACAACAAACAACTACGAAGACCAACCGAACCAACAGCTGCCAAAACCCAAAACCCAAACAAACCACACAAAAGGAAGACTGCAGAAACAGAAACGAAAAAAGACAGAACAACTAATTAAGATGTTGAAGTTTCTGTAAGAATTCACGCGTATAATAAAAAATTATGGGTTTTCAATAAATGGAAGGTACGTGCATATATATTCCGCCCACCATTTTGCAAAGTGGATTCTGCCTAAGCTCACTTAACAAGAAGAGGAAATGCATAACCTTAGCAGAAAAATAAAGTATAGGCTAATGAAGACAAAACGAAATCTAATGCAGACAACAATCTAATTAATTTATAAGGGGCAGTTTGTTTTTTTATTTTTTTTTATTTTTTATCTAAAGTCTTATAAGACCTCAATTTGTTAGACATATGAATAAGTTTTACAAATTACGATACTATGATATGTTTGTTTTTTTCATTTTAGATGACTTATTATAAATGTAAAATTAATTAGGTTGTGTTAGGGTTTATTTAAAATTGAGAATTTTTGAAAAATTGATTTTTAGTGTTTTATTATGTGCAGATAAAATTATAAAGGTATGACCAATCATGTGTTGGTGTGAGTGGTTCGGCACTCTTATCCCTTAAGCAAGGTCGTGGGTTCAACTCCCCTTGTGAACGGAGCTACACATATTGGGAGCACTTTACCCCTTAGTGGGCCGACCCGGTGCGAGTCCGGATTAGTCGGGGTGTGGTATGGGCTAATTGCACTGTATGGTGGATCCGCCCCACCCGGAAACCGGATGGTGTAAACCAAAAAAAAATATAAAGGTATGAATTGTTATAGGACATTTGTGGAAATTTACTAAAAAACTTTATTATAACACTTTTTTAATAAGATAAAAAAATATATAAAGGTATGAATTGTTATAGGACATTTGTGGAAATTTACTAAAATACTTTACTATAACACTTTTTTAATAAGATAAAAGTAAAAAAAAATTACTTTTTCTAAAAGACATATATATCTTAAAATAATATATAAGTTAGAAAAATAAACAAATTGATTTATCTTAATTTAAGATATAAGAGACAATAAGTCTTATATTGAAAAAAATAAAATAAAATAAAATAAAATATACAGCCTCTAAGTATTACAAAAACAACAAGTAACAACAATAAAGTTTGATAAGAAGACAAAAGGGTGAGTGTGTTCGGTGTGCACGTGACTCTTGACTCTTTTCAATACCAATAAAAATTTTAGAAGAAGATCCTTATTAGAGCATCTCCAACTCTAACACCAAATTTTACACCAGTATGGTTTTAAAAGGAATCTTAATTTTTTTTTCTCTCTAACCTATAACACCAAATTCTACACCAAAAGAGTATCTTTAAAGAATATTATTCTAATAAATATTTATACAATACTAATTAATTAATAAGCAAATTAAAAATATAATTATATATAATAATATTGGTGACATTTTAAAGATCTTGATTGAGATTTTTCAAATGGTATAATTTTTGGAATAAATATTGTTATAATTAAGTATGAGAGAGTTAAATTAAAAATTGTAAAAAATATATAAGTATTGAAGTGACAATTTAAAAAAAAAACACTAATTTTTTAGAGAGAAAACTAGAAATAGCCACTCAAAACAATAAACTTTCCTTAATAACCACTTTTGAAACTTTAATTGTTAATAACCACTTTTTAAAAAAAACTTTCAGTGTATGTCCATAAATTACCAGAGTACCCCTGAAAATCGTTTTATTTTAAATCTCAAAGCAAACTTGAAATCATGGGTAAATTGAAATGTTCAAACTTGAAATCAGGCTTAAATTGAAATATCAAAACTTGAAATTAGGCCTAAATTAAAATATCAAAACTTGAAATTTGGACTAAATTGAAATTTTATATTTCTTCTTCTTCCTCTTCTTCTTCCTCAAAACATTAGGTTTTTTTTTTTTTTTTTTGGTTTCCCTTTTCTGCAGATCACCTCGCCGGCGAAGGGGGTTCGATTCCGTCGCCGACGAAGCAACACGGACGGCGAGGAGGTCGCCGGTGCCCACGCCTGGTCCCCCGTCGCTAAATCAGCGACGCGACGCCCAACAGCCAAGGAGCGAGAGAGAGCTGGGAGGGAAAGATGAGGTCGCCGTGAAGCCCAGGAGGTCGCCGGCGCTCGGCGACCTCCAAAGCCCGTCGGCGAGAGAGATCGGGGAGAGAGAGAGAGTAGTCGGGGAGAGAGAGACCAGAAGAGAGAGAAAGAAAAAAAGAGAAAGAAGAGAGAGAGAGAGAGCTGATTTGGGGGTTTTTATATGAGGGCTTTCTTGTAATTTCTCAAAACAGTGGTTATAAACAAATAAAAGTTTGTTTGTGGTTAAAAAAGAATTTCCCCTAATCTTTGTGGTCATTCTGAGTAATTTCCACAATTTTTTATCTTGGGAATTGGAATTAACACCAAATTGGTGTTGGGTTGGAGATGCTCTTAGAAATTGATCGCTACCCGGAAGTGTTGCCAGATAGACACGGATAGACACAGATAAACACGAATAACGATAATGCAGAGAAATAAGATAGAAGAAATAAAAGAACAATCCAATCACACACAAAACACAAGATTTACATGGATGGCCATTAGGACGACGAGAAATAATCAAATATTTAACAAATTTGTACAATTACACATTCAAGATTCTCTCTCTAAACCCCAAACCCAATGCCAATTCTCTTAGATCTCTATGGTATTTACTATTTTGCTCAACATATTGATAGAACCCGCTCCGACTCCTATCTTGAGTACGAGGGAATCCCGTGAAATTTTTATCTTTCCATTTGAAATCTGAATCTTTAAAAAAAATATATTAAAAAAATAAATAAAATAAAAAAACCATTTAGATAAAAATCATATAAATCTCAAGGCAGCTTTTTAAAACTTTTCCACCTTTCAAAACTTTTCAGAATCTTATCTTTTTCTTTTTATGGTGGGATTGAGTTTGAGATTTACAACCCAAACGCTTACGTACCTTATACTCAATAAGGATCAAAACCTTTGTAGTTCATTTAGCTTTATACTAGCCAATAAAAATAAAATCTGAAAATTATTAGCTATAGAAAACTTTTCTTAAATTTCTTTCTGAATTCTATATTTCTTAGGCTAAACTTAATCTGTAGAACACATTTATATATCTCTTTCTAAATTCTGCACTTCTTCCTGAAATAAATCTGAAACTATTCTGTAACATAAGCTGAGAACTAATTAAATATCTTTTGTAAATAAAACACATTTTTTTGTAATATAATAAAACATTTTCTGATTTTAGAAAATATAAAAAATTCTATTTAAGATCTAATAATCTGAAATCTTTTCTCTATTGATCATAATCAGTATATATATATATAATTTGAAAACTCTTTTCCAAACTAGTACCCAGTGGAATATCTCACGTACATGGTAAAGCATCTCAATGCCCACACAGAGTAGGGGAAATACATAATCTCACATACATGTCAATATCTAATCGAACGTGCAGAGTAATCTCACATACATGGCGATATTACCGCACATGTAGAGTAATAATCTCACATACACCTGCAGAGAAGCCCCAAAAGCCACTACACATGTAGAGAAGCCCCAAAGGCTTATAATCTGATACTAATGGGGAGGGTACTTATCTATTATCTTAAAATCTCTTCACGAAACATACATAATTCTTTATAAATACTTTTCTCAAAACTTTCATAAATATTCTTTTCTTTTCTTTTGTGAAAATCTCATAAATAACTTAGATATGGAAATCTTTCTGAAAATATGGTAATCTATCTGAAAATACTTGTACTATTCTTCTTTATAAAATCTTATTCAATAATAAATCTATTTCTGAACTCTAGAAATCTAAACATTTCTTAGAACATATCAAATCGCCTGGAATCTGTTTTCTAAATAAATCATTTATTTCTAATTATCTTCTAAATAATTAATGCTAACATATAATTTTAAAACATGTTACTTTTATTAAAAAGTATCCATTCACAGTGCTTTGCTCAAATCTGCTTTTGGGACTGGGTTCCCTTCTGGATTCATCTATTTCTGGATCCACCCTTGACAATATCCACAATATTTCTTCATCTCTTTAATTCTCTTTCCTTTCTTTTCTCTCTCTCACGAGCACACACGCCAGTCACCAGCTCCCTTTCTTTCTTCTTTTCTTTCTTTTTCTAATTCTCTGTTTTTGTCTTAGCCTTAGCCGAGCCTCTCATTTCTATCTATATATATATATACATATTCTTTGAATACACCTCTCAAGTCTCAACCCACCTCTTACCATGATGTTGCCATCTATCACCCAAATTGCCACATGTCCCAATCTTGCCACCTTCCTCATTATTTTAATTGTAAAAATATCATCTCAAACTTGCCAACTATCTTCATCAATCATCATGTACCGAGCACCGCTTCAATATTTGCTTTTTTTATTTTTTTAATAATAAAAGCTTTATACTCGTCTGATAACCAAATAACTCTCTCTCAGGTTTAGGCGTTGGCCTATCTAACTAGATCTTGGGTCATGTGTTCGGATTTGGATACAGGATTTGGAAAATTTTTTGGAATTGGACCTTACACATACAATAACCTAGTTATTAAGTTCTATTTATACTAGTTGCAGAGAATTTGAATCCTACAAGGAAACACCTTTTTTCACGCACAAGACTTCCTATTAAACGCAAAGTCCCTTTCCTTTACGCACAAGACTTTCATGTTCCGCACGAAGACAAAACTCTTTTCCTTTTTGCACAAGAACTTCCCAAAAGAAAACCTTTCCTAATCCACGTAAAAATGTCGTTTACCGCAGTCTGGGTCACGGTTTGCAACCCGCCCCCTATACCACGAAATATCACTGGAAACGACCGCTCAAAATACCGCGGTCTATGTCTCTTACCTATGCCGCAGTTTGCATCGACCTGATCTTAATTACTGTAATTGACCACGATCAACACTGCTATTGGTGCACCGCGGTCTGCGCCATGATTCTTTAGCTTCTTGTTTAGTCTTCAAACCTACCTCAAACAAGATCTCTGATTTCCAAACGTTTCCCACGTCTCCAGAAAGTTTCCGTATTGGTTGAATCCCATTTGGTAATCATGGGAATACAAGCCATACCTAACAATCCTCCCTTATAAAGCCTTCTCTTGACTTTGTTATGACTCTCAAACCACATGAATCATGTCATAACAAGAGTTGGAAGAAGTAATTGTGGATTTATTTGTTTTGGATTTGGACAAATGAATATTATAATAAAGACACTACTTTTCGACCACTAATGGCTGATGATAGGCTAATCAGATCAGCATCAGGTGGGGTGTGATTTAGCATACTCAAATAATGTTAGATTGCGGTTTTAATTACTATTAGCAAAAAAGAAATTACAAATACCCTTGTCGATCGTTGTTGACCCAATTGGTTGGTTTTTTGTTTCTACTCGCAATGGCTGAACTGTGCTTTTTGGATGTATCTGGGATTCACTTTCATGAAATCTATATATATAGCAGACCCTACTGGGCTACTAGTACTCCGAATCACCACAGCACATTAATAGTACTGCATCTTCTCATCAAATGGCAACTGTGAGATTTTATGCATGTCTAGTTTTACTTCTAGTATTGCTTTCGATTTCCTGGTCTGATGCTCGTCGGCTTAAACCAGACGACAAAAGAGATGGGAGGAACTTAAGCAGGTTAATCAGATTGTTGGGGGAAGATGCCAAGGAGGTATTAAAAGTCAGAGCAGGAGAGAGGGGAGCAGAGGGGGGTGCTGACATTGTGAATTGGAGTAGCCTTTAGGATGGGTTGTTTGTGGTGCTGTGTGGCGCTGGTCTTTTAGCTGATCGTTGCTGGTCTGTTGTGGTGCGGGGGGCTTTGGTTTTTGTTGTGCTTGTTCCTTTTTGCTGTTGTTGTGGTGTTGTTTCGGTCTGTCTTCATGCAGGGTCTGGGGTGGCTTTCTGTTTCTTTTTTTTTGAAATTAAACCCACTTTATTGACAGCCAACAAGGCCGAACACAAAGAAAGAAACAACAACAAAACCCCAAAGAGTCAAAAAACCGCGACAACGGGACAAAAACGAACCCCTGTCGCTGAGCTTTGGCTTTCTGTTTCTTGGCGGGCTGTTGTTGTTCTGTGCTGGTGTTTGTATCGGTTTTGGGTTTTTTTGTGGCTTTTCTTGGTTTGCAGCCCCGACAAAGCTCAGCGACAGGGGTTCGTTTTTGTCCCGTTGTCGCGGTTTTTTGACTCTTTGGGGTTTTGTTGTTGTTTCTTTCTTTGTGTTCGGCCTTGTTGGCTGTCAATAAAGTGGGTTTAATTTCAAAAAAAAAAAAAAAAGTCAGAGCAGGAGATGGAAGCACAAAAAAGAGCCTGGTTGATCAGTCCAAACGGGTGAGCCCTGGAGGTCCTGATCCCAAACATCACTCTAAATGACAGTAGTCGTAATTCGTCAAGAATTAAATTCCATGAAAGATATCTATCGTTATCAGTAAATGAACAATTGCTGTTATGAGAAGTAGCAGTATATGATCATCAATAAACTCAACATGGAATGTTATATTTTCATGCTAGAAATAAGATGTTGCAGCATATTATGCGCATATATAAGATTATATATATATTTTTGTACGAAATATGAAAGGGCACATAAATACATAAATCATTCAAAACATATTTGATATATTCTTTGATTTAACACGTACCGGGGTCCATTTTTTTTTTTTTTGAAAAAGCATTTTATTGCAAAAAGCGCAAAGGCGCACAACCAACCAAAGACCAAACCCACAAAAACAGCAGGCTGCACAACAGAGCAGGGGCCACAAACAGAGACAACACCCAAACCCCGCCCACCAGAACCCCAACCCCTAACAAGACTCAAACATCTCCCCATTCAACAAAATCCCCACTGTTATTGGACCCCATCTTTGCCAAACAATCAGCAAAAGAGTTAAACATCCTAGACTCATAAAACACTTTCAGGTTCCCTCTATCCATAATGGTAGACCTAATATCGTATATAGAGTTTACAAACTTAACATTCCCAAAGCCTTTCGAATTCACCCACGAGACAGCCGCTGCAGAATCACTCGCCACCGTAATCATGTGGTCCTTCAAACTCAGCTTTGAGCTGACCAGATCCACAGCCTTCTTTATGGCCAGCACCTCCGCCACATTAGAGTCCATGACGCCCAATGAGGAGGAAAAAAGACACAGAATCTTCCCTCTGGAATCCCTCAAGACTCCTCCCATGCCCGCTGGACCAGGCTTGCCCCTGGAAGATCCGTCAACATTAAATTTCAGACAGCCCTGCATCGGAGGAACCCAATCTGCCAAAGCTCTCCTCTTGTACTTTTTGACCTCCACACACAAATCTCTAACATTACGCAGCAATGTGTCCACAGAATCACTAGTCCCCTTACCAAGGTACTTAAACCACCAAACAATTCTGAGTTTAATCAAGTCAGCAGCTTGCTCCACATTCGGTTCCTTCCCCTCAAAAATCAGAAGATTTCTCTTCTCCCATATTGTCCACACCGTAGCAAACAAAAGGGAGCACCAAGCTCTCTCATATTTGTGCAGAGGGCACAGCCCCATCCAACACTCCATCCACCCCTCCATGTTCCTACTACAACAATAAGACACGTCCCAAATTGCCATCACCTTTTCCCACAAAGATTTAGACCAAGAGCAGTGGAGGAAGAGATGATCCACTGTTTCTTCCTCTCCAATACAAAAAGAGCAGCTCCCATCTTCAATCTGAATCATCCCATGTCTTTTAAGAACGTCCTTGACCATCACTTTTCCTCTCCACAACTGCCAAATGAAAAAATCAACCTTCTGTGGACAGCAGCCTTGCCACAAGAAGCTCGGGACTTCTCTCCTGGAAACCATCTTGTCTTCCAAAATCCTGCGAAAAGAACCAACAGAATACACCCCTGTGGGGTTGAAACACCAAGCTAAACTATCAACTATATTTCTTCTAATAACTAAGCAATCCAAGAACTTAACAAAACAACCCCCTTGCTCCTTCTCCCAATCAAACAAAGGACGTCTGAAGGCCACTGACCACCTCCATTTCTGCCCGCACCAGCTGCCAAACTCCTGAATAACACCCCTTTTTTTAGAAGCTAAAACAAAACATCTTGGGAAAGCCCTTTTCAGAGGGACACCATCCACCTGAACATCCTCCCACAAGTCCACCCTACTACCATCACCCACCACCGCCTTAAATCCTTCCGAGATGATCTTTTCTGTACTAGAACCAGGTCTCAACAAATTCTACAAGGATTTCACAAAAAACGACGCCTCATTGCTAGCTTTCCAGTCCCAAAACAGGGAGGAAACTTTAATCTTATGAATAGAACATATTACTCTTTTCCATAAGGCATTATCCTCTCTTCCAAACCTCCAAAACCACTTCCCAAGCAAAGCTTTGTTTTTGTCCAGGATTCTCCCAATCCCCAGCCCCCCATTCGCCTTCCTCCTACACACCTCTTCCCATCTTACGGCATGAATCTTTCTTTTTCCGGCCCCTTCACCCCACAAGAAATTCCTTTGCAACCTCTCTATCGTTTGAGCCACCCCCACCGGCATTTTATAAACCGACATAAAATAGGTTGGAATACTCGACAACACCGACTTAATCAGGACTAATCTACCTCCCTTAGACAGAAATTTCTTTTTCCAAGAGGCAAGCCTATTCTCCACTTTCTCAACAACCGGATTCCAGAAGCTCTTGGATCCCGGTCTTCCGCCCAACGAAAAACCAAGGTAAGTAATAGGAAGGGTAGCTTTCTTGCATTTAAAAACTGACGCCCAATAAGCCGTCTCCCTAGCTCTACCTCTCCCCACTCTAACCGCACATGATTTGTGAAAGTTTATTTTGAGCCCCGAAGCCAACTCAAAACAACGAAGGACACGTTTCGCGTTGAGGATATAATCCTTTTTAGGTTTGAGAAATAGGATTGTGTCGTCCGCAAACTGAAGATGAGTCACCTGCACCCTATCCTCACCGAAACCCTCTCCTCTGATGAAGTCTAACTCAAGGGCTCTCTTAAGCAACCCGTTCAAACCCTCCACCACTATGTTGAAAAGGAAAGGCGAAAGAGGGTCTCCTTGCCTTAAGCCCCTTTCCATCCCAAATTGAGGCGTCGGCTTACCATTAACTAAAACCGATAGCACCGGTGACGCTACACAATGTCTAATCCAACCCCTCCATTTACCCCCAAACCCCATCTTCCTCATCATCTCCTCCAAAAAATCATGATCTACACTATCGTAGGCTTTTTCGAAGTCCAGCTTCACTAATATACCTCCCTCCTTATCATGCTTCCACCTATTAATAATCTCTTCCGCTATGACGTAACTATCCGTAATTTGACGATTCCGCACGAAAGCCATTTGAGTATCACCTATAATCGAGTCCATCCTATTCCTCAACCTATTTGCCAACACTTTAGCAAGAATTTTGTATAGCGAACTCACCAAACATATGGGTCTGAAATCTTGCAGGAACTCCGGTTTCATTACTTTTGGAATCAAGGCTAAGAAGGCTCGATTAACATCCTTAACTATTGAACCATCCTTATGAAATTCATTCATGAAGTTCATAAAATCCCCTTGAATGACCCCCCAATGGGCTTTGATAAAATTCAAGTTGAATCCATCCGGCCCTGGCGCCTTGTTCCCCTCACAACTCTCGACTGCCTTAGAAACTTCCTCTAAGCTGAAGCAAACTTCCAATGACTCCCTCTCCTTTAGCGATAGCCTCTTGAAAGACAGCCCTGACATACTTGGCCTCTCCCAATAATCTCTTTGAAAGTGGCTTTTATAGAACTCGAACACCCCCTTGTTAATGAGGTCAGGATCCGCAACCTTGCAGCCATCAACCATCACTTCAGCGATCCTATTTCTCATTCTTCTACCGTTTGCCACGCTATGAAAAAACTTTGTATTCCTATCGCCTTCACGCAGCCAATTGACCCTCGATTTTTGTCTCCATCCTTGTTCATCTCTCCTCCACCATTTCCACAATTCATCCAACACTTTTAAACGCTCCTGCCGAAGCGTATCAGTCCACCCCTCACTAATAGCCTTGGCGTCTATCTCCCCTAACTTCTCTTCCAGGACATTCGGTCTTTGAGAGCTTAATTTATTGGAACTAATCCAATTTTTCAAGGCAATTTTCGTAGCTTTAGCCTTTGAAAAGAGGATAAAACCTTTGGTCCCCCTAACCCTGCAGTTCGTCCAACCCTTCATGGCTTCTCCCATCATCTCTTTTTCATCCAACCACCAATTAAGGAATCTAAAAGGGCTAGGCCCCCAACCTTGCTGCACAATGCTTAACATCACTGGATTATGATCTGAGATTCCTCTAGGCAGACCTTGTTGAACCAGGTTAGGGAGCCACATCTGAATTTCCGGCGAAATTAGGAATCGGTCCAATCTAGCCCACGCTTGGGCCTCTCTATTATTAGACCATGTGAACCTCAACCCCTGCATCGACATGTCTACCAAATTCGCTTGCGACACAAAACACCTAAAGCTCCTGATCGAATCTCTATTACAACTCACACCTAACCTTTCCGAAGGATCAAGAACAGCGTTAAAGTCCCCCCCAACAAGCCACGGAACCTGAAAATCTTTCATAACCTCTAAAATAAACTGCCAAAGCACCCTTCTCTCTGACTCGACCGAAGCTGCATACACGTTACAAACTACGATCTTTTTTCCCATACTCCGCAAATTCCCCAACAGAATCATACAATTCTTATTTTGAACACAAGCTTCCACATTGAACTCTGCATCATTCCATAAAGTTAAAATGCCCCCTGAAGCTCCCTCAGAGTTAATCCCCAACCCTCTAGGCAACCAGGACCCTCCCAAATCCCTCAAAAGCTTTAAATCCACAGAGGTAATTTTCGACTCTTGCAGAAAAAGGATCCACGGTTTCAACTTCTGAACTAAACTCCTAACCATTCTTCTTTTCTCCCCCCTACCAAGACCCCTTACATTCCAGGAAATTAAAATCATAAAGAGAAGGAAACCGCACAACAGAACTGGAGAAATACCTCATAGCTCTGTCGTCCCCTTTAACCTGTCATCATCCTCTCTTTCTCTTCTTGCTATTTGTTCCCCTAACTCTGCTTCCTTGCCATTGAAGTCAAACCCCAATGCCACCCCCACCTCTAGAACTTTTGTGACTTCTTCTTCTAAATTCCAACTCTGCTCTGTTTCTAATTGACTGCCGTTGTTCCTTTGTGTCCCTCTCAAGGGGTCATTCTCTTGATCTTTGCCATTTCCCTCTTCCCCAGCATGACTGCCAATTGTCTTAGATTTGACAATGTGACCTAAAGCCACCCCCCTTTCAATCACCTTAGCAATTTCTTCCTCCAAGTTCCAATAAGTTTTTTCCTTTCCTCTATCGTTCCTGTCTTCCGTCACCCTGGTTCCATAACTTTTATCTCCTGCCTGCTCTGAACTGTCTAACTCCACCGCCAGAGGGATTTCCTGAAAATGCTCTCCTCCAATATGGATTCCCGCAGCATCCCTTAAAGGTAATTGAATCGGTCCTTTTAGTGGCAAACACACCGCTCTCCCTTCCCTATCATACAAGGTCCCCTTCTTTTGACTTCTGATCCTCCACTGATCCGAATAAGGGGCTTTACCCGAAGTCACCTTGCTAAAAGGTCTGAGAGATATTGGGCTGTTACCTGTCTCCAGCTCGTTTGAGGTGGAATCAGAAGGCCCATCAGACTCCCTTAGGTTCCTTCTGCCACCACTGTTTTGTTGTATCACCCCCCCTTTCGGCCCACCATCCCTCTTAAGCCCATCAGCATTGGGCCCCTTTTCCAACATCTTCACATTGGAACATTCCCCTTTTGTAAAACTGAAATTCCTCATTTGCCCTTCTTCTAACTCAGAGTCTGACGATGCTGTCCAGCTTTCCTCACTGCTCCTGTCAGATTTCTCCTTACCTATTACCAACTTTCCATTCGAGATCCCTGTGTGGATCGGCTGCCTTTTTTCTTTCCTGACAATCGTCTGTTTCCCTTTTCCCAAAGAGCCACTATTTTTGAATTTCCTACTGATTAGGTAGTCTGGCTGACAATCCTTCTCCCCTTGCCTGACACCTTTTCCACTTCCCATCTCTTTGCCAGCTACTCCCTGCCACCTACCCCTCCTACTGATGTGGCACATACCTCCTTCCTGTTCTGACTCTTCCATGGCGTCCTGTAAGTTATGGTCCTTCAAACCCAGATTTTCCGTGAACCATTCGTGATCCACTGGCTTACTCTCTTCTTCCATTCTTACTGAGAACACCTTGAAACCATCCATAATCTTCATTTTGCTAAGACATTGATCTTTACCCCTGAAAAGTACTAAAATTCTGCCTCTATCTAGGCGCCTCCTATGGGCCGTTTCACCATCCATCTGGACAAACTTCCCTAGCTGGTCCCCTAACTTCTGAAAGAAATTTGAATTCCAGAGATTCAACGGAACTCCCCAAATGTTCACCCATCCCAATCTAGCTTGAGTATCCACTTTTTCTGACCACTTCTTCATAGAGACGAAAGCATCTTCCCAGAGAAATCCGCTCTTCCTGAAGCCTTCACTTTCAAACTTAGAGTCGAACTCCCACAGAATAGCTCTCCCGCCCAAATATGTTGCTCTAAATCTGAAGCCTCTGTCTCTCAATCTCTTGCTGACATTGCCAAGATTCTTCACATCTCTAATCTCCCCAACCACACACACTTCTAGCCATCTTGGGTCAGTAATCTTCCTGTCCAGAACTAGAGTTTCCTCTGTTTCCTGAGTTTCATCTTCCCTCTGTTCTTTCTTCCCCTTCGGTTCTCTAACAACTTCCGCAAAAGATCTGTCATCCCTTCTCCTCCACTCCTTCTGAATACCTTTGGAGTGGCCCTTTTCCAATCTGTTGTTTTCCTCACCTCTCAGGCCTGACACCTTCCTGTCGTTCCATCCATACTGTGCCATACTAACCTTGATTGGCCATCCATAAATGTGCATACCGTTAGTCTTCTCCACCACCCTTCTTGCTTCCTCTGCTGTGGAGAATCTTACAAATGCAAAGCCTATCTTCTTAGTTTTGTTGGCTGCCGGGATGTAAATATCTCTCACCCTACCAAAACATTTGAACACTCCCCATAAGCAGGACGAATCAGCATTCTGATTAAGATTGTCTACGAACACAGAGTGGAGATTTCTTCTGAAATCCGATCTTCTTCCCTGACTTGAATGATCTGATCTCCTCACAATGCTTGAGTTGTCAGAGCTTCTCTCTCTAAAATAAGACATTCTCTCTAATTTACTCATAGTTTACGTACCGGGGTCCATGAAAAATTGAAAATACATGGTCTAATGTATGTAGGTAATCGATGATCATGATAACAATTAGTATATTAACCGTCGATTATAAAGTTTGATGATGACTTGTTAGCCCTCCGTGAGGGGCTTTTGTTAGCAAAACAACATGGTTTTAAGGATTGCTGGACTGAAGTAGATGCAGTTAATGTGGTGGCTGCTGTGACTGTAAGCCTGCTAATGGTGTTGCTGGTTTTGTGACCGATGTGAAGACCTTATTGTTGAGGTTCAGGTTTTCAAATGCCAATTTACTCATAGAAATGGGAATTCCTTAGCACTTAATCCGGCTTCAGTAGCTATTTCTTCAAAAAAAAAGGTTCAGTTGTGACAAGACCTGCTTAAGGGATCTTCTTAGTTGTTTACTTGAAAAAAAAAAAAAAAAAAAAAAAAAAGGTTTGATGATGACTACAGATGGTTTAGATCCTAGCATGGAGGAGTATGCTTTAATGCTACAAATCATTTTCAGATATATATTCTGGCTTGGTGATCAGGTTTTAATTAAACTAAATCCAATAACACTATTACACCTTACATGCATGCAAGGCCATCGTTTAATCAACATAAACTTGTCAACATTTACTGACCCATTTGATATGTGTTGCAAAAATAATAAATAAGAGTCAACACATACAAAATTTAGAATTTGTATATAAGTCTCGGTTTCTTTTAACTAAGTAGACACGTTTTAGTGAAAATGTTTGCATGAAGCCCATAATCCAGAGTAAATCAATCTCTTAGGGTGTCCTAACATAGGTTTTTTTTTTTTTTTTAACACACCACCTATGAATATTACCAGACAGAATGAGAGTCATTTATCATTGAACCTTGCACATTGGACGGTCGTATAAATACTTTATTTGGTAGTGGTTTTAAATATGGATACAAAAAAATACTTTAAAATGATACGTGCTTGTTCAAGTAAAAGTCCATCGAGTGATTTTTGAATATCTAAATATACCTTCCTTAAACACTTGAAAAGTATTAAAAAAAACAAAAGGATTATAGTCATTAGAAAACATATTTAACAGTACCAAAAACAATGCTAATTAAACACACTTTTAAATTAATTAAGATTGACATGTTTGTGTTAAAAAAATGAAGCACGTACATACATGGTATTGAGTATTGATAGTGTAGAAAAGGTGGTTTGATTAGCTGAAAACAGCATAATTAATGTAATAAAGACATACCTAATGTAGGTAAAGGAAAATAACAACTCTCATCATGATATAGTACGTGGTTGCATTGCATCAGACAAATTTAACCAGTTTTGTGGAATTCTCTTGAAGAACAAATACACCACCAGTTTGGGATCAAATTTTATAAGAAATTTTTTGTAAAGGAGGGTTTTGACCGCATGATGATCTCCACTTATAATTAGTTAATTATTGGACATAATATATAGACTATAGTACCACATTGTTAATATATAGACTATAGTACCATATTCGTAATGACTAACCGATCATCAAACACGAGAGAGTCTTTATTACGTACTCTATTTCAGGTCATATGAATGTGAATAATCAATTACATAAAAGGCTTAAATATAATTATGTCCATATCAGAAACACAGACACAAAATTAGGAAAATATTTTATGCCAATAAAGTCAAAGGACCCTTACATAAGAAATAGAGAGCTCGCACCATTTATATTTATGTAATTTATAAGGACCCTTAGAAGTAGCAGTATTTGAAAGTACTAAGAAATGTTTTCATATAGTCAAAAGTATTTTCATTTCATGTAATTGCTGTGTTTACCTGAAAATAAGAAAGAGAAGAGAGCAAAATATATTAGGGACAATTGCACAAACATCCCCCGATATTTGATAAAATTAAACGAATATGACAGTTTTGACCATATACGCACAAACTTCCCTCAACATTTGAAAATTGTTGCACAAACATCCCCTACCGTTAGATGGATCCGTTAGTCAATGGTCAAACGTGTAAAAAGTCTAAAATACCCTATATTTTTATTTTAAACAAAATTCAAAATTGAAAAATTAGATTAAAAAATATTAAAATATCTTTTACAAAATATGAATGTATCTTGAATCAGAAAGCTGGAAGAAAAATTCATCTTCAAAAAAAAAAAAAAAATTAGTTTGAGCAATTCATACTTGATTTTAAATAAATTTAAAATTTAAAATTTATTTTTTATTAAATTGTTTTAAAAACTATTTTTTTTTTATTTGTAAAGATGAATTTTTTTTTTTTCCAGGTTTCAGATTTAAGATACATTCATGTTATCTAAAATATTTTTATTTATTTTTTATCTTATTTTTTAATTTTTTACTTTATTTAAAATAAAAATAAAGGGTATTTTAGGCTTTTTACACTTTTGACCATTGACTAACGGATCAATCTAATGGTAGGGGATGTTTGTACAATAATTTTCAAATGTTAAGGAAAGTTTGTATGTATATTGCCAAAACTGTCATATCTATGTAATTTCATCAAACCTCGAGCTATGTTTATGCAATTCCCCCTATATATTATGATAAAAAGAAGTATTTGAAGTATTTGGTGGTTGTAAAACTGAAGTCCCACCACAAGTGTTCAAACTCTGATATTATAAATGCAGTCTAATTCCTTCGGTTCCGATAGACCCGTGACCCTAATGGTTACATTGATCAAGACAATATTTATAAAAAACAACCATGACGATGAACAATTGAATTTTAAAGTTGAACAATCACTTTTGAATCCGTAAGAAGATATAACAACCTAACTTCTGCACTAAATATTTAATTAATTAATGGTTCGATGACCACTCAGGGAGGTCACACCATTTTACTTGTAATTATACAAATAAAATATTTTGAGAGGTTTTCAATAAAATTGACATTTTTTGGTCAAAATATAGAATAAAGAAATTGACATTTTCTTAACCATATGAGGCCCTATAAGCTGGTGTGGGCGTGAGCAAATCTTATCTCAAATTCTCAATTATGGAAGCTCTGCTGTTGCATGTTGACTTTATTAAAAAGATCAATACATCCCTTCCGAAATAAAATAAAAAATCAATACATACAGTCTAAATTGACAACTATATATATATATTTATATATTTATTATATAACGATATACAATCGCTCTTAGTCAAGGGGTTGGTCACTTCCGCTCGATTTATGTGTTTGTGGTTTGAATCTTATCTTTGTCCCTTAAATTGCAAAATATAGAGAGATCTCTCTTTTATTGTGAGAGTTACATTCAGAACCATACTTATAATAATTGATTTCGACAGGGTTCCAACATATCACTAATCCAGTGCCATAAAATGTGGATATGAAATCCTGTGCTTTTAGCTGAGTTTGGTCATTCATGAATCTTTAAAAACATAACTCCCACTTATGGTTCAGTCGTTCAGATAATTTCACGGGCATGACCCAAGCCAGGTGGGCTCAGCCCATTGGGTTTGCTTTCAGCTACTATCTAGCCTACTAAACTATTAAATCTTAATTGATTTATGGTTTCATAAAATAAATAAAACTATTAAATCATTGATAAATTGATATTTATAAATTATGACTGTCGTGTTATTGATCATTTGAGTTTGAGTAATGTAGACATTCCAATTATTTTTCCCAAATGATGTGGCACATGAGGTGTCAACATTACATCAGTCACCACATAATCTCATGGTTTATAAGATGCAGACACCTCATATGCCATATTATTTGAGAAATAAATTTGGAACATCTATCATAACTCTTTGAGTTTTTACAGTCCGAAATCGAATTTGGGAAAAGAAAAAAAATAACCCCCTCATTTCCTCCACAAACCAAAACCCACAAAATTCAAAGTTGAGAAATAAAGAGTTAGAAGTTCAAGGGAGAAACAGGGGGGCTCTGGCGAGAGAGAAGAAGACTTTGACATCAACGAACACCGTTGTTGGAGGTTGAAAATACTACCAAAAACGGAAAGAATGAAAAAACGGAGACCGAAACATTTGAATATTTGTAAAATGTTACAACAAGTTTTGTTCTCCCCATCAAGATGATCCCAACGATATATTATGAGCTCAATTAATCTAACGTCATTTTCCCCCTCAAAAATACAACTTTCAGTGTTATCTAATGACTAATGATAAGAGATTTCTTTTATCAAATTATACAACTACGTACATTGCTTATTTGCAACCCCCCCAAAGATTTTTGTAAACTTGGCCACTTCAACTTACAATTGGCTCAGCATTTTTCATCACCCTGTTTGGGCATAAAATTAAAATATAAAACTTTAGTAATTGACTGAGACTAAAGTAAACTATGTAGACAAAATGATGATGTAAATTGTCGATGTGGATCTAATTATCCGAAGACCACAATAGAATACAATTCAAGATGACATAACAAAGTTAAAATTTATGACTAACTCCTCAAGTCCAATAACATTGTCACTCACTCAGTCTTCTATATATATGGCACCACCCTACGCTTGAATCTCTACCAGCTCATGTAATAAGCAAAATTGTATTTTCTGATTTCTTGATAAGAAAATGGTTTCTACTAGTCTGAAATTTCGTGTCTTCTTGATGGTGTTATTTCTTTCATTTTCCTTGGCCAACGACACTCTGGCCTCTTCGTCATCCACTCATCCTCCACACATACCGACAGGCTGCGAGATCGAAAGAAGGAAACCGGATTGGTACAAGCTCTGGGAGAAGAGGCGCAGCAAGCTTTATTATTGAACATTGAACATTAATTGGTGATCTGGGAAATGAAAACAAAAACAAAAGCTTGATGATCATCCACAACCACAGGTACGGTGGCTGTAAATGTTTAAGAAAGCAAACCATATATATGACCCTTAAATTAATGAATTCGTGATTTTCTTTTGTTGTGGTTTTGATAAATTATTACTTTTTTCATCATTTAACCATGTCATCTCATGATTAAATGTTTAATTAGAAAAACTAAACTACTTAAATGTGCATTCGGAATCTTGAGTGCTTGAGTTTAATTTAAAGTAGTTTAAGATAGAGCATCTCCAATATTAATACAATGAGTTGTGAGAAGATTGGATGCAAAATAGAATTAATAGACATTGAGTTCAAATTTACTTCTCCAATGGACAAAATGAGGTTAGTCCGGTGGTAAACCCTTTACACTTACACTACGAGTTTACGGGTTCGAGTCTTTCCCCTCCCAACAAACCCCGAATTTATTTATATAATAGTGTAATACTTAAATATATATATTTCTCCAATACAATCGTCACTATTCAATGTAAGCCGAGGTGGCAAAAAAAATGTAGACAGTCAAGATGGCTTTCAAATAGTGTATTTGACAACTATTTTGTAGGTTTACTCAACACATTGAGTTGAGGTGGCAAAAAAAATATAGACAAAGTCAAGATGGCTTTCAAATAGTCTATTTGATAGCTATTTTGTAGGTTTACTCAACACATTCAAATTTTAAATAATTTTTTTTTATCTAAAATAAATTGTTTGGTAAAATAAAAAAAATATAAAAAAAAAAGATTAAAATAATTTAATACGTCAAAAAATAAGCTACTTCTACATTGAAGATGTTTTAGCTAGTCAAGAATATTGAACTGATTACGGCCCAAGTAATTCAACGAGTCCATTTTTGCTCACCTCCCTTCATGGAGGGTAAAATTGTCTAAAAATATAACAGAGTTTGGACAAATTTATCCCTTCTATGGACATATGTCATGTTTTTGAGATAGGGATAATGCTCACTCCCCTTGAAGGGGGGGTGAGCAAAAGTAAACTCTAATTCAACGTAACAAACATGACCCAAGCACTAGTGGGAGCTCAGTCCTCAAGTTTGTGTGAGCTTGATGTAGGCTAAGTAGGAGGCTCTTACTTTGAAAATCACCAGCAGTTGGTGGGCTGGATATATATACATGGTCCCGTTCACATCAATCACACTAATGTAACTACATCAGTACCATTGCATGTGGACCACTGATTATGGAGAAATTTTGACAAGTGCATACATTGATTGAATCAAGGGCCATAGCTCGATTAGTAGACCTCCCGCCAAACACACTATTATTGTGAAGCTCCCATATGGTCCACAACACAGCACAAACAATAAATTCCAATCTCTATTAGCAGGCTTGGAGGGACATAAACCTGCCCATCCCTCCATCCAGGACAAAACCAAAGCATTACAGCATGATGAGACACCCCACCAACTCATAGCTGACATCCATAAATCCCAAGACCAGTCACAAAGTAAAAAGAGATGATCTACTGATTTAGGATCATTACCACAAAGAGGACATTCTAGACTACCTATTTGAGACATTCCGAATCTGCTGAGAACACTTCTAACCGAGACCCTACCTTTAAGCAATTGCCACAAGAAGATCTCAACTTTTAGGGGGCATATACCTTGCCATAAGAAAGGGCAAGCCACCGAACTGCTCACACCCCCACCACTTTCGAGACATCTCCTGAAAGAATTAACTGAGAAACAGCCATTAGGACAAAAAGACCAAGCAAATGCATCTGGGATATCCTTTATGATACATAAGCCGTCTAAAACTACCAAGAAACATCTCCATTGATCCATTTCTCAATCAAACAATTGTCTTCTCATTCTCACATCCCAAACCCACTTCGATCCTTCAAATCTACCATAATCCTTTATCACTTCATTTTTATTAGAAGCCAATGTATATATTCTTGGAAAAGCAGCCATTATCGGAACAGAATCCCATCGTAAATCCTTCCAAAATATAATACCATCACCCGACCCAACAATCACCTGAAAACCTTCCTTCACAATGTTGTGAGATCTCTTGCCTACATCCAGCAGCCCACTTAATGACTTCACAAAAAAAGAACTTGACTTCTGCTCAATGCCATCCCAAACTAACCCATTGGCATTCAAACCATACTTTGCACATATGA
This sequence comes from Acer campestre, assembly GCA_954870605.1. Taxonomy (NCBI): domain Eukaryota; kingdom Viridiplantae; phylum Streptophyta; class Magnoliopsida; order Sapindales; family Sapindaceae; genus Acer; species Acer campestre. The sequence goes on from OX940809.1 coordinate 10,164,984, forward strand.
CATTTTTCCACAAAGACGTATGTTCCTTACCGAATCTCCATATTCACTTAACCAATAAACTCACACCTTCGTCCCTCATCTTACCAATCCCCAAACCACCAAGCTTCTTACTTTTACACAGCGAGTTCCAGTCCACCACATGTACTTTCTTTTTAGCTACGCCATCATTCCAGAAAAAATCCCTTTGCAATTTTTCAATTTTCTTAGCCACACCCACTGGAATGTCAAACACTGACATAAAATAGGTCGGAAGACTAGATAATACGGCCCTGATGAGAACAAGTCTACCACCTTTTGACATGAAACCTCTTTTCCACGACGATAATCTATCCTTCACCTTTTGAATCACCGAATTCCAAAGCACCTCCCTCCTCGAATTCCCCCCCAAAGGTAGGCCAAGATAAGTAATTGGAAAAGAGGACGAAGCACACCTAAAAGCTCTAGACCACAAAACATCATCCGGAAAATTCTTCCCAACTTTAACCAGGCATGATTTATGAAAGTTAATTTTGAGACTAGAAGCAAGTTAAAAGCATCTCAAAATCCTTCTTGCATTTAACATATAATCCATACGAGGTTCAATGAATAACATCGTATCGTCAGCAAACTGGAGATGGGTAATATGAATATCATCATTCTGAAACCCAATACCCTTTATCAAACCCCGCTCTCTTACTCTATCCAACATTCTACTCAAAACTTCCACTACCAAATTAAACAAGAAAAAGGACAACAGATCTCCCTAGCGTAGACCCCTCTCCATCATGAATTCTTCCGTTGGGCTGCCGTTCACAATCACCGATAACCGGACTGAAGAGATGCATCCCCTTATCCACTCAATCCATTTAGAACCAAAACCCATCAACCCCAAAACCTCAAACAAAAAGCCATGATCAACACAATCATAGGCTTTCTCAAAATCCAATTTAACTAAAATACCACCTCTACCATCCTTACGCCAAGAATGAACAACTTCTTCAGCTATCACGAATCCGTCAACAATCTGCCTCCCCTTCACAAAAGCCATTTGAGAAGGGCTAATCAACGTATCCATCACCTTTTTTAACCTGTTGGCAAGTACTTCTGCCAAAATTTTATAGGCCACACCTACTAAACTAATAGGCCTATAATCCCTCAATGACTCCAGATTTCTTATTTTCGGTATAAAGGCTAGGAAAGTACTATTCAAGTGCTTCACCACTAAGCTGTCCCCATAAAATTCTCCAAAAAAATTCATGAAATCATCCTTGACAACCTCCCAGTTGACCTTAATAAAATTAAAATTAAGCCCATCCAGACCTAGCGCTTTGTTACCATCGCAATCGCACACCACCGTCCACACTTCCTCCACAGAAAATAGATCCTCCAACCTCTCACGCTCTCCCACCAAAATTTGATTGATCGGGAGATCAATTATCCTAGGCCTCTCACATGCAACCTTCAGATTTTTTTTAAACAAGAAATTTCAGATTTCGTTTTTTTTTTTTCAAAGAAAATTTCTAGATTTTAGGGTGGTTGTTGTGTTTATGAATGGTGGGAGTTGTGCTTGGGTTTGGGATAATAAAAACAAGTGTTACAAAGCATATTTATAAGAGAGAAAACCAAAATTAGCCATCCAAAATATTAGATTTTTGTTTCTAACCACATATGAAATTTTAATTGTTAATAACCACATTTTTGAGAAAATACTTGAATGTCCTCATATAAAAACCATCCCCAAACACACACACACACACACACTCTCTCTCTCTTTCTCTCTCTCCCCTCTCTCTCTCTCTCTTCTCCTTTCTATCCCGTCAAAATCTTCACCTAGTTCATGATCGAATTCCGATCATTGTTCCTGCAAATCGAACGCCAATGATCGAATTCTGATGGTTCTTCTTGCTTCTCTGTTCATTCTTCATGATCGAATTCTGATCATTGTTCCGATTTGTTCTAAATCGGTTTAAGTTGTGTAAATATCATTCATTTGGTCATGGATTGAGTTACAATCAGTTACTTTAACATGGTTTTAGCGTTATTGGATCACTTTTGTGTGTTTTTGTGAAGAATCGATTTCAAAAAAGTTTATAGATTTTTCCAGAAGATTTCAAGTTTCACGGGTTCGAAAACTTAAAATCTCAACATTTCAAGTTTCAAAATTTCAAGGTTTTGGTCAACATTTCAAGTTTTTATAGAAGATTTCAAGTTTTGTCAACATTTCGAGTTTTTATAGAAGATTTCAAGTTTTTTCAGTATTTCAAGTGTAAGGTCTCTAATTATTGATTGGCTTATTTCATTGACAAACCACATTTGGGGGTTTTGTTGTAAGGGTAGATTAGGCCCTCAAGACCTCAAGAGAAGAAGCACTCCAAAGGTATATTTCTTAGTGTTTCTTGCAAATGAAGAGAAATAGTTGCACACACACACAACCCATGCATATATGTCTATCTTGTTTGTTTGTGTATGTTATTTAGGTGCTCTTATGTTCCTTAATCTCTCTTCATTCTTGCCCATATGATTGCATCTTGTTTGATTATTGCCATATCTCTTCTTGACCAAAGTTGCATTTTTTTAGTGTAAGGCGCTGTACAAAGCGCTGTACGAAGAGCGCCCATCTAAGACCTGATGAGGCTAGGGAAAGGCGTTGTACAGACCTGATACATTTATTTGGTCGCTGTACATAGGCGCTGTACGTAGAGTGCTTTGTACATCGCCCATCTGATTCCCGAGAGGACAGAGATTGAGCGCTGTTGGGTCGCTCTTCAGAAGCGCCCAACTAACAGCGCCCATCTGATTCCCGAGAGGTCAAAGATTGAGCGCTGTTGGGTCGCTCTTCAGAAGCGCCCTACGAACAGCGCCCAAATGAAGAACACTATGATTTTCCCAGATAAGCGCTATACAAGGCGCCCTACGTACAGCAACTTGTAGAGCCCCCAAGGCAAAAATTTGTGCCACTTTTCAAAACGATGTCACTTCATCTTGGCACCCTATATATATGCTTCTTTGTCTTAGGTCAGCCTTAAGAGTTCAAAAATTCATATCTTTTACTTAGAACATTTTTCAAGTGAAAAATTCTCAAAAACTCTCCTTTAAACACTCAAATACATTCCTTTGTGCATCAAATATCATCTTTCATCATTCATGCTTGGTTTTGCATCATCACAACTTGCTTGGTAAGATTTTGACTAACTTTATCTAATTTTAGTTTCTTTCTTGTCAAGCCATCTCTTTACTTCCTTGTATGCTTTATGTTCACATGCTAGATACAAGATAGAGATTGTTTGTGATGAATATGATTGAGTGTTGTATTGTGATAGCTATCTAGGTTTTGCTAAATCTTGATTAGCTAAGCTTCATGATATGCCATTTAGCTTTTTATATCTAGGATTGATTTCATTGATATATCTTCATCCTAGATAAGCATATAGGGTTGCCTAGCTCTTGTTGCATTTTGAGTATTCCATATATTCACTTAGGTTGCTTTCTCTTCATTGAGAACTAAGTCTTGTGTTGCTTCCGAGATTAGATTGCATAAATCACAAGCATTAGGACTAGGTTCACTCATACTAGGATTAGGTAGGTGTGTGATTACTTCCGGGATTAGGTTGTAATCTTTCTCACATTTAGTGGATTCGAGGTTCGAGTGTGGCTCACTTAATAGCCCGTGGTTTTTCCCGTGAGGGTTTCCACGTAAATATCAAGTGTCTTTTAATATTATGTACCATATTACACTTGCTATTTTATATTGACTAGTAAAGGGTATTTTCGTAATCTTGCCTATTAACGAAAATTGGGTAAAATTGGATAAAATCTATTCACCCCCCCCCCCTCTAGATTAATATTGAACACACCGTAATTTGTTTCATCAAGTTTTAACATAATATTTCAAGTTTTCGAACCCGTGAAACTTGAAATCTTCTGGAAAAATCTGTAAACTTTTTTGAAAACGATTCTTCCCATAAACACACATAATTTATGCATTAAAGCTAAAACTATGTTAAAGTAACTGTTTGCAACTCAATTAATGAACAAATAAATGATATTTATCGATTTAGAGCAAATCAGAAAAGTTTTTCTCATTCACTTTGTGAAATCTATAACAAGATTATGAAGAACAGAGAAGAACGATGATGATGAACAGAGAAGAATGAAATCTTAAACAATGGTGTTCAATTTGCAGGAAGGTGATGAAGAACAAATACGGTGATGAAGAACAGAGAAGCAAGAAGAAGACAGTGAGAAAAATAAATAAAAGAAAATAGAAATATTAATTTGGGGGTATCTTGGTAATTTATGGATATACACTAAATCTTTTTTTTTTTTAAATGTGGTTATTAACAATTAAAATTTTGCATGTGGTTAAAAACGAATTTTCCATGTTTGGTGTGGTCATTTTTAGTAATTTCCACTATTTATAATGCTTGTTATGGCTTTTCAAGGGCTTGTTATGTGTGTTTGTTATGACTTTTCAAGTAGATTTCCTAGAGTAGATCTTTTTATAGTAGAGCTTCTAGCAAAAAAAACTTTTGGTTGTGTAAATTACAAAAAAGGTTTTGACAATGTATTTTTAGAAATAGTTTTTGGTTGAGTGAATTACAAAAGAGTGAATTACAAAAAAGGTGTTGACAATGTATTTATAATGAAAGAGTTATGGAGGAATATCTAAAATTTATAAAGGGTAGTTGAGACAATTCATATTTTTTTAAAAAGCTCAAAAAAAACTTTTTGGAAAAACCCAAATTTTGGGCTTCTCCAAGTAAACATATATATAGGGTAATTGAGACAATTCATATATTAAAAAAAAATTGTTTTGAGTTTTACCAAACAACTAAAAAAACTTCAAAATAGCTTCCAGCTTTAAAAAAACGCTTTTGATCCTTTCAAAAGCTATACCAAACACACACTAGTCCAAAATTGCTCTATGTATGAAGATTGCTTCTTGCCACATTTTAACAAAATTGCATATGTCTTGTCACTATACTCCAAAATCTGTCAAGACCCCAAAATTATAAGGATTAGCTATTCGGGAGGCATGATAAGATTTTAGCTCTTCGTAATATATACCGAATAGTACTCACTTTTATTGGTACGATAAAGTAACTATGATATTAGAGGTCTTGGTAGACCAGAGAAGAGGAGGGTGGTTAGGAATTTGGTCATGAGTTTCAAGCCTATTGTATTTCTAATTCAGGAATCCAAATTAGATTATTTCGATAGTCGGGTGGTTAAGTCATTGGGTGGTTCGTGGCTGAATAGAGGGGTGGGAGTGGAGGCGTTAGGTTCGGCGGGTGGACTCATCACTCTTTGGAACGAGGAGGGGTGTTTGGTGAAATCATGCATTTCGAATGAGCGTTGTGTAATCGTTGCGGGGGAATTAACTAAGATTAAGAAAGAAGTGGTTTTTTGTAACGTTTATGCAGCTAACATTGAAAGGGAAAGGAAAGAACTATGGAATTTCATTCTGGAAGCTCAAATTTCATTGCCTGAACCTTGGGTGATTGGTGGTGATTTTAATACAGTTAAGGATCAGAGGGAGAGGAAGGGAGTGTCATGCAATGTGAGTTCAATAAGGAATTTTAATGAGTTTATTTCTTTGGCAAGGGTGGTGGATATACCTCTTCATGGCATCAAGTTCACTTGGTCTAATAATAGGGAGGTGGAATCCTGGGCTAGGCTTGATAGATTTTTATGTTCTCCAATTTTCTTATCCTGGTTTCCCTCACTCGTTCAGAATGGACACAATAAAAGTGTGTCCGATCATAATCCCATATCTATTGGGGAACCTTCTGAAGATTGGGGCCCGAAACCCTTTCGTTTTTTTAATGGATGGTTAGAGAATTAGAAGCTTATGGAGGAGGTTTCGGCGTCATGGAAGAAGTGTAATTATGGTGGTTCTGCTGGTAAAAGGCTAATGTGTAAGATCAGAGCAGTGAAGAAGTGCATGAAGGCTTGGATGAAGAAGTGCCAACCGAGTGGGTGTATCTTGAAATCTTTGGAAGCGGATTTGGTGACAGTGGAAAGCAAAGCTGAGATGCAAGGTTGGACTTAGGCTCTTCGTAAAGAAAGGTTAGATTGTTTGATGAAATTATGGAAACAAATTAAAATTGACGAGCAGAATTGGAGACAGATATCAAGAGTAAAATGGTTAAAAGAGGGAGATAGGAATTCACGTTATTTTCATCTATTAGCTAATGTGAGAAGAAAAACAAATTTTATTGGGGATTTGGTGATAGATGACAGACTGTGTTCGGGACCGAATGAGGTGAAAGAAGGTATTTTCAGGTTTTTTCAAAATCATTATCGCAAGGAGGAATGGAATAGACCTTGCATTAGGGATTTGCCGGGTGTGAGGATTTCGGAGGAAGAAAGTGGTGCTCTCGAGTTGGTTTTTAGTGAGGAAGAAGTTTGGTTGGCATTGGGTGATTGCGATGGGAATAAAGCTCCGGGACCGGATGGGATCAATTTAAACTTTGTGAAGGCGAAATGGGAGGTTCTAAGAGAGGATGTTATGAAGTTTTTTCAGGAGTTCCATAGAGATAGTTTGGTGGTTAAAGATTTGAACAACACGTTTTTGGCCTTGATTCCGAAAATAAGTAAGCCTGAGACGATAAAAGATTATAGACCTATTAGCTTAGTTGGTGCGATGTACAAACTATTGGCTAAAATGTTAGCAAATAGGCTCAAAAAGGTGTTGAAGTCAGTAATAGGTCCTACTCAAATGGCATTCGTTAAGGAGCGACAAATTGTGGATAGTTTGGTAATAGCAGAGGAAGTAATTCATTCTTGGAAGAAGGACAGGAAAGGGGGTATATTATTGAAACTTGATTTTGAAAAGGCATATGACAACATTGACCATTTGTTTTTGGAGGCTATGATGGAAAAATTGGGATTTGGTTTGAAGTGGCGAAATTGGATTGGTTGGTGCATATCGTCACCATCTATGTCGATATTAGTAAACGGTAGCCCTACGAGGCAGTTTAATGTTGAGAGAGGTTTACGCCAGGGAGATCCATTATCTCCATTTCTATTTAATATTGCTGCGGAAGGGCTTAGTAGATTGTTGGATAGAGCTGCGAGTATGGACTTAATAAAAGGGGCAATTTTTGGTGAGAATACCGTCCATATCACTCATCTACAATTTACGGACGATACCCTTTTATTTATTGAGCCTCGGATGGAATATCTTTTGAATGTTAGGAGAATTCTGAGATGCTTTGAATTGGCCTTGGGTTTGAAGATCAATTTCCATAAATCATGTTTGGTGAAAGTAGGAAAAAGAGGGTTGGATGATGATAGTTGGGCTGCTGTATTTCGTTGTGCTAGGGCGTCGCTTCCGATTAATTATTTAGGCTTCCCTCTTGGTGGAAATCCGAGGAAAATGGCTACTTGGAATGTGGTAATTAGTAGAATTCAGCAAAGAATGGCTCCATGGAAGAGAAGCCTAATATCCAAAGGTGGTAGGCTTGTTTTAATCAAGGCGGTGCTTTCTAGCTTGCCGACTTATTTCATGTCTGTGTTTAGTATTCCAAGCGGTGTGGTGAATAAAATTGAGAGGATTATTAGGAGTTTTTTTTTTTGGGATGATGGGATTGTGAAAAGGAAAATACATACGGTGGATTAATTGGGCTTCATTGTGTAAAAGTAAACGGAATGGAGGTCTTGGGATTGGGAGGGTGGCCGATAAAGGTGTTAGTCTTATGGAAAAATGGATTTGGAGGTTTGGGAGAGAAGAAAATTCCTTATGGAAATGAGTAATTTGTGCAAAATATGGAATGGATCAAAAGGATATTTTTTGGAATTGGCAACACTCTAAGTCTAGCTCAATCTTTGTGCAGTCGGTTGGTAAGCTTTTTCTGGATGGTTCGAATACTAGGAGGATTATTGATAAAGGGTTTCAAGTGATTGTGGGGAATGGAGAGAGAGCAAAGTTTTGGAAGGATATTAAGTGGGATAACACCACCCTCAGGAGTGCCTTTCCGAGAATATTTACGTTAGCTTCTTGCAAGAATGGGGTTGCAAGGGAATTTGGGAGTTGGGTGAATTCAAAATGGGTGTGGGATGTGAAGTTTAGGAGGCGCTTATTTGATTGGGAGGTTGACCAGTGGAAATGCTTCCTATTTTCTTTGGAATGTATTGTGATTAGAAGGTCTATTAAGGATACTTTGGCTTGGAATTTGTGTCCCAATGGACTTTTCAATGTAGGCTCTTTCAGGAGATGTTTGGAATCTGAGTCTGTGACGGATTGCGTAAATGTGAAGTTTAACTGGCAAGGTATATGTCCACCTAAGGTTGAAATTTTTGTATGGCAGCTACGAAAAGGTAGGATTCCGGTTAGGGAGGTATTGAGAAGGTTCAGATGTAATCAGATTGCTTGCTCCAATTGTCCCTTGTGCAATGTGTGTGAGGAATCGGTGGATCATTTGTTTCTATTATGTCCATGGTCATGGTGCTTGTGGACAAGTTGTATGAGTTGGTGGAATGTGTATTCATGTCCTAATGTGTCTGTGAATGATTGGTTAAATGGTTGGATGAGTTTGTGCCCAACTGGAAATAGAAAAAGGGTATGGAATACACTGTTTTTTGCTGTGATTTGGACCATTTGTGAGGTTAGGAACAAGCTGATTTTTGAGAATAAGGAGACAAATTTGTTATCAGCTATTGACTTTGTAAAGTTTCGAGTGGTTTGGTGGTTTAAAAATCTTGGTATGGGGAGCTCTGATCCTGTTACATTGTTGCTGGAGGATATTCAGAATAGGTGTGTTGATAGTATTGCTTCAAAGGTTACTAGAACTGAAAGCTGGGACCCTCCGCCTGCCAACATGTTGGTATTCAACGTGGATGGATCTGCAAGAGGAAGTCCTGGTGCTGCGGGCATAGGAGGGGTTTTGCGTGATTCCAATGGTAATGTTATGTGTTCTTTCTCGACCTTTGTGGGGTGCATGGACTCTAATTCAGCTGAAATTTATGCGATACATCGGGCTTGCTTGTTGTTGGCTTCTGCTACATATCTCTCGAACCGTAATGTGACTATTATAAGTGATTCTAAATCTGCTATGTCATGGTGCAATGGTATGGATTTCGGTAACATTACGTTGGTGGATTTGGTGTACGATATTCGTTCATTTTTACACTCCTGGGAGGGATTATCTATCAAGTTTATGCATAGGGGGTCGAATTCGTTTGTGGATGGATTGGCAAAGTTGGGTTCCAGTAGAGGTGGTGACAGAGTGGTGTGGGGTGTTACGTGATGTTGTGGGGGCTTGAGTGATGATTTTCCTTCATATTCTTCTTTGTGTGTGTGGCATTTAAAGGGAATTTATTGGCGTTTGTGGGTGGCGTTGAGTTTGCTGTGCTATTTCTTTTTTGGTCCTTGTTGTTGGCTGTGATGTTTTTGTTGGTTGGTTGGGTCTGCTGTGTTAGTTCTTTGTTTTGTTGTAGCTCTGTTTTTGGACGTCTCTGTTGTAGTTGGACGCTGGTCATTGTACTTGGCTTTGTTGTTTGTTTTTGGACTGTTGGATTGCTGCCCCTGGTGGCTTGATAAATTTTCTGATTTTCAAAAAAAATAAAGTAACTATGACCATCAAATTTATTTCTATAATTTGGAGTTCAAGTACATGCTATGTTGCAATATTGGCATTATCACAGCCAAGAACATAAACCGAAATACAGAAAAAATAATTGGTTATAAGATGGAACTCCAACCATCTAATACAAAATTACACAATTGGATAGGAAGGGTTTGCTGCAAGCTGACAGTGACCTCGAGGATCGCTAGATTCTCTCATAATCCTCATGTAGCCATTCTCACCCCAATCTGTACCCCATGAATTCTTGATAAACCAGTACTTGGTACCCTCTTCAGTTTGACCATACCCCACTAGAGTAACGGCGTGGTTCAGCCGATCGCCACAATTTCCATTAAAGATCCCTCCTCCATAATTCTTAAATTCTTCCCCAACACTAATGGCAATCGAGACAGGTTGCTGGTGTACGGCAATTTTCAATTCCTTCTCATCGTTGGCAGTTACATCCTTGTAACTAGTGATTTGGGCAGCTGTATTGGTTTCCTGTTGTTGGTTACAAATTCCATCACTTTCCTGAAACGGGTAACTAGACTCAGCTGCGACACCTCTGTTTTCAATAATGTAGTTGAAGGCATTATCCATAATACCACCAGCACAGCCAGAATTACTTTTGTCGCAATCAACTAATTGTTGTTCGGACAAGTCAAGCAATTGACCATTATTGATCTTTAAACACTTTCTATTGCCGCCAGAGCTGAAAATGCCCAGTGACATCCTACATAGAAATTGATCAATAGAGAAACAAAGCTAGAGAAAACTAAAGTTATCATTATCAAATATTGAACTTGGGTCTCAAGTTCAATGTTGCAAGTCTTTACCACTTGACCACAACATTAGATGTGTTAACATTTGAACAATATTTATATATAACTTATATGAGTTGTTAGAAATAAAAAAAAAAAAAAAAAATTTGTTAGATAAATTTAAATTTATTCAACTAATGAAAATTCTAGTATATACGACATACATATATTAAAAAATATTTATTAAAACTTTTAATAAAATTATATTTTTTAAAACATATATAGTTGAGTTATTAGTCAATACTCTATGGTCACATTTGGTTACATGGTGAAATGGTAATCGGAATGGTAATGAGATGAGAATGAAAATGAGAATGGAAAGGAAATAAAAACTAAGTTTTTTGTTTGGTTGGAACTTTAGAATTAGTCTTTGAATCAGTATTATTTTGTTTGGTTAACAATGGAATGGAATGGAGTTAATTATATTTTGACCAAAATACCCCTAATTATGAATGTATAATAACATGATATATTATGGATAATAATAATAAAATATAAAAGTATATTATATATATAATTATATGTTATTTAATATAATAATATATTATATATATTATATATAATATATAATACATAAATATTATATATAATACATATAATAATATATATATTATATATAATATATATAATATATAATACATATAATAATATATATATTATATAATATGACATATATATAAACATAAATATATATAATTTATATTATATTATACAATATATATAATAATATATTTAATAATATAAATATATAATATATATTATTTAATATATTAATATATAATATATATTATATAATACATAATATAATATAATACATAATATATATAATATATAATGTATCCCATGGCTTGGGTATAGGGTTTGGAATACAGATTCTGTTCCCAATGGGCCTAGGTAGAAAAAAGGTTAAATAAAATTCTGGGCCATAACTGGACAGGATATCCTTTTCAGCTCAATGGTATCAGAGCCTTGGTTCGACTTGGGAGTCCCGAGTTCGAGCCTGCCGACCGCAGAAGCCTTGCCATTAAAAATGTGGATGTCCACGTGGCTTGGTGGAGGCCCCCGGTGATGAGTCATCCTGGGGGGGCCCAATGAGCCTAGGTAGAAAAAAGGTTAAATAAAATTCTGGGCCATAACTGGACAGGATATCCTTTTCAGCTCAATCCCATGGCGGGGGTGGCAGGTCACCCCACCTGGCAACATGGGTTCAAAGCTTTTCCCCAAAGGCGCCTATCCATCGACATAACAGGGTACTTCACAGAGAGACACCATGAAGACAGGTGAGGCCCTTAAAGCCATTAGAACCAAAATCCATTTCTGATGTGCAGGATCCTTAACTAAAGGCAAGCACAGAGCATACTCGGATCATTACAGACTATATTTCATCGCTAGATCATTCAGAAAAGAAAAGAAAACTTAGAAAGCCATAGAAATACAAAACATTCTGAAATATTTTATAAAACTGCTTCTGAGTAATACAGACTGAGGGATGCCTCTTATATAGAAGAGGAGACCAGCAAGCAAACAAAATGAAAACAGAGGCAAGCAGAGTCGTGCCAAACAGGTGGCAGACAGGATAAGCATGAATTCGGTGTGAGTGCCGAATTACTATTACAAAATCTAAAGTAAAAGTAACATACTCGATTTTACACAAAGTGAAAGCATAAGTAAAAACTTTTTATTATTAAAGTGAGTCACGAGATTTGAGGCAGGAATCACGGGAGTCACGGGAGTCTTGGGTTATGGGCTGCTTAGATTGCATGGTTGGTGCCTTTCATCGTCAGAGTCTTCAGCTCCACAAATAAGACAGGGCCACTGACTATAGACAAAAGGATCTTGGAAGTCTATCATGTGGCTTTGGATTGAGTGGGGATCTTCAGGATCACCACGCAGACGGGGTACGTCAGGGATGATGTAGTACTCGTCAGAAAAGTCATTATTAGCATTGCACAGAAAATTGAGCAGTGATCTCTGAATGGTCTTTGGATACCATTCTGGGTAGTCATAGGTGGTATGCCACTCATAACTGATGTTGGTGGTCCATAACAACCTTTTGTGAGGGTTGTATCTGTATGGACGGTGGAGTATCCATATGCACTGGACTGCTTCTGCTTCTGCTTCTTTTTTGTTGAGCTTCCAGAGATTATAATTTCCCATGAGATTGAGTATGTCACGCTTCCAAATGTCAAGAGGATTGAACCATTGAAGGAATTTCCATAGCAGGGAGTTTGACATGGTAGCATCATGGAGATATCCTGACATTGCCTGTAAAGGGAAAACAAAGGCAAAGTGATGTAAAACAGAGAAACACCATAGGTACCATAAAAGGTCTGGTGAGAAATAGTAAAACGGAGGCATGATGAATGGGTCAATGAATGGTCTATTGGGATTGGTGAGATCGCATCGAACACCTTGGGCTCTTATCCTGTTAAGATAAATTGGAAGGTATGTTCTTGCGAAATTCATGATTTGGTCAAGAGGGGGTGTCTGGCCATGAGGGATGGTGGTCTGTAATTCAGGTGGAAAATCTCCTGTTGGAGGTGGTGATGGAGTTGAGGATGAGGCTGATGTCATCATGTACACGAGAGGTATCTTTTGGTAGACCTGTGTAGGTGGTAGCATGGGAGATAGTAGGTGTACTGTAGGAGGACGAGAAAGCATATCAGCAATAATGTTGTGATGTCCTTTCACATGCCTAACAGTAAAGTCATATCTGGCAAACCAATCTTTGAGTCTGAGGAGTTGTGGATTGGGAGGAATCTTGTTTCGAAATTCGAGAACTTTTGGAAAAGAGGAGTTGTCCATTTCGACAATAAAGTTCTGTGTTCTTAAGTGGAAATCAAACTTTTGTATACCATACTTGACTGCAATGATTTCTTTGTAGACCTTATGGTAATGTGTCTGAGATTCTTTGAACTGTCCACTAGCATGACCACAATAGGAACGGTGACCATTTTTGTCTTCAAGGAGAATGGCCCCCCAGTGGGTATCACTGGCATCTGTCTGGATGATGAGTTGGCCATCAGAAGGGATGGTAAGGGCTGGAGGAGATTGCGATATCTTTTTCAGTTCAGCAACAGCATGAGTATGAGATGAGGTTCAGGAAGGAGGGTTCTTTTTCAACATCTGTGAAAGGATGGTGGTATGGTGGCTGACCTTGGGGATGAAATCTCTAATAAAATTTACAATACTAAGGAATTGTTGGACCTGTTTGGTGGAGAAGTGGGAATCTGGGAATTCTAAAAGCTGTGTGGCAATGTGAGAACCTGGGCTGTATTTGCCTTTGGAAATTTGCATGCCAAGGAACTCAATTTGGGGTGTACCAAGAGAGCTTTTATTGTCTGAGAGCATGATGCCATGTTGGTCAATCAAAGAGTGGAACTGGGTAAGAAGTTGAGAATGAGAGTGCTCATCTGGAGAAAAAAGGAGAATGTCATCAATGTATAGGAGGGCTGAGTGAAGTATAGGGTGAAAAATCCTGGTAACAGCCTTTTGGAAAAGGGATGGGGCTGTCTTGAGGCCGAAGGGTAAAACTTTCCATTGATACTGTGCATTCGGGATGCAGAATGCTGTCTTGTACCTATCTTCAGGATGAATTCCAATCTGCCAAAATGCACCTTTGAGGTCAAATTTGGAGAAAATTGTTGCATTGGAAAGCTGAGTGAACAAAGTGCTTGTTTTTGGAACAGGAAACTTGTCATCACGTAGGAAGAGGTTGAGTGGTTTGTAGTCGATGACGAGTCTCTTCTTTCCTCTTTTTAATTCGGACCGTTTTTCTACATAAAAGGCTTGGCAGGCCCACGGAGAGGAAGTGGGCTCTATAAGGCCTTGCTGTAGCAAGTCAGCACATTCAGCTTGGGCTAATTTTAGGTCTGAAGGAGACATGCCAGAATGGCAGGCTTTGGTAGGGTTAATGTCTTCATTGAGCTTAAAAGGAAGCCGTATGAAGAATGTAGGGTTCTGCCATAAAGGGTTAGGGTGAGTGAAGGAAGAATGGCTATCTACACAGAAACGTAGTAGCTTCTTCTGAACTTCTTGGAAAGTAGGATGGATTTCTGATAGAGGAAAAATCTTTGGAAGGAATGTAAAAGATTTGAAGTCTTGTTTATAAGCGATTCCTTCAGGAAGTATGCGGAGAGATCTGCATTTGCTATAGACATCCCAACCAATAAGAATATCTTTATCTGGGAGTGGAGTGCCAATTACACGGACCCAGTGAACGAAAGATGGGAACAGCTTGATACCAATTTTGTGCTTTGATATCAGGTGAGTAGCAAAAATCTTTCCGTCAGCAGCTCTGAAATGCTGTATGTGAGGTGTCCAGGCATGGGGTGGAAGGACCTTAACGATATATATTATAATAATATAATATATAATATATATAATATCATTAATATAATATATAATAATAATATATTATTTTTGGAAAGGACCTGAGGGTATTTTTGTAATAGAGTTGGGGCATATAAGGGTATTTATGGAATATCTATTTTAGTTTGAAATGTAATGGCTTTCTATTGGTTTTTGGATGGAATGCCCATTCCACCAAAATGGTGGAATTCCCATTCCAATGAAATCACCATCCCATTGTATTTTAACAAATCAAACGAATAAAATGACTTTCTTTCCATTCCATCCAACCAAACATGGCCTATAGGAGACTCGTGACATCAATTGTAATAAGCATGATTTGAAATACAACTCTCACTATATGTGAGATATTTCTCAATATTCATCTTGCAATTTAATGAACAAATGTAAGACTCAGATTACTAATTAATATGGGTAATTGGATTATTAACGTGTCTCTTAGTATGAAACAAGAGAGTACAAAATAAATAAACAATTGTTTTAAAATTATTTTTTTGAATTTTTTAAAAGTAAATGATTTAAAAGTAAATTTGTTAAATTTAAAATTTTAGTTATCCAATATTGGTTTACCTAAAAACCGATATCTTATTGTAAAATAAATCCATATTGGGATTTTGTTTGGTGTTGAAAATAGAAAGTAAAAGTTTTAAAAAAATATTAAAGATAAATAAATAAAATTATATATTATGAATGCTTTATAATATAATATATAATACAATATATATATTATATTATTATATTAAATAATATATATTATATATTATATTATTATATTAAATAATAAATATATATTATATATTTATTAAATAATATATATTATATGTTTATATTATATAAATATATTATTATATATATTGTTTAACAACGGAATGGAATTGAGTTAACTGTATTTTGACAAAAATACCCCTAATAATATATATAAATATATATAATATATATTCTACAATATATATAATATACAATATATATAATAATATATTTATAATATATATATTTTTTATAATATATATATATTATATTATACAATATATATATAAATATATTTCTATAATATAAATATTAATATAATATATATAATATATTATATAATATATAAAAATTTTCTTTCTTGACAGTTAAAAACTATCAAGAAAAACTGTCTTTCTTGACAGTTTTTAACTGTCAAAAACTGTCAAGAATTTGTTATTCTTGACAATTTTTCAAAACCGTCAACAAAAAACTGTCAATAAAGGTAGTTTTTCTTGTAGTGATATACACATTCTTACCACATGATCCTTGGTTCTTAATATCGGTGACAGCTCCTTTGTCCCTCCAGTCTAAACTTTCTGAAACTTCATCATCAGTCTGGTTTTGGTTGCTGTAGGGTGTTGTTGTTCTGGACACTCTTGGGTTGGGAGACATCTTGAATCCTGTATGAGAGGCCAGGAATTCTTCGGTTGTTAAGTCTGAAAAGGTATTGATACTTAGCTTGTAAGTATTGTTTCCTGCATTATTGAACTTTTCGACGTATTTGTAATTTTTTTTGAATATCTGAAAGCGCACATCTTTCTCTGCGCTATCCAGATAATCGCGTCCATGACGAGACATCCACTCCTCATGTTTCTGAGAAATGGAAGCTACATCCAACAAGCGGGACATGGCCTGATTAGAAGCCAAAGTCACCAGAATCATCAACAGAGGAATGACAAAAGCTTTTTCCTGTGTTGATGCCATTGCTTACAAGTGGAAAATCAGAAGAAGGTTCTAAGCAATGAAGCTATGAAGAAGTGAAGCACACAAGGTAGCTATATATAGAAGATGGATTTGCTCCTTATTTGATTTCCTGCCGTGCCCCACAAGTCTAAATGTTGTGCAATGTTTATCTCCGAGATTGTAGGAGATAGATTGCTAGCTAGCTTTTGTATTCTTCTTGCATTGATCATATGAATTCGAAGAACTTTCAGTGAAGTTAATTGCTATTTAATGAAGTCAATTTGGAATTTGTTTGCAACTTCTTGGAAATGTGGCGATCAACTACATTTTGTTTGTAAAATGAAATTGACTTCATTTAGCAAGACCTCGTGTTACTTGCCCTTCTTTATCTACGAAATGATCTGATTGGTCAGGCAATGCAAGAGTTAGTAAAGTACAAACTGATAAAAGTACATCCGACTCTAAAAATTAACTCAATCAAACGCCAATCACGATAAGTCATCAGCTAGTCAATTTCTGTTTCTCTTCGATAATTGCTGACTTGATTTGTGTTTGCAAATTTGACCTAGACCTATTTTAAACCACTTCCGTGCTTTCAGTTGAAATCCATTTGGATCGTATGGGAATACGAGCCAAATTTCAACACTTCAACACGAAGTGCAAGTTAGTTCAACATATTCTTTTCGATTGTGACTTTTCACACCTTAACAGTGCAAATGCTTGATTTAGTTTACATTTTGAACAATTTTTTATTTATATTTATATTTATTTATTTATTTATTTATTTATTTTAAATATTACAACTATTACAATAAAACTATCGGGACCTCTCAAGATGAGACAATACAAGTACGATCTGAATATCTACTCATAACAAACCGAGAGAAAACTCTCAATAGTAATGTGGAAGGGAGGTGTACTACCATAGTACCACTTGTGCTAAAAGGTGAACTACGATCCAAACGGAACACCAGCTATGTATGTTCCTTGAATCATGTATCATGTATGTTCCATGTAAGATTCCTTGTATTTTGTATATAACTTAACATATTCCATATCAATGAAACAGAGCATGGCTTTCCATTCCAATATTCCATTTATTCTGAAGAAATTTTCACACATTACATTAAAAATTTGCTGTGCTGTATTGGCCAGAGGTAGTAGAAAAGGATTTGTATTTGTACGTAAAGGTACAGCTAGCTGTCGGTCTACACAATCCACACATAAACGAATCAAATCCAAAGTCAGTAGTATTCTCAGAGTCTCTCTCTACTCTTTCGGATTTGGATCCTTTGCTGTTCTTATATTTTTCCTGATCTTTTTAAAGTATATGATTGGTTGTTAATAGAGTAGTCGTGGAAACCAATCACATTTTAAACACACATTCACTGCAATACTTATGTGTTATAAGATTAGGTAAGGTAAAAAAAAAGATCAGATCAGCAAATGATCCAAATTCCTACACGATCTTTCCGTCTCTCTATGTCTCTCCAGCTACACATTCACTACTCCAATACGACTTGTTTTTGCCTCCAAAATCCAAATTTTAACAAACATGATTACCTGCATGCTTGATACAGTCAGTGTTCTAGTAATCGCCCTAGTCGGCCGATTAGTCGGAGCAAAACAGCTAGGCGGCCGGAAAACGTACCGAAAAGGTCAAAATCGGACCCTTTCTACGGTGGGTGTGTAATCGGACACGTGGCCGCGTAATCGGGATAGGCGGGTCAAAGCCGTTGACTCCGCCGTTATTCTGCACCGGAAATCAGCTAGAATAAGGTGTGGGATCGTCGTTTCCGGCAACTGGACCAGCTTGGGTTTGTTCGGCAATGGAGACAGGCATGAGGTTGAAGATGAAGTGAAGAAGGTGGGGTGCGTTTAGCAGCGGACAGGGGTGCATGCAGGCTTCACTTGAGTCAGGTTGGGCCAATGTTTGGGCTTGTGTTTGGGCTGGTGGCTTGAGCTCTGATTTGTGTGGCAAATAACGAAACGTGCCCCTGATCTCTTATAAAATCACAATAAATTCAATCTTCCTTCAATAATTACACTTATATCCCTATTGTGATTTTGATGCCTTAACGTGATTTTGATGCCTTAGCGTGGGTTTTATTGGGTCAATTGAGGCTTATTGGGCCAATTGAGGCTTATTAGGTTAGATACAACATTGGGCCTAGGCTTAGTGGGTTTTCTTTGGATTTGATATGTGGAATTTACTTGTATTTGTGTTTTCCGATTAATCGCCGATTAATCCCCGATTAATCGGCTTAGGCGCTAGGCGTTGGGTCTCCGCCCGACTAGCGCCTAACGCTTACTAGAACACTGGATACAGTACAGTTTATAGACTGAACAAAATATGAGGATTATTTTTCAAAAAGAATTAATTAGACCTCACGGTACGTAAGTCAATAGTTTAATTCATGATAATGATGAACGAAAAGCAGAGATAATTTAATTCATGAAAGGAAAGATAGAATATGAATGCAATATTATTATAATCATTTTAGTCCAAAACTCCAAATTAAATTGTCTTTAGATGAAAAAGAGCAAAGCATTGCTGTAGAAAAATTGCTTGACTGACCTCATTAATTTTCAACTTACCTGAAACACGTTGTAGTTCTGTCTTCGAATTCATATCAGCCCCTGCATGAAGAATACAAGCTAGCTAGCTATCAATTAATAATCTCCTATAATCACGGTGATAAAACTTAAACATGTGCCCATTAGACTCAAGTTGAGTTTTCTGAGCCTCCGACGCCCAAATTAGGAGACAAACAATGGTGAAATTATTCCAGTAGAGTAACGAGAGTTTTTATGCAAAGAAGAACACGTATGATTTCGAGCTAATGAGCTAATTATATCTATAGAGGACCTGTGGGTGATTGGTTGCTCAAGATTTTTTTTAAAGAGTAAGAGTGTAAGTACAAACATTAAAGAATTTTCTAAATAATTATAATCCAATAAATATGTAATATGTCAGTTGGATTCCTAATTTATAAATAAATTTCATGATGATGATGATATTTCATGAAATTTATTTAGTCATGTATGGATTTAATATCTACTCCCAACAAACCGAGAGAAAACTCCCCGCATATACTTGTTGAATGTATATATATGTTGGACTCGAACCCCTTACTACCAATTTGGAAGGGAGGTGTACTACCACCGGGGGCGGAGCCCTTCAGGGGATTGGGTGGGCTGTATTTGTACCCCTAAAAAATGGTAGCGATATTTGCATCCCTAAAAAATGGTATATACTCACCAAATTATTACATTTTTAGTCTCAATATTACCCTTGACTAAAATGACTAAAAGGACTTAATAGTTTGTATTACAAATTATTTCCCATCATTTGTTTGATTTTCACCTATATTATATAATCCTTTCTTTTTTCTTAAACCCTAATTTCTCTTCTAAATACTAATTTCAAATAAAAATTGGAATTGCATGAGAGTTGCAACACCAATCAAAAGAAAATCACAGTTTCCCACCTCATACGGCTCGGCAATCAATTTTTTGGTGTCCCCGTTTTTTTAATCAACTATATCGAATTGAATGAGATTTCTTATCCTAACCAAAAGAGGTTAATTTCATGAGCATGAGTTTCAAACTTGACTTTTGATTAAATTAATAATCAGCTTTCATTTTATCTTTTCTCCCACCATCAGAAGAATAACATAAAAGAAAAGCATTTCTACTATCGTTAGAATTTTCTGAAAGGTAACTATCTCGGTTTCATCTAAAAATTTATATAGAATCTTTGAAAAGGTCTTTTCTTCCTAAGAAAGAAAAGACTTAGGGGTCGTTTGTTTTTTTGTTTGAAGACTGAATAGTCCTGAATTTTACTGAAGACTGAATAGTGACTAAAACCTGAATCTGAATGACATATTTTTATTTATTTTTTCGCATCTGAATGTACTGTCAACATGTTTGTTTTTTACAAATAAAATTGTCTGAAAATAAGTAATTTTACATCTATACCCATGTTAAATAATTATACATATAATATATAATAAAAACAATCCAAAAATAATAATTATATATGAACACATATGATCATGATCTTCTTCTTCGATTACAAACAAACTTTATTTTTACTAAGAAAAGAAAAGGAAAAGAAAAGGATTTTTTTTTTTCAAAAAATAAAAGTGATAGCAGGAAAACTCACACAAAACACTCTAAAAATAATAATATATAAATACATCACCCTAATATCATAATAAAGTGTTGATATTAGACACCAATATGAGAAGTGATTAGGGTTCTTTTTTATTTTTAAAACTATTTAAAATAAGCAATATATTAAAATAAAGATTTCTATACAATATATAATTATGATGAAATTGGAGATATGTTATATATGGAGGATAGTATCGGAAGAAAAGATTTTGGATTACATTTAATGCAATTAAGTGATTTACAATTAAGTGAAAAGTCAGGATTTTTTACTTTTTATTTTAAGTTGTTTTTTAGTATTTTTAAGTTATTTGACCACTTACAAAAAACAAACAAAACAACTTAATAATTATGATTCAGATCCATTAAGTTTTAAGTGGAAAAAACAAACGACCCCTTACTGTCTTTGGGATCATAGAAGCAGATTAAGAAAAGCCTTTTTGATAAAAGCACTCTCAATCTCTAAACTTATATAAACAAGGTCCACATTCAAAAATGCACCATAATTGGTTTTGTCATTAACCGATTATTGTCCTTTAATACTAAATTTGTTACTATTAAAAATTTGAGTGATTTTATAACCATATAAATGCAGAATTATCAACATATACTAAATTTAGTACCATTGAAGGAGTGATTTTTTACCACTTGCAGAAAAGTAAATTCTATATACTAAATTTGTGTGGTGTTGTTTTAATACTTGCTATGTTATGCATTACTACACATCCAAATATGCTAATACTGTAATAGGAAATCTGATCTGCATTCCAGAGCCTTCAACTCTTTTGCAGATAGCTTAGCTAAAATGGGTTCCAGCTTGAGTGGGGATTTTGTGGAGTGGGGAGATTTTTGATTTTTTTTTTGTTCTCTTCCTTGCCAGTCTGTTTTTCTGTTGTGTTTTGGGGCTGTTCTTGTGTGAGGGAGTGGTTTCCTTGATACGTGGCTGCTGTTTGCTTCCAGGGCTGTTTGTTTTTGGTTTTTTCTGTGTTGGTGGTGATAAGCCTATGTACTCAAATGATTCCTCTAAAGATTCAACAAATATGGTTAGCTACAAAGCTAACACAAGAACGAATGCCCAGCTGAAACAAAGCTTTAAGTGTCATTCTACTTCCTCACATGATCACCAGCAGTCATCATCAACTGGTAACCAAGCTGTGACTAATCAAGACTGGTGGTTAGATTTCGGTTAGCATTAGTTAGTTAACTAGAAGGCTTGGTTAATTAACTAGAGTAAGAATACCAGAATGCTGATGTGGAATAACAGAATTCTGGTATTCCTTTTTCTAACAGTCTTTTCTGCAATTAGAAGTCACGTTTTATGTGTGTGTTGAATCAACTTGTATATAAGGTTGATTATGCAGAATGTATGTAATCAGTTTTTCAATCAATAATAAAATCACTCTGAAATACTTTTCTCTCCATTAATGGAGTTCGTTCAGAGCTTAGCTCATTTTCCTCTTCCTCTTTTCTCTTAGTACTTTTATCAAACACTTGAGTGTTTTTATCAAACACTTTCCGCGTTTATATGGTATCAGAGCCCCTCTGACCAACGTCATGACAACATGATCTCCAATCGAGAGTCAATCACGACCTCCAACAGAAAATCAATCTCCAGTTCAATCTCAGAGAACAACACACACAACAAATCAGAATCCTTCACAAACCACTGTGCCTATGGATTTCTCGTCAGTTTCCAAGTGTATGAACTATAATCTTCCGATCAAACTTGGCAAAGATAATCATCTGTACTGGAAGGCTCAGGTATTGGCTTCTATTCAAGCTTTGGATTTAGAAGAATATATTTGTGGATTGAACGAACCAAGAAACAAGTATATTTCTGTAGATGTTCTAAATGAGTCTGGAGAAACTGTGACTGAAACAAAGTTTAGTCAAGAGTATAGTAACTGGAAGAGAATAGACAAGCTACTTATTAGTTGGATTTACTCAACAATAAGTGAAAATCTCATAGGACAAGTTATAGGATGTCAAACTTCTAATGAAGTCTGGAGTCGAATTGAAAGAATAGATTGTTCATAATCTCTAGCAAAAACTGCACAACTCAGGCAACAACTTCAGAGCATGAAGAAAGGATCCAGTTCTGTTAATGATTTTGTGTTGAAAATAAAAAATCTAGGTGATGCTCTTATGGCTATTGGAGAAGACATTAAGGAACGTGAGCTTGTTACAAGCCTAGTGAATGGTGTAGGACATGAATTCGATGCAATTGTTTCAGTAATTACCACACAGAGAAGCATTTCATTGGAGGATGCTCAATTCATGCTAATGATGCATGAACAAAGAATCGAACATTTAAACACATCAAATCGGATTGATATTGGCCAAGTGAGTGCTAATTTTGTATCAAATAATTTCCAAAGTCAAAAAGGTCAAAGAGATGGAAATTATCATAACAACAACAGAGGTTTTCGTGGCAGAGGAGGCAGGAACAATTATCGATCTGGTGGAAGATCAAATGGAAGAATCCATTGTCAGGTATGTAATAAGCCTGGACATGGTGCATTGAAGTGCTATTTCCGTTTTGATCAAGCCTTCCAAGGACCACCACCTCAACAACAGCAGCAGAATCAGGCATTTTACAATCAAGCACAACTTCAGCCTCAAGGTTTCAATGGACAGACTCAAAATGGCTTCTTTAATGGCCAATCTCCAGCTGGTTTCTACACAAATCAGTGCAATCAAACCTCTTCTGAGCCTCAATGTAACTACAATCAGACCACAGCCTTTCTAGCAACTCCTGAAACCGTGGCTGATCCTGCTTGGTATATGGACAGTGGTGCCACAAACCACATAACTTCTGATTTAAGCAATCTTTCTGTGAAGAACAACTACAGAGGTAATGACAAACTAATAGTAGGTAATGGTGAACAACTTTCTATCTCTCACACTAGTAATACAATTGTTGAGACTCACACACCACCCTATCAGCTGCAGCTCAAGAATATTTTGCATGTGCCTCAAATTGCTAAAAATTTACTTAGTGTTTCTAAACTCACTTTTGATAACAAGGCTTTTGCTGAATTTTATGCTGATCAATGTGTGGTTAAGGACCTCAAAACGAAGAGAGTCTTGCTTCGAGGTGAGCTTAAGGATGGTCTCTATCGCATGAATCTGGCAGAGACAAATCAAGGTGGCTGGTCTGCTTCTAAACAAAGCAATGACAGATGCAAAGGCACTGATAGCTGTTTCAATTCTAATTTCTTTGGTTTTAATTGTGCAAATAAGGATGGTTTTGAGAAAATGTACATTTCCAAACCAGATGTTACATTCTCTGCTTCTTTTGCTGCTGTAAACTCATCAATTTGGCATGCTAAATTGGGGCATCCTGCACCCCTAATTTTGCAAAAGATGCTGAGTCATGTTCACTTTAATAAAAAGTTTGTGGTTTCTCATTTTTGTGATGCTTGCAAGCTTGGTAAACTTCACAAGCTTCCCTATTTACCAGTCAACATTAGTGCCAAAGGTCCCTTAGATCTCATCTATTCTGATATATGGGGGCCTGCACCAGTTGTTTCAACAGAAGGTTATCGATATTACATCTCATTCATTGATGCTCACACGAGATTTACTTGGTTCTTTCCTCTGAAATTGAAATCTGAGGCTCTTAGTGTCTTCATCAATTTTCAAAGGCTTGTTGAATTGCAGTTTGGGAGAAAAATCAGAAGCTTGCACACTGACATGGGAGGAGAGTACACAGCTCTTGTCCCTTATCTCACCAAATGTGGCATTCAGATTCGGTATTCCTGTCCATACACGCCTCAGCAAAATGGCGTGGCTGAAAGGAAGCATAGGCATTTGGTTGAAACCGGGCTAACCCTCTTGGCTCATGCTAAACTTCCACTCAAATTCTGGTATGAAGCCTTCAGCACTTCAACCTTTTTAATCAACAATATGCCTATTGTCACCTTCGGTTTTATGTCTCCATTTCAGAAACTCTACAATAAAAAACCTAACTACAATTTTTTCAAAACATTTGGGTGTAGTTGTTTTCCTTATTTGAGGGATTACAACAAGCACAAGTTTGATTTCCACACTTCGAAGTGCCTATTCATTGGCTATAGTCCCTTGCACAAGGGTTATAAGTGTTTGCACCCTTCTGGCAGAATTTATATTTCCAGAAATGTTGAGTTCAATGAACTTGAATTTCCATTTTCCACTTTATTTCCATGTCAGGCTACACCTGCATCTTGTGCACAGTCTTCTGGTATTCCCTTGTCAGCTATTCAAAATGTTTTGTCTACCATTCCTCAAAACACATTCAGTTATCATCCCACAAATATTCAGTCTCCTACTCATTCTTTTTCTCCTTTGCCACAACATTCACCTCATGATCCTGCAGGTCTGGTTCCAGTTGTTTCTTCTTTGCCAAGTAGTCCATCTTCTAGCTCACCTAGCTCCATTCCTAGACTTTTCAGTCCTTCACAATCTGCACCAACAAGTAATCCTTTGCCTGTTGCTACACATCCAATGCAGACTCGATCCAAAAGTGGGATCTTCAAGCCAAAGGTTTTTCAGTCTAGTGTTAGCTGCTATCTGAGTGAGACTGAACCAACATCGGCCAAGCTAGCTTTACAGGATCCTACATGGAAGAAAGCTATGCTTGATGAGTATGCAGCCTTGCAAGCTAATCATACTTGGTCTCTTGTTCCACTTGATCATTCAATGAATGTGGTAGGCTGTAAATGGGTTTTTAGGATCAAATACAATCCTGATGGCAGTGTTTCAAGGCATAAGGCACGCTTGGTTGCTAAGGGGTTTCATCAGACCCCTGGCCTAGACTTTACAGATACTTTCAGCCCTGTTGTCAAGGCATCTACAATTCGTGTTATGTTCTCTGTTGCTGTCTCATTTGGCTGGTCTATTGAGCAAATAGATATCAATAATGCATTTCTAAATGGGGATCTGCATGAGGATGTTTATATGGCGCAGCCTGCTGGGTTTGTGGACCATTCCAAGCCACTTCATGTATGCAAATTGAACAAGTCCTTGTATGGTTTGAAACAAGCACCAAGGAGTTGGTTCAATAAATTGCGAGCTGCTCTTATTTCTTGGGGCTTTGTGAATTCAACATTAGATTCATCTCTCTTTATCAGGTTTTCTGGTTCAGACTCTTTATATCTTCTAGTTTATGTTGATGATATTCTAATCACTGGCAACAATTCTCAGCAAATTCAGCAGGTTATAGGAACTTTGCTCATCAGTCTTTTGCTTTGAAAACCTTAGGTCCTGTCAACTATTTTCTTGGGTTTGAAGCCTTTAGAAATTCTGATGGTTTGTTTCTCACTCAAGCTAAATATGTGCTGGATCTTCTCCACAAGATGAATATGTCTGATGCGAAGGAGTGTGACACTCCCATTGCTGCTGGTGTCAAGCTGTCTCTTACTGATGGGGACCCTTTTTCTGATCCAACACTCTATCGTAGCACTATTGGGGCTCTCCAATATCTAACAAACACTAGGCCTGACATCTCTTTTGTGATCAACAAGCTTAGTCAGTTTCTCAAGGCTCCAACGGTTGTTCACTGGCAGGCCTGTAAACGTGTCTTGCGTTATCTCAAGGGCACTCCATATCTTGGCATCCATTTCAAACCTTCATCCTCTCTATCTCTTGCTGCTTTTTCAGATGCTGACTGGGCAAGTTGTGTAGATGATCGTCGGTCTACAAGTGGGAATTGTGTTCTCTTGGGTGGCAATCTGGTGTCTTGGTGTTCTAGGAAGCAAAGGGTTGTTGCTCGGTCCAGCACCGAGGCAGAATATCGGTCTATGGCCCAGGTCACAACTGACATCTTGTGGCTTCGTTCTCTTCTCAGTGAGCTGAGAATTCCCATCGCTGGATCCTCTGTTTTGTGGTGTGATAATATAGGAGCAAATGCTTTGGCACAGAATCCTGTTTTTCATCAAAGGACCAAACATATTGATATTGACACTCACTTTATTCGTGAGAAAGTGGCGTCTGGTGAGATTGATGTTCGCTACATTCCAACAGCTCATCAAATTGCTGATATCTTCACTAAAGGTTTCACTAAGGATCGGTTTCGTTATCTGTGTGACAAACTGCAACTAGTAGCTTCTCCTCAGTTCAGTTTGCGGGGGAATGATAAGTCTATGTACTCAAATGATTCCTCTAAAGATTCAGCAAATATGGTTAGCTACAAAGCTAACACAAGAACGAATGCCCAGCTGAAACAAAGCTTTAAGTGTCATTCTACTTCCTCACATGATCACCAGCAGTCATCATCAACTGGTAACCAAGCTGTGACTAATCAAGACTGGTGGTTAGATTTCGGTTAGCATTAGTTAGTTAACTAGAAGGCTTGGTTAATTAACTAGAGTAAGAATACCAGAATGCTGATGTGGAATAACAGAATTCTGGTATTCCTTTTTCTAACAGTCTTTTCTGCAATTAGAAGTCACGTTTTATGTGTGTGTTGAATCAACTTGTATATAAGGTTGATTATACAGAATGTATGTAATCAGTTTTTCAATCAATAATAAAATCACTCTGAAATACTTTTCTCTCCATTAATGGAGTTCGTTCAGAGCTTAGCTCATTTTCCTCTTCCTCTTTTCTCTTAGTACTTTTATCAAACACTTGAGTGTTTTTATCAAACACTTTCCGCGTTTATAGGTGGGTGCTCCTCTGTTTTCGGGGCTATTTTCTTTGTTTTTGTGGCTGGGGGTTCCCCTGCTTGGGGGTTGTTTCTCTTCCTCTTTGTTGCTGGTTGGGGTGTTTCCCGTTTGCCTTTGGGCTTTAATAATACTTATCTTTTCAAAAAAAAAAAAAAAACAATGAGGAAGATGTATGAGAACAAATCCGGCTATAAGTATATGTTGTGTCCTTCACTTCTTTACAGCCTAACCATCTTCTTCTACTTGTGTAACAATGGCTTCAAAATTTGATCAGAAAACTTTTATCATTACCATGTTCATTATTCTGGTGACTTGGGCTACTCAAGCCATGTCTCGTGCAATGTTTCAAGAAGCTTCCATTGTTGAGTTACATGAGAAATGGATGGCTCAATTCGAACAAACTTATGTTAACAGTGCAGAGAAAGAAAAACGCTTTAAGATATTCAAGGAAAACTACGAATACGTAGAAAGGTTCAATAATGCAGGGAACAACACTTTCAAGCTTGGAATCAATGCTTTTTTAGATTTAACTGACATTGGTGTGGAGGGTAATCCACTGAAAATGGCTTTTCTTCATTGCTTCGCCCTTGCAAAGATGAAGGAAGGTCTGGTTCAGGAGTATGGGACATGGGAGAATGGGGGATGGGAGTGGAAAATTGATTACAGATGTCCCCTCTTTGATTGGGAAAAAGATCAAGAAAAATGTCTACTTTCGTGCTTGGAGTGTATTAGAATTCGAAGACTCATATCTAATCAGATTGCTAGGTCTCACAACTAGGGATGGCAAAATTATCCACATATACGGATATCCATAAGAATTCGCTCCATTTAAAATGGGGATGGATACTATTATTTCGGGGACGGAGTGGGGATGGATGTCATCCTAATATCCATTTTATTTTCGGGGATGGGGATGGAAATCGTCTATGGATATCCATCCCCATCTGGATCCATTATAGATTTTGATATTGTAAAAATATAAAAATTTATTATATAATTATTAGTTCTAATTATATAAGTTATTATTAATTTTTATATTTGAATTTTATTGGATGTATTTATTTCTCTTTAAATGGGATGAAATGTACCATTACATATGTTAGTCACATTTTTCTGTTGTAAACTATAAAAAATTAAAGTTTTTTCATCGGATATGGATATAAACGGAGCGGGGATGGATATCTCTATCTTAATTAGGAATCCGAATCCGCCCCGCTTACTTAGAAATGGGGATGGATGTGGGGATGGAGCTATATATCTCAAACGGATATGGGGATAGATATTGGGGTATCCATATCCAATCTGATCCATTGCCATCCCTACTCACAACCCTTCATGTATATTCTCGGTGGGATCTTTCAGGAAAATTCTAGAGGAGAATTCGAGGGCTAAAGTGATCAATCCTCTTGGTTTTTGGCAAGGTTACTGTCCTTGAAAGATTGAAATCTTTACCTGGCAACTGTGGAAGGGAAGGGTGATGCTACACCGCTGCTTGACAAGCGTCGTTTTGCATGTCAAAAAATATATATTTCAAGTTCACCTTGTTAGTGCAAGTGACTAGAGACTAGTATAGCAACAAGCAAAGGTATCGTCCACAGAGAGGTGTGATCCGTCGACCGTCTCGAGTTCTAGTGTTTATTGAAAGCATTTAAATAGAATGTGGATGTGATGAGAATGATGTGTGTGGAAATGTAAATAAAAGAATGCAAATAAAAACAAAGAGAATATGAAATGATGAGAATGGTGTTTAAAGAGACAAATAATAAAATTGTGGTTTGGAGAGATGCATGATAATGATCACACAAGGTACTTATTAGTTCACCTAGTTGATTGTTAGACACTAAGTTCATCCAATTCAAGTTATGGGCCTATTCTCTCAATTAAGAGATTCACAAACACAAATCACTTCCCAAAGGTCATGGCTAGAGCAATTGTACTTGTAATCTCAACTAAGGGATTCGAGACACGAATCACTCTCCAAAGGTCATGGCTAGAGCAATTGTGCCTCAAGTCCCTACCATTAAGCATATGAACATAAGCCAAAACCTATTCTAGCACGGTCATGAATAAAACAAGTTTCATCCACTCTTTAGAGCTAAGTGATTAAGACTATACCCGGAAGGTCATCCATGGAGGTACAATCCTAACCCACATACACTCAAACCCATCAAAACAAGGCATTTCAACCTTCCAAAGACATATATACACAAATAGGATATTTGATTACAACTACTCCTAAATTTAAGTTAATCTACTCCTAATCCCATCCATGAACACATATCAATTTCCAATCTCCACACACATGCATATCAAGATAAGAGATTATGCAATAATAACAAGAATAAATCAAAACCCAAATGAATATAAAAACAACCAACATATATTGAGCACACATAAGGTTTACAATATTTCTCAAGTGGGGATTACACATAAGAGAAAACAAGAAATACAAAGAGAAGAGTTTAAAGGAGACAACCCTTGAAGAAATCCCTCCAAGTTCTCCATGAATTCCTAGCTTGAAATTGGTCCAAGACCTCTCCTTTCTCCTTGCAATCTACTCCCAAATGTGGTGGAGGATGTGTAGAAAGTGGTGGTGGTGAGCTTCCCATGGAGGAGAACCTCCATGGGAGCTTGGAAGCTTCTCTCTCTCTTGATTTGGTGAAGAAGATGAAGTGCAGCAGCTGGTGTGTTTTTTTTCTTTTTGGTGGCTGGTTCTTGGTGTCAAGAGAGGGCTGAAAATGGTGTATAAATAGGTTGGGAAAGTTAGGGCACGATCTGGGCATGAAAGGACCAAAATGCCCTTCTGAAATGGCTTGAAAACTGATCATTCGCTAAGCTGGAAACGGAAGGTCGCTGCCAAAGTCGCTGTCAGGGGGCGACCAGCTAGGGGGCGAACTTCTCTGCCCCTTGCTGCTGAAAAAGGTCGCTGCCAAAGTCGCTGTCAGGGGGCGAACTTGGCAGCGACCACCACTTGGAAATTCTGGGCAGCTTCGCGCACCGTTACAGAAACGCACATATCTCCCTCTAGAAAACTCGGAATCGTATTCCGTAAAAACCTCTGGAAATTAGACTTCCGGGGCTTTCCGAATATATGTAGAGCTTGATGTGGTTCGATCTGAGGAGGGAGATATGCCCCCCGAAAATTGGGTGTTCTGCACCACGTCTCTGCTGCGGTCATGTTTCCAGCCTCGCGCACCGTTACGGAAATGGCCATAACTCCCTCTAGAAAGCCCGGAATTGCAATCCGTAAAAACCTCTGGAAAGAAGACTTCCGGGGCTTTCTGAAAATATATGGTAGGAAGCCCAGTTCAACATGAGTAGGGAGATATTGACCCCGAAATATAGGTGTTCTGTATGGACATCTTATAATTTCAGCCCATCAACCTTTGGAAAACAGAGTTGACCAGTGTCGCGGTCTCAGTGTCGCGTTCTAGCTCAACGGAGGATCCACCATGGAAACATGGTTTTGCTTGCCGTGGTTGACCATGAATCACGCCACGGTTTGGGTCAACGGCGAGGCCGCGACAACTCTGAATGGCTTCCAATTCTCATTGTTTGCTCGGTTTCGCCTCCCAAACTCGACTTTAAGCTCATAACCTTATTGTAGGGAATATGTACCTACACATGGCTCACAAAACCCATTATATACAAAAACATGCTCGAAAACGAGAACAAACGATAGGAAATGGGGACCTCAAATAGGTATATAAATCGTCCGATCACTGCTCAATACCTTAGGGGATCCATTTTGTTACAGAAGTTGATTCCTAATTTTTATTTCATATCATGGACATAAATAAGCAGTTCTTATTGTATCAGCATCGGCCAAAAACCTCGCGAATTGGTCTTTACGGTGCTTCCTCTATCAATTAGATCCTTTATCCATAGAATAAAGTATCTAGACATATCTATTTCTTCATATTTCGACTCTATGAAGTTTCTTTCTTTGCTACAGCTGATAAAAATCGTTTTTTGCACGATGCATATGTAGAAAGCCTATTTTTTTTTCTAGTATTTATTAGTGTATTTGCTCTTTCTTCCTTCTATAGTAGAGATAGTCGCACGTAATGACAGATCACAGCCATATTATTAAAAGCTTGGGGTAAGAACGGGTTTCGTTCTAGTGCCCGAAAATAATATTCTAAAGCTTTTGTATGCCTCTCCGTTACTTGTGTGGATAAGGCCTATGTTATAGAGTATATAGCTTCGATCATAGGGATCAATTTCTAGTCGCATAGCATCATAATAATTCTGTAAAGCTTCCGCATAATTTCCTTCCGATTGAGCTGACATCCGTTACGGTTGTTATTCGATTCAAAGAATTCTCCGTTCCAAAAACGTACATGAGATTTTCATCTGATATGGCTCCTCCCCTATGTGCATAATGAAAATAATACATGGAATAAAAAAAGATTGAAATATTCTCATTATGAATTCAGTGGGGCTAACGTTTTTACAAGAAATCTCTAGCCAACCTTTCTGCAAAAGAGATTTTCTTAACATCACGCGTCTTTATACTGGTACTAGATAAAAATGTAAACTCCAACAATTTCTTTGTTCTCAACGCCCTTTAATTTCCAGGAATTAATCACTTCAATAGTCTTCTATGGTTCTAAGGGTATCCAAAGTACCAATGAGATGGATGTTTGTTATCCCAACCATTCTTTTTAGTCCTGATCCCGATAAGGAAAAGCGGTAATTTTAAACAAAGTTTTCGTGTTGTTAATTCCTAGGCGTAGCACCTCTTCCCCTATGCGGCCTATTGGTACTAGTCTAGTATGGTAGGGTTGGCCTGTAATATAGAACCCATAGGTTAATCTTTCGCTCAATACTCGAATCGACAATTGAAGCATCTAAGGCTGCATTAATCGGGGATACACGACATAAGGAATTGTTTTATCTAGAAACTTCACCTTCAACAACCGTAGATTTTTTCAATAATCTTTTTCGTTCTTCTCTATCCTGAATCTTCCGTCTTTCTCCTAAGACCGAAGCAGTAAATAAAAAAATAATCAATTCACACCATCTCTATAATAGGTAAATGCCTATTTTTCTCCTAAAGTTGTCGGAATTGTTGGTAATAAGATATTGGCCACAATTGAAAAGGTCTTATCAATAAAATTTTCATTTATCGTAAAAAAAAAAATAAAAAAAAAAATAAAAAAAAAAGATTTTTATTTAAAAAAAAAAAAAATAGATTTGATTTTCTAGATTTTTGTTGTTTGATTTTCCAGATTTTTAAGTTTGGGTTGTAGTTGTGGTTGTGGTTGTGTTAAATTTGTTGTTGTGTTTAAGTTTGGGTTGTGGTTGTGGTTATGGTTGTGTTTAATTTTCAGATTTTTTTTAAAATTTTTTTTTTCAGATCTCGTTTTTTTTTTCCAGGTTGTGATTGTTTTTATGAATGGTGGTTTGGGTTTGAGTTTTGTTAAAAAAAAATTCAGATTTTTATTTTTTTAAAAAAAAATCAGATTTGATTTTCTAGATTTTTGTTGTTTGATTTTCCAGATTTTTAAGTTTTGGTAGTAGTTGTGGTTATGTTTAATTTGTTGTTGTGTTTAAGTTTGGGTTGTGTTTAATTTTCAGATTTTAAAATTTTTTTTTTTCCAGGTTATGGTTGTTTTTATGAATGATGAGAGTTGTGTTTGAGTTTAGGTTTTGTTAAAAAAAAAAAAAAAAAATCATATTTTTTTAAACAAAAAATTTCAGATTTGATTTTTTTTTAAAACAAAATTTCCAGATTTCATTTTGTTTAAACACACCAGGCCACCAATTAAACACACCAGACCATCAATTAAACACACTATTACAACCCAATAAACACACCGGGGTATAAATCAATTAAACACACCGGGTGTAAATCAATTAAACACACCACAACAACCCAATTAAACACACCAGGTCAAGACCAAATTAAACATACCAAGAAACACAATTAAACATATCCGGGAAGAAGAAGAAAAAGAAGATGGAGGTCTGGGAAGAAAAAGACGAAAAAGAAAAAAAAATAGAGAAAAAAAGTTGTTTTTTTGAGAAGAAAAAAAAAAGGAATTTTTTTTTTTAATAAAGAAGGGCAATCTTGTCCAAAAAATGGATATTTTGACCAAAACAATAAAAATGATAATCTTGGACAAAAACAATAAACCCACTAATTTTTTGGCTAGTTTTAAAGTTCTCCCTATATTCATTATTATTATTATTATTATTATATTTAACTTACCAATTTTTTTTAGAGTGGTTGCCCACCCTAGCCCCAATGATGGTCCATCCATGATCATACCCGTAGATATTTTATCACAATACGGTACATGAACGTTTTATAAGAGTTTTACAAAACTGGCCACATTAACTTAAAATTGGCAAACTCAATATATTTTTGATCATCTCATTTGGACACGCAAAACTTGAATGAGTGATCATTCTCAGTCTTAAAAGTAATCTTTGTGAACTAGAAAATCTAAAAGGTGTTATAATTCTGAAACTTATATATATTTATTCTTTTATAGATTTATGTATTTAATTTTAAAAGAATAAATATGAGTATTTTACTCACTTTTTCAATCTTTTAACATGTGATCATATATACATACCATCAGCAAAGTCACATTCCAAGCACACATTTTTTGTAAAAATCAAGTAAAAATGTATTTAAATTTGATCTTAATTGTTTTGTTATTTACAAATTTCCATTAAACCTTTAACAATTTTTCAAATTGGTCCCCCATCTATCCTGTTTCGCCGCCTATGATTCTATAATGTATAAACTATTAACTATAAAGATGACTAGCTATGAATGATTTTCAACCTTAAACTTTCACAAATATATAAGAAAATTGCACGCCTGCCTGATTTATGGAAAACGACATGGCCGGCCATGTGGGACGACGTGGATATAAATCATATAATCCTAAAATGACATTAGAATATATTCAAGAGGACATAATAAAATTAGAACATGCATGGTTCAACTTTTTTATTAAGTCAAAACCAAAAGCTAATACCGACAAACTTTCAATAAGTATAATGTTAAGCAGCCAAAAGCACTTTAGTGGGTTTACAAGTGCTTCAGAATAAGCCAAAAATGTATGACTCCTCAACTCCAATAACAGAATTAATCCGATAACTGTTTCTCTTTAATTTTCCGACGCAAAATTCTCTGTTTATGGGAGTTTATAATTGTAAACTTTTAATCACGAACCGACCCACTAGAAAGATATTGTCCAAACAATTGAGTCTCACAGTTTTGTTCTCGGTAAAGGCTTGCCCCACTCAAAAACCCATCTTACTAATCAAGCTAGGTGAAACTTTATATGACATTCCCTTCTCATTTCCTGAGTGATGTGGAATACCACATAAAAGGTCCTGGATTTCATTTGCAGACAAATGAGTTTAATAGGTTCTGCCATTGAATCCATTTCACTGGTCGCCTGGTCGGTTATAGTTTTTTCTAATGAATGAAAAAAAAAAATCAATAGAGTACAAGTACATAACCACAAAACAAAACGAAAGAAAACATACATTAGCTAATGTGGCTTAGGAGGTTCCATTTTCTACCCACTACGATAAAAAAATATATATAACAAAAAAACATTGCCACTCAAATCTTCTATATATATATGACACCACTCCAAGCTTGAATCTCTACCAGATATAAACATTGTATTCTCCAAACTTCTGTTTAAGAAAACTTTCCAAAAAAAAAAAAAAAGCTTCTGTTAAGAAAATGGCTGCTGCTAGTTCCAGATTCTGCCTCTGCTTAATACTGATATTGATTTCATTTTCATTGTCCGAAAATCGTCCTCTTAGTGCTCCACCACCTCCACTTCCGCACATACAGGGGAGGAACCTGACTGGGTTGATACGAGCTCTGGGAGAAGATGCTCAGCAAGTATTGAACATTGGTGTTGAAAATGAGAAGAAAAACAAAGGCCTTTATGAGTCCAAAAGATCCAGCCCCGGAGGTCCTGATGGGCAACATCACAAAAAAAATCAGTAAACAACTTGTATGAAGTGTTGAATGGGTCTTTCTCTGATCAGATTTCAGGACCATCCTTTTGTAACGTTATAGAGCAAGTTTTATAACGTTATGTTTAGTTTTGTAACATTATATTACGTTCTCAATTATAGCAACCATACAAATGATTATGTTCAAGTTTTATAACGTTATGTTTAGTTTTGTAACATTATGTTACGTCCTCAATTATAACAACCTTACAAGTGATTATGTTGATAATTATGTTTAGTTTTGTAACATTATGTTACGTCCTCAATTATAGCAACCTTACAAGTGATTATGTTGATAATTGAGCAATTATCAACATAATCACTTGTAAGGTTGTTATAATTGAGGACGTAACATAATGTTACAAAACTAAACATAACGTTATAAAACTTGCTCTATAACGTTACAAAAGGATGGTCCTGAAATCTGATTAAAGAAAGACCCCTTCAACCTGTTAGAGATGAGCCTTGTTTATCTTCTTCTGCTCAGTTAGCTCACATTAGCAGCAGTAGCTTAGTCAATTCTCAGCTTACCAGAATCAATGAATTGGAAAGCAATTCAGTTGACAAGGTTGGGAGCTATGATCAAGTGAGCAGAGGTTCAACATATCAAGCTGGTCTTGTTCTGTGTGCAAGCATTGATAAGTCAGATCAAAGGAGCACCGTTGATACTGTCAAGCTCAGCAAAGGTCAAGTTGGGTACAAAGTTAGTTAGATGATGACGTGGCAAAGTTTGTTAATTATTTAGTCTGGTCTAACAAAATTAGTTATAAATGATTCTTGCGTGAAGAATCTTTATATATATATATATATGTACATTGTCTGCGTCTCATTCTGTAAGTTTGATAATTCATTTTTCAATACAAGAAGCTTGAGAAGTTCTTCAATGGCTGCTTCTTCTTCTTTTTCTCTTTGTGACATTTCTTCGAATACCTTGTATGTTTTATCAAACACCTTTCTTTATCACTGTTAATCAGCTATTTCCACATGGTATCAGAGCATATGTTCGTTCAATTTTTGACCATACTTCAAACTCTACTCAAGAATGTGCTACTTCAAATTCAAGAGCTCAAATTCAGCCTATTCAACAACCTACCACACCTTCCTCCAATATTCACTCCACTGCTCATTCTTTTGATACTGCTGCTGAGCCTATTTCTCAACAACCTGCTAGCATCATTTCTACTGCTGCTGCTTCTAATTCTCTTGTTCTTCCCACAGTCTCACAGCATCAAATGATCACAAGAAGTAAGAATGGAATTTTTAAGCCTCAAGTATATCTCTCAGAATGCTCTCTTCCGTCTGGTTTTGTGACAGAACTCGAACCTAAGACTGCCAAGTCTGCTATGCAAAATCCGAAATGGCTTAATGCCATGAATGAGGAGTTTCTTGCTCTCCAAAGAAACAATACATGGACGTTGGTGCCCTATACTGCTGATATGAATATAGTGGGCAGCAAGTGGGTGTTTCGAACTAAGTTTAATCCCGATGGTTCCATCTTGAAACACAAAGCGAGATTAGTCGCCAAAGGTTTTCACCAAACTGCTGGACTAGATTATTTTGATACCTTCAGTCCAGTTGTTAAACCTTCAACAATTAGGGTGATTTTGCTCTGGCAGTCCACTTCACCTGGGATGTTCAACAAGTCGACATAAATAACGTCTTTCTCAATGGTGATTTACAGGAACAGGTGTTTATGCAACAACCTGAAGGTTTTGAAGATCACAGTCGACCCGAATTTGTTTGCAAGCTAAACAAGGCATTGTATGGATTGAAACAAGCCCCTCGATCTTGGTTTCATAAGCTGCGTTCTGCTTTGCTTGCTTGGGGATTTCACAACAGCACATCTGACTCCTCTCTTTTCATTTCAAAGTCTGGTGCTGATATCCTCTACTTACTTGTGTATGTTGATGATATTTTAATCATAGGCACTAACAATTCTCTCATATAACAAGTAATTTCTCATCTACATAAAGTTTTTGCCTTGAAAACACTAGGCTCGGTCAACTATTTCTTAGGCTTTGAAGCTTTCAGGGACAGTTCTGGCTTGTATTTGACATAGGCAAAATATACGGTGGACTTACTCAAGCGAACAAATATGTTTGATTCAAAGCCATGTGACAATCCGAGTTCTTGTTCTAAATTGACCCTCAAAGATGGTGTTTTACTTGAGAATCCTTCTGTCTACAGAAGTGTTGTTGGAGCCTTGCAGTACCTCTGTTATACACGTCCTGACATCTCCTTTAGTGTGAACAAGCTTAGCCAATTTCTTGTTGCTCCAACTCAGAGTCATTGGCAGGCTTGTAAGCGTGTTCTTCGTTATCTTAGGGGTTCTCTGCACAAGGGGCTGCATTTTAAGCCAACATCAGCTCTCAGTCTAGTTGCTTATGCTGATGTGGATTGGGCGAGTTGCTTGGATGACAGAAGGTCTACCAGCGGCAATTGCGTATTTCTTGGTGGTAATCTAATCTCATGGAGTGCCAAGAAACAGCATGTTGTGGCCAGGTCTAGTACTGAAGCTGAGTACAGATCCATGGCACAAATTACTGCAGAGATTCTATGGTTATATTCTCTCCTTCATGAGCTGCATATTCTGGTTCCCAAACCTGCTATCATATGGTGTGATAATGTTGGAGCAAATTCTTTAGCTCAAAATCCCGTGTTTCATGCAAAGACTAAACATATTGACATTGATACCCATTTCATTAGAGAGAAGGTAAGTTCAGGTATTGTGGAACCACGGTATGTGCCTACAGAGTTTCAAATTGTTGATGTGTTCACTAAGGGATTGACCAAAGACAAGTTCCATCTTTTCTGTTCCAAGCTGAACTTGGTTAATTCACCATCGTTCAGCTTGAGGGGGCATGTTAGAGATGAGCCTTGTTTATCTTCTTCTGCTCAGTTAGCTCACATTAGCAGCAGTAGCTTAGTCAATTCTCAGCTTACCAGAATCAATGAATTGGAAAGCAATTCAGTTGACAAGGTTGGGAGCTATGATCAAGTGAGCAGAGGTTCAACATATCAAGCTGGTCTTGCTCTGTGTGCAAGCATTGATAAGTCAGATCAAAGGAGCACCGTTGATACTGTCAAGCTCAGCAAAGGTCAAGTTGGGTACAAAGTTAGTTAGATGATGACGTGGCAAAGTTTGTTAATTATTTAGTCTGGTCTAACAAAATTAGTTATAAATGATTCTTGCGTGAAGAATCTTTATATATATATATGTACATTGTCTGCGTCTCATTCTGTAAGTTTGATAATTCATTTTTCAATACAAGAAGCTTGAGAAGTTCTTCAATGGCTGCTTCTTCTTCTTTTTCTCTTGTGACATTTCTTCGAATACCTTGTATGTTTTATCAAACACCTTTCTTTATCACTGTTAATCAGCTATTTCTACTCAACCCTTTGAAGGGTTGAAGGGGTCTTTCTCTAATCAAATTTCAAGACCATCCTTTTGTAACGTGCGAAGGGTTGAAGGGGTCTTTCTCTAATCAGATTTCAGTACCATCCTTTTGTAACGTTATAGAGCAAGTTTTATAACGTTATGTTTAGTTTTGTAACATTATGTTATGTTCTCAATTATAGAAACCTTACGAGTGATTATAATCACTTGTAAGGTTGCTATAATTGAGAACGTAACATAATGTTACAAAACTAAACATAACGTTATAAAGTTAGCTCTGTAATTGCTCAATTATAAACATAATCACTTGTTAGGTTGCTATAATTGAGAATGTAACATAATGTTACAAAACTAAACATAACGTTATAATTAAAGCCAGCTCTGTAATATTACGAAAAGATGCTCCTGAGTTTTTTTTTTTTTTTTTTTTCATGACCGTCTTGAACACTATAGTATTATCAAGGGGATAAAAGCCGTTTAAATTATGATGTTCTGGCATGGTGAATTGCTTCTATACTTCAATGCTATGCATCATTTTTGTAGTTACTTTATTTCCCATCATGTAACCACTATGTTTATTTCCCATCATGTAACAACTATGATTAAATGATTAAGTATTTGCTTTGAATTTTGATGGTTTAGAGATAGCTAGTTAATGTTACTTTTTTTTCTTTTTTTTTTTTTTTTTTTTTGAACCGCTGAACTTTATTAAGAAGCCAAAGGCAAACAAACAAGGCACGAAGCCGCACAAAACAAAGAACCCACAGAGCACCTTTTTTTTTCTTTTTTCTTTTTTTAAATAAGTTAATGTTACTTTTTAAAGAACATTTTAAAAAAACATATGTACTATCTTGTTTGGATAAAACAGAATGTTATGGTGTCATTTTCAATACAAGGTTAAGTGCAGGGAAAAAGAGATTCGATTAGATCATAATATACTTTTTTACAAAATGAACACCAGCTAATAGAAGTGGTGACTATGGATAAGATAAAGAATGTTATCCTTTTTTGGTCCGAGAGAGATTCTTTTTTTAGTGTTGGAATCCTTAAAATGTTTTTAATGAGTTGAATACTCAGAGCTCGGACGAGGAAAATCCAATTCCATCGTTGTCACAATGCAAAACTATAATGTTATAAGGGCTACGATCGAACTGTCTGCTTAAACGACTTTGATTTAAATGATTATGATTATGGATAGGATTATAGGAATAAATTTAACTAAGAGGTCTTGTATTCGAAACCTGAAAAACTCTATTATTCTATGAATTAAATCATAATTAGAGATTTACAGCACAGACAAAAATGAGTGGAGCACTTTTCTTTATTGATTATTTATGCGTGGCTAAGTTGCTTTTTTCAATGTAAGTGATACTATAAAATGCATACCATGATCCTTAAATAATTTAAGTCAAATTCTCTTTTCTGCTTTTCGTACTATGTAGTAAACAGGTTAAACACATTTTGAGAATTTGAGGTTGGTACTTGGTACTGGTGGTGGGATATGTAGAAGGATAATTGTATATGTTATTCTTTTCCTTTTCTATTGAATAGTTATGCACATATACCATTCTAATATATGTGCCCCTAGAACTAATAAATGCTACAACTGGTATGACTTGTTAAACAAGGGATGCTAGACACTTCTGGAAGTCGGATTTGAGCTCATAATATACTGATAGAATGTCTCGACGAGCCCTACTATAGTCA
This sequence comes from Acer campestre, assembly GCA_954870605.1. NCBI lineage: Eukaryota > Viridiplantae > Streptophyta > Magnoliopsida > Sapindales > Sapindaceae > Acer > Acer campestre. Next base: position 10,205,344 of record OX940809.1, read on the forward strand.
CCGAGGTAATCCTTGTAATGCATTGCAGTTTCCCAAATTTCGTCATTTTGGCCTTTGTTTTTCAGTTTTTTATAATTCTTTTTAGATAGTATTTTCGTATCTTAATAGGAGGGATTTATGTTGGGTTCAAAAATTAAATGACACTTTTTCTAGGTGTAATTTGAAGAGTATAACTGTTTTAATAACTTAAGTTTAAATAGTACTTAAAGTGTGAATTTGACAAAAATACCCTTAAAACACACTCACAAAAATAAGTCTTGTGCTTTTTTTGTGTTTTAGAGACTTATTTTGGTGCTTTCAAGACTTATTTTGTATTTCCAAAACTTATTTTATAATTTCCGAGTTTCAGGTAATTTCCGAGGCTTTTCATGTAGTTTTTGAAACTTTTTGGTAATTTCCGAGACTTTTTGATAGTTTTTGAGACTTTTTCTTTATAGTTTCCAGGCCTTTTTACAATTTCCGAGACTTTTTGGGTAAAAATGAAAATTTCTAAATTTTTTTCATTTTTTTTAAGGGGCCCTTGCAAATATAGCCCATCCCAACAATGATTTTTACCAAGGGGCTATTTCCTAGAAACACATTGTTCAGAAAGGCTATTTTCGCTAATTTACCCTTTTTTTAATTGAAACCTCCATTGGGACCGATTTTGACATCCATTGGAGGCCAATTAATGGAGGATGTTGAAAAAAAAAAAAAAAAACTAATTACGGCACAAACGTAATAAAAGAATGAGATGAGGGTATTTTAGTCATTTTGTGCCATTTAAACTTAACCTATTAAAATGGAGAACTTCTTTTAACAATCCAATTTTATTTTATTTTTACACTTCTTTTCTAAAGATACTCCATTCTCAAAATTTAAATTTTAAAAAATTCTAAAGACAATTCCTTTTGTTCAAAGATTATCCTTTTATCTTTTAACACTCATATTCTAAAGACACTTCATTTTATTTTAATAAAAGTCAGGACGAACCATCATAACCTTTGAATTCATCCGATGAGTAATCATTTTTGAATTAAATTATTAAAAAAATAATAATAATAATTATCTCTCCTAAACCTTTAGATTAAATATTACATATTAAACACTCTCTCCTAAATTTTTAATTACCATATTAAACTCTTTCTCCTACAATACATATCTCTAATTTTCTATCTCCACTCCTTCTCAAGCAAGACTAAAAGTTTTTTTTTTTTATTTTAAAAACGTACGAATAAGCTTGATTTTTAGGAACTGTATATATGTAAATAAATAAATAAATAAAACTCAAAAAGCAACAAGTACCTTGTTTTTAATTCTTACATTAGTCTTAGAAATTATAAGTTTAATCGAATCTAGTTGCAACAAATCAAGTTTTCATATATCTTTTTTTTTTTTTTTTTTTTTTGAAAATTGACTTTTTAATATATATACATACATACACACACACACACACACACACACACACACATACATATATATATATATATTACTGTTAGTAAAAAACCAAAAATATTCATAAGTTTTTTTTCTTTAACTATTAATCGAGAAAGATGTTCTGGTGGAAGAATGGATTCCACCAGCTGTTAACATGCTCAAATTTAATGTTGACGGAGCTGCTAAAGGGTGTCCAGGTCAGGCAGGTATAGGGGGGGTCTTGAGGAATTCTGCTGGTAAAGTATTGTGTCTTTTCTCTTGTTACGTTGGAGTTCAGAATGCTAATACTGCTGAGATATTGGCAATTTTGAAAGCTTGCAAGATGTGTTTGTCTAGGGAGGATCTTGGTGATAAGGAAATAATTTTGGTTAGTGATTCGAAAGTTGTAGTTTCTTGGGTGCTTGGTGAGGGTGTTGGCAATATTGACAATTGGGAATATATTGTTGACATCAAAGAATGCTTGAAAGCGCTGCCACATTTGTCAGTTGTCTTTCGTTCAAGAGCATCTAATTCCTTTGCGGACAGCCTAGCTAAGAGGGGTTCATCGGCAACAGAGGATGTGGTGGAATGGAGTATGGATGGTTGATTGTTGTGTTATCAGTGTTTGGGGTTGTATTGGTTATTTGGATTGATTACCTGTTAAGATTTTGTTTTGCTTTTGAAGTTGTATTTACTCGGTTTTCTTTGCTGGCGTGGTGTTGGGTGAATATGTGTTTGCTGTTTTGTTATGGGTGGGAGGTTTTGTATTTTGTTTGTATGTTCTTTGGATTGTTTTGAGCTGTGTCCTGCAACAGTCTCTAATAAAGTTTGAAATTTTCAAAAAAAAAAATTAATCGAGAAAGTATGGAGATATGATTTTTTTTTTTTTTTTTTTTTAAAATGGAGAGATAGTAATTAGAGCATCTTCAATGCAAGCGTGGCTTGTGAAAAAAAGAGATATCACGTAGGATAAATAGACGTTATGTTATTAATTGTGTCTCCAATGCAACCGTGCATATTCATCCTCAAGCTGACATGGCAAAAAAAATATCAGACATTGTCAACATGACCGTCCACTTTCAGACGGTCTGTTGCACCGCTATTTTTTAGGTTGACTCAACAAACATTTAAAACTAACATTAATTTTTCATATATTTTTAGTAAGGAAATAAAATATAAAATAAAAAAGGAAAAAAAAGATGGACACATCATTAAAAAAATTGTGTTTTAGACGGAAGCATTGGAGACTAAATTTTAAATTGATTGTCTATCAAGTCTATTTTTATGCCACATAAGAAGTAAGCCTCTTGACATTGTTGTCATGTCAATAATTATTGGTATGCAAGCCACTTTTGCATTGGAGATGCTCTTAAGAGAGAGTAATTAGAAGAGAGTGTTTAATATGGTAATAATAGATTTAGGAGAAAGAATTTAATAGGTGATATTTAATCTAATGATTTAGGAGATATAATTTATTTTTGTAATAATTTAATTAGTTTAGAGTGTCTTTAGAGTTTTTTTTGTCTTGATAATTTTAGTTCAGGTTAAAATTTTCATTAATAAAAAAAAATTAAATTGGAGTGTAAATGGATAATTTGGATTATAAGGAGAAGTTCTAATTAAAATGGTGATACTCTCAAAATTCAACCTAAAAAGAGTGCTATGTATTTGATACCATTTCCACTATTTATGTTTTCAGTACAGTTTGTTTAAGAAATCTCTTTTAGAATTAGTTAATAACTCAAATTTTACTTTTTTTTGGTAAATTTTTGTATTTCCCCTATTTTGATCCTTTTAGGAGTCCTAATCCGTATTCGAGTCCGTTCAACTATTTTATTGCTTTCACTTCATCAATAAGGTTCCATTTCGCTTTGTGATGTAGCGGAAGATTCTATGAAAAAAAGCCACATGAACAATTCGAAAATCAATATATTATTATTCTATTGACCGTGTACGGATACTAGGATAATAGGCTCCAAATACATTGACCCTCGCAATTAGGCACCGTAAATAGAAGATAAAAAGAAAATTCTCTAATTTGTATTCAATAATCAACTTACTGTCTGTAAGGACTACAATAGATCGATCTTATATATATACTTAAAGAAATCTATCTAATAAGGAAATTAGATTTGATTTAATAAAATCAAATCATAAAATAGTAATAGAAACCTATCTGGTAAGAAAATTAGATTAGATTTAATAAAATCAAATCATAAAATAATTAATTATCTAATTAAATATACAGCAAAAGGAAACATAATAATATTTATTAATTATAAGAATAATTTTTTTAAAAAAATTCTTCAATGTATCTCCTTCATCACTTTGACTCTGATGTTGCAGGCTTTCAGATAGTATTTTCCTGATCACCAATAGCTATTTGAACAGTGTTGTAGCTCATTGCAGTTATCAAGAGAAACGGATTCAATAGGATCGATAAAGTCGTCGTCTTTTCATTTCAAGAAAAGAACATATAGAACGGGCACTTTAAAAGTTGTCTGAAATGATTAGTCAATCCACATTAACAAGAAGTCAAAACATTTTGGTCATTTTGTCTTATTATGCCATCACAATTTGTCTAATTAACAATCTGTGTCCTTATATAATGTCATTACCATCTTGTCATTATCCACTTGCTTCCCTTGAAAATAATGAGAAAATGCAAATCGCTTTCCATGGAATGTTTAAAGTAAATTTTTCAAACTCATGTTTCATGCTTCTTTGTGTCACAGACCCACCAAATCTACAAAAACGATGGAAATCTAATGCAGACAAAATTTAAGATCTCTTTTTCGTGTATAATCAATCATAGCATAGGGCTAATAAGACATTGTGACCAAGTTTGGAAGAAGAATCCAAAAGATTAATGTAAAAATGCCTGGAGAGGCGCACAATCCTCCAATGCTATTGAGATACAGCTGTATATGATGCCCTTTCCCTGCACCTACCACTCCAGACTTCAACCAAGCTATTGTATACTTATTATTATTATTATTATTATTATTATTTTGATAACACAAAAATCTTCAGAATAGACTTACGGCTTGTTTACTAATTAAGAATCCTACCTAAGAAAGAGAATTAAATTTCTGATTTCTGAATTCCACTGTTTACTAATTTTTAGGTTATTAAATTCTGTGAACCCCACCCATAAATCAGGAATTAAGTTCTTGATGTAAAGGGAACTTGATTCCTCTCACCCACCTTAGGAATCAAGTTCTCTTTCCTGGTTGAAAAAGGAATTCATGATATTTTTACTAAAATAGCCTCACTTAAAAAATTAAATAAAACAATCATCTTCTTTATTATTATTGACTTTTGTTTTTAATTTACGTAAATCATATTAGTTCACCTTCTTTTTTTTAATCTTCATATTGGTTTACATAATTAATAATTTATATTATTTTAGCTGTGTGATTTATAACAAAATTCATATATATATATATATATTATAATACCATTTATGAAGTAAAAATAACTACAATACTTCTCAATAATAATAATAATAATAATAACTACCACATATTCATATCTCTCATTTATTTATTACTTCCATTTCATTTTTTTTTAATTAAGTCATCTCTTTATCTAATGTTCATTTACCATTTATGAACTACATATTCATGTCTTATATATATATGTATATATATATATATAAACATGCTACTGTGAGTCTGCGATTTCATTTTTTTTAGTTAAGTTATCTCAATAGTTTTTTTTATCCAATTAGTTCAAATTTTACAATATAAAGATGTTAATTATTGTAACTATAGTGTTATGAGTAATATAAAATATATATTTTCATAATAAAAAATATATATATTTCCTCATGTTATATACACAAGGGTATTTTTGTAATCAATTATTTATCATTCTGATTCCTTAGTTTAAGTAAACACTAGAAATGGAAAAAATTTGATTATGTTTCCGATTCATTAATTGTTAGTAAGCATTGGAATGTAATCTATTAACTTGATTCCGATTCCCCTCCATTCCCTTTCCAGTGGAACTTGATTTCGATTCCATACATTCGTTATTAGTAAACGTACCCTTACCAAAATCAAGTTTGAAACTAGGCCTCCTGCCGAATCCTACAATTTTTAGGAAACAGGAAACTGTGGCCTTTGACCATGTAGGTGCCAATGAGGGGATTCGAACACCAAACTTTACGGGAGCAAAACACATACCAGACTATTATGCTAATCTAGCATTTATGGGTCCTTTACTTTTTAATTTTAGGGATATTATCATTTGGGTCCCTATATATATTTTTTTTGAATTATCTGTTTTTTACTCATTTATTCATTTTTCACTGGATTAGTCCTTATGTTTTTAAAAAACCACTCAATTTGATCCCTCTGACCAGAATTTTGACGATCAACAGTCACAGAAAATGCAAAATGACATTTTTACCCTTGACTTTAAAATCAAAATAAAATAAAAAGAAAATTTTTATTTTCTTAATTTTATTTGTAATTATATATTAATTTTTTTAAAAAAAAAAATTAAAATATAAAAATAGACCCACCATATCTGACAAAAACAAAAATTGAAAAAATATATTTAAATTGTAGAATTGGAAAAAAAAAAAAAATTAAAAACACATCATGAACATTCCATCATCATCAACGTCCTATCGAAAAAATTGAAAAGAAAAAAAAAAAAATTATCTCCATCTCAAACCATCAACAAAACCACCATTAAACCATTATCAAAACCACCATCAAATCATTATCAACACCAAAACCATCTCAAATCATCATCAACACTATCATCTAATCATCAATGAAGAACTGATTTCCAGCCACCACCACTCCAACATCACCCACATTACCAAACCCAGATTCTTACCACCATCACCCACAAACCCCCTACCACCACCACAAGACTCGGAACCGAACCAGACCACAATCATCACAAAATCCAAAACCGAATCACACCTCCACCACCAAATCAAACCTAGAACCACCACCAAAAAACAAATCAGTTCACCACCAAATAACCCAGCACACGACCAAATCAAACCAAGAACCACCGCCAAAAAAAAAAAAAAAAAAAAAAAAAATCGAACCACCACCTGAAATCCAAAAAACCACCAAATCCAAAAACAAACCCAACCAACCACCAAACCCAGAACAACCACCAGCCACCCAACCCCACAAAACCATCCCCTCAAACCCATGAATTAGCCATCGAGTGATCGAAATCGACAGAGAGAGAGAGAGAGAGAGAGAGAGAGAGAGAGAGAGAGAGAGAGATGAAATCGAGACAAATTTGGAGTGTCTCAATCTTCAACAACATTCTCATCCATTTTTCTAACTCTGAACGCACCAAGTCTGGACATGGAATGAAGGAAAATCATGGGGCACTAATCTATCGAATAACACTTGAAGAAGGGCTGAGAGTAAGGTCTCTCCCACAACCATGGATTTGGTTTTGTTGGTGGAAAGAAAGGATTATCACACATAAATAAAATGATGAGAGCAAAGAAAGAGAGACTATTTTTTAATTATTATTTTTTTATAATTTTTTTTAAAGCAATATATAGAAGAAAATAGCACAAGGCTACAACCCAAAAAACAGAAAACAACAAGTGCCAGCCAAAAAGGCACACCCCCAACACAAAACAAGCAGCGGGAACAAAGCAAACAGGCTACAAAACAGAGCACCCTCCCCAAATAGCAAAAGCAAAACCACACCAAAACAAAGAAGAATAAGATGAAAGACCACGCAATATCCTTGTCCCCAATAGAACCATGTTTGGCCAACATGTCAACGAACGAATTTGATGCTCTCGAGCAATACACCACTCTAGCCTGACCCAAAAATCTTAGATGAGAACAAATATCATAAATCGTTTGCAAATGTTTGTAGCTACCTAAACCCTGCCCATTAATCCAAGAAACAACAACCTTCGAATCACTTACAAACTCAATGTTTTTGCCAACAAGATCAGATTTCTCCTTACACAGTAAACATGCTCTGGCTAAGGCGAGAATTTCTGCCGTCACAGCATCTTGAATCCCCACCGTAGCTGAAAACAAGCAAACCACTCTCCCTCTATGGTCCCTTAAGACCCCACCAACACCAGCCTGACCAGGGGAACCTCTCACCGAACCGTCAACGTTAAATTTGAAAGCACCAAAAGGATGAGGAACCCAATCAATCGACTTCTTACATTTGGGAATAATAGGATCAGTGCAGCCATCTCTGATATTCCAGAGCTGAGTGGTAATGGTCTCCGAAGCACCTTTACCTAGATTCTTGAACTACCACACCACTCTAAAATGAACCATATCCTCCGCTTGCACTAGGGATGCCTCACCTTTCTGAAAATCTTTCTTGTTCCTATTTTCCCATATGGTCCAAACAACCACTGGAAACAAAGATTTCCAAGCTCTCTCAGACCTTTTCCTCGGACAGTGCCCTGGCCAACCATTCCACCAATCAACCAAGGAAGATGAAGGTCAACAGCTTGACTCCCACCACTTCATGCATCTATACCACAGATTCCACAACCATTTACAATGTAAAAAGAGATGGTCCACAGTCTTCAAGGTTTCGGTGTAGAGATGGCATCCCATGTTGGCGCTCACATTCACACCACACTTACCCAAGACTTGATTCACCAAAACTCTACCATACAGGAGCTGCTACAAAAATATTTCCATTTTAGGAGGACAACCACCACTCCATAAGCCCTTAAGATCAACTGAAACCACTCTCTGATGCTCACCTAAGGCCCTCCAAAACTTGACCGAGAAAGCACCATTAGCACATAGAGACCAGCCTAAAGTATCCGGAAACAAACCTATAATTTTGATGCTATACAAAAAATTCTGGAAGCCAACCCATTGTTCAATTTCCCAATTGAAAATCGGCCTCCTCAAAGCAACCTCCCAAATCCATTGAGAATTATCCCATCTACCATAATCTCTCACAACACCATGTTTAATCATGGATAAAGCGAAAATTCTCAAAAAAGTAGCCTTCAAGGAGTTACTTCCCATCTTCACATCTGACCACAACTTAGCACAATCTCCTCTGCCCACCACCACCGAAATGCCACTATCCAGAATTTGACCAGAAATTTCCTTTTGATCACATAAGCCTCCTATGGCTTTAACAAAAGCCGAACATCTAACCCCCCTTTTCCAATCCCATCTTAGAGAATTCAAATCAATCCCGTACTTAGCACAAATCATTTTCTTCCACAAAAGGATTCTTTTCCACTCCAAATCTCCACACCCATTTGGCCAAGAAACCTTTGTTTTTGTCAATAACCTTGCCTATGCCTAAACCACCACTACTTTTGCTACTACACAACAAGTCCCATTTAATAGCATGTATCTTCCTTTTTTCAACCCCATCACCCCAAAAAAATCTTCTCTGTAAATTCTCAATCTTTTGCGCTACCCACACTAGAATTTTAAAAACTGACATGTAATAGTTCGGAATACTTGCCATCACCGCTTTAATGAGGACAAGTCTACCTCCCTTGTTCAGAAAAATTTTCTTCCAAGGGGCAAGACACTTTTCAATTCTAAGAATCAAGTTATGCATGTTATATTTGGTTCGTATCATTGCAAAATCATGTTCGTATTAGTCATAAATTCTGGTACAAAAATAACCAAATTATCAAAATTAGAAAATGTCTAGAGAGAGAAAGAGTAGTGAGCGAAGGGCTGGTGTCCTAGGTCCAACTAGGAGAAGGGACTTTAGGGGAAGTTTGGCTACCATTTTTGTTGATAATCTGAATCCAATAGTGGATCAAAGAGGTCTATGGGGAATCTTCAAGACTTTTGGTATGGTAAGAGACTTGTTTTTGTCATATAAGAACAGGGGTAGAAGAGGTTGTTTTACGTTTGTGAGGTTTGGATCATTGCATGAGGCGGAAAAGGTTGCTAGCTTAACTAATGGGATGCATATTTACGGTTGGTCGATATCCACAAAGATAGCTACTACTGATTGGGGCAAACGTAAAGTGGCCATGCAATGGGAGTCAAGAAATCAGAATATTAGAAAACATCAACCGGGCTAGCAAACTGATAGAAATCATCAATCTGGGCAGAAATCTAAGATAGATAAAGTATGGCTTCAATCTGGTCTATCTTTTGCGGAAGTGGTTAAGGAATCTCAAGAGGTAGCTAAGGAAGGACAATTATCAACCATTAGATTTACTCACTTCAACTTAGTCAAAATCTTGTTAAACTTAATGAATGACTCATAAGTCTTGTCATAAAATTAAAAGTTCAGTTCGGTCTTGAGAAGAGAAAATGTGTATATATATAGGGTAATTTTCCAATGAGGACTTTTTACAATGCACACTTTAAGCACATTTGATGAAATTGCATGAAATATATGGAATATTGATTTGATTTTTTGTATGGATGGTGAAAATATTGAAATACATTATGGAAAAAAATTAAAAAAAATTCAGGTGGAAGAACTAAATTTTTTCGATTTTTTTTGAAGATAAAACATTTAAAAATAGGGAAATATGTTTTGCAAAAAAATGAGGAGAGAGAATGTTAGAGAGAGAGGCTCTGAGTTTCATGGCCATGGAAGGAATGAGGATTTCAGAAATAACTTGGTCTCGGTCCACATTGATAACATCAACCCGGTCATGGATCAAAAAGGTTTGTGGAGCATTTTCAAACCATTCGGAAGGGTGCGGGACGTGTATCTATCAGCAAGGAATAGTTCCAATGGAAGCTTATTTGCATTCATTAGATTCGAGACAATGGAGGAAGCAACCAAAGTGGCTAGAAGGACAAACGGAATGCATGTGTATGGATGGCCAATTGTGGCAAAGGTTGCAGCTTTCGGTTGGAACAAGAGAAGGCCAGCAGAAGGGGGTAGGCAACAAGCAGGAGTCACTCCCAGATATGATGGAGTGAAGGAAAGACCAACTATCCAAAAACAATTTGGAACCAAGTCCTTTGCTGAGGCTTTGAATAGCGGCAGAGAGGAGAAAGAAGAGAGGGTTAGATATGGCCACTCCCATAGGAGGTCTGAACCAGAAGGTGTGAAGGAACTGAAGATGTTCTGGAATAGCCAACATAGGGAGGACCTCTGGCTGAACAAATGTGCAGTGGGGGTCTTAAAGTCTTTCGCTTCAGTTGAAAGTGTCAATAGCAGATTGGTTAATAGAGGCTTCAAATTTTCGGCTCACTTTATAGGCAACAAGAGCATCCTATGGTGTTTTGTCTCGAAGATTGATAAGGAAGGCTTCGTTAATAATAGATTTTTCTGGGAAGACTGCTTCATTTCGATGAGAAATTGGTCGGATCAACAGATTACTCATACTAGGATAACGTGGGTCTCGTGTGTGGGGATCCCTTTATGCTACTGGTGCCCTGACTTTTTTCTAAAATTGGGATGGGTGTTCGGGGAGCTGATCAAGCCAAAATTGGTATGATTTTGGCCCTCATTTCCGTTTCTTTTTGCTTGATTCTCGGGCATTTCCCCGTGTTTAATGTTGTTAAATTGAGTGTTTCAGGTTTTATTAGGTTTCAGAAGCAATTGAGATAAAGGTGGAGGACTTGTGCAAAAATGTCTCTCAAATGAGAAGAACAGAGCATTTTCGCCACATGGGCAATGGAGGTCGCCACTTGAGCGCCATGGCGACAGAAGAGTTCCCAAAAGCATCAAAAGGTCGCCACTTGGGCGCCACTTGAGCGCCATGGCGACAGAAGGTCACAAAAACAATCAGGTGTGGTCGCCACTTGGGGTCGCTCTGGCGACCTCCCTTGCAAGTGGCGACCTAGTGCACTCAAGGCATGGTCGCCACTTATGGTCGCCAGAGCGACCTTGATGCACAAAGGGCGACCTCTTCATTTTTCCAAGGTCGCCACTTATGGTCGCCAGAGCGACCTTGATGCACAAAGAGCGACCTCTTCACATTTCCAAGGTCGCCACTTATGGTCGCCAGAGCGACCTTGATGCACAAAGAGCGACCTCTACACATTTTGGTCATGTTCGCCACTTGACAAAGAGCGAGAAAGATGGTTTTCAGAGCGACCTTTTCATCTAACCGTTTTACGCTCCATGGTCGCCATAGCGACCAAAGAGCGACCAAGGCTCCACATCAGCGAATCAAGTCGTTACCAGTACATGTCCATGAGTGAGTATATATATGAGCGTCTCTTCACTTTCAAACCACCGAAAATCAGAGCAAAAATTCAGAGAACTCAATTTCAGATCTAGATCATCTTCCATGGCACATTTTTCATCATCCTCCATTTCTCTCCTTGAACTCATCTAATCCATCCAACCCTCAACACAAAACCTTGATTACTTCACTACATCATTCCTCATCCCACCATTTTCTCCACCAAAATCCTTAGTAACTTTCCACCAAAACACCCACATTCCAAGACATTTCCTCAACCTCCATTCCTTGCATCTAGGAGCATAGAGGAGAAGAAGGATTGAGCTTAAAGAAGGTGACTCAAGGGTTATTTCCTTATCATTTACTTCTTTTCATTTATTGCAATTATGTGTAACTAAACCCCTAATCTAGGGGATAGATTTGAGGAACAATTGGTTGTGGGTTTAGTCTAGCTTGTAATGAATCTCTTATGTGTTCTATTCATTCAATTTAATTAGATTTCATTCATTATAATTGACTTGTATATCACTTGTTGATTGCTATCTTGAGTGGAATAATTTGTTATATATTCACATGTGGATTGACAACCTTTGTGTGATTAAGAACCCATTGGATAGGATAGATTAGTGGTGGGTATATCAACCCCACTAATCTAAGCCTCTAAGTGGTTGACATAATGAGATTGGTACATTAATGATGCTAGTAGCTTGCCCACATCCAAGTGTTAATCGATCTATTCCCTAGTTCTCTCATTAATTGATTTTATCACTATTCTTATCAAGGTGTTGAGTATTCTATTTTTCATATCATTTTTGTGTATTTTCATTTGAGTAGTTTAGCATTGGTGGCTTTAGAAACCACACATTTATCCAACTCTATGATTTGTTTTATTGTTTTAAGATTAGTCAATTTATCTAATTAACACTCCATTCCCTGTGGAACGAACTTGCTCACTATTTTGCTATCTAATCACATTTTTAAAAGGATTAAGTGGCTTTAAAAGAGTTTTGAAGAATCAACCAAAAACTATCATTTTTACTATTTTGTTGAGTACACAAACGACCTCATCAGGAGCCATTGGTAGTAGCTGCAGATACAGTTCGAAAGAGATGTCTGACCAAAGGAAGAATTCTGGTCCTTGTCCGGCAGAATGAAAAGCTGGATGCTAAGATCAGAGTGGACGTGGGGAATGGTTCATTTTTAGTTTCAATCCAAGAAGAGAATGAGGAGGTAGATGGGCAATGGATTGAAGAGTATCTGGATTTGAAGAAGGAGGAGATGGAGGTTTCTCAGAACTCTAGGCAGGAGGTCGATAGACGTGAGGAGGAAGAAAGGTGGGCAGTAGGTGGAAAGGGGGGTCAGAGATGGCAGGCTAGTGAAGACTTTGAAGTGGATCTAGAGAAGATAGGTTGCAGGCAAAAAAGGTGTCAGAGTCAGAGAAGGAAAGCGGCAGAAAGGAAGAAGAAGAGAACTGACCAGTCCAGCTCATTTCTGTCAGAGGAAGTGGGTGGTTTTTCAAATGTCCCTAGGAAATACTATCAGGAAAAAGGAAAAAAGAAGTGGATCCCAAAACCAAGACAACTTGCTGTGAAGAGGGGAGCGGGAAAGCTAACTATAGGCGAGCCTATAGACAAAAAGGGGAAGGACAGTGACTCTGAAAACTCAACTTCAGAAGAGGAGGGACAAATTTCGGATTTTAAGTTTTGGGGGGGTGAAAAGGGCGAATGTTCGAAGTTCAAAGCCCAAGGGAAGTCTTGTGATAAGTCTGGGGATGGGCTGGGCACAACCGAACATAATACTGGGCCTCTGAATCAGAATTTGCAATTCTCCATAAGCCCATCTTTAGAAGGGCCTGTGAAAGAATTTCTGGAGATGGTGGAAAAGAATGGTGGGATCACCCATGGTTTTCAAAATATTATATCTAGAAGCCAATCTCTGGAAGGACCTCTAAAGGCTTATCTAGAAAATCTGGAGCACGCTTTTATCAAGTCCAAGTTATGTAAGGGTAGTGCTTCTCAGATTGAAGAACGGCATCCTTGGGTGTCTCCAATAGAAGATCATATGGCGAGATCAGGAGAGGACACCAGTTCGGGCAGGTCTGTTTCTATGATAAAAGAAACGAGAGAGTCTTCTGGATCAAAATCTTCAGGGGATGATAGGGAGAGGGAGTATGTCAGTTTCAAGTCCATTTCGGCAACAAGGGAGGTTCCAAGCAGACAAGGTTTCAGAGAGGAGAGACTCACGAGAGATTTAGAAGGTCAGGAGGATGAGGAGGTGATCAAGGTGATGGAAATTGGGGTGAAATTGGGAATTGACTTCAGAGGAAAAGAAAGTGAAGTGGCAAAGTTTATTAGAAGTAGGGAGAAGGAGGAAGCCGACCGGTGTGGTCGGGAAGGTGGACAGTAGCGTCCATTGTGTCTGTTGGGTTGGGTTGTCACTGTTTTTAATGTTAGCAATCTCTTGGAATGTTAGGGGGTTAGGTAGGAAAGACAAACGTAGGGTGGTGAGGAATTTGGTGGCCAAATGGAAACCTATCGTTCTTTTTATTCAAGAATCTAAGCTGGATGTTTTTGATAGAAGTATAGTGAGTTCTTTGGGAGGGGTTTGGCTTTCGAAAGGTATGGGAATGGAGGCTTCTGGGTCTGCTGGTGGTGTGATTTCCCTGTGGAATGATGACTTGTTCTCTGTTCAGGCTAGCATTAATAATCCTAGATGTGTTATTATAGCAGGAGAGCTCCGGAGAATCAAAAAGCTCATTGTTTTCTGCAATGTTTACGCGGGTAATTCAGAGAGGGAGCGCAAGGAGTTATGGAACTTTATCCTTGATGCTCAGAAGTCACTCCCCTTTCCGTGGTGTATAGGTGGCGACTTCAATACTGTGCTTGACCCTTCGGAAAGGAGAGGCAGAGGGTGTAATTTGGGTTCTATCAGGAATTTTAAAACTTTCATTCTTGAGGCTCAAGTGGTGGATATTCCGAGTCGGGGTTCGCCTTTCACATGGTCCAATAATAGAGAGGAGGCTTCGTGGGCGCGTCTTGACAGGTTTTTGCTCTCCCCTGAAATTTTTTCGTGGTTCCCCAAGTTACTGCAGTCGGTCCTTCCTAGGAGTATTTCAGATCATTGTGCGGTTACGCTTGGAGAAATTAAAGAAGATTGGGGGCCGAGTGCTTTCAGATTTTTCAACAGCTGGATGGAGGATGGGGAGATTATGAATCAAGCTAAGGAGGGGTGGAAGGGATGTAAGGTGAGGGGGTCCTATGGCTCAATCCTGGCTGCTAAAATAAGAGCATCGAAAAGGGCTATTAAGGGTGTGTTACGTGATAAAAAAAGGGAGACTTTTTCCTTAAAAGTTTTTGAAAAAAAACTGCTGGAGGTGGATAACAAGGCTGTTTTGGAGGGCTGGACAGAGGTTTTGAGGAAAGAAAGGATGCTTATCTTAGGTGATATGTGGAAAGAAGTGAGAAGAGAGGAACAGACATGGAGTCAAAAGTCTAGAGTGCAGTGGCTTAAAGAGGGAGACAAGAACACAAGATTCTTCCATTGTTTGGCTAATGGTAGAAGAAGGGTGAATTCGATTGGGGAGATTATGATAAATGGGAGAAGATTCTCTAAGCCAAACGAGGTTAGAGAAGGGATTATGGAGTTTTTCAAGCTTCACTTTAGTAGGAAGGCTGAGTTTCGTCCAGCTATCTCTGGTTTGGAGGTGAAGAAACTCACGGAGCAGGAGAAGATTTCGCTGGAAAATCCTTTCAGCAAAGAGGAGATTTGGGAGGTGCTAAAGAGTTGTGACGGCAACAAAGCTCCGGGTCCTGATGGTATGAATTTGAATTTTATTAAAGCCAATTGGGAGACGATTCAGGATGATTTTTGGAGGTTTTTGAATGAGTTTTATCATGATGGTGCTGTCGTTAAAGATTTGAATAAAACTTTCATTGCGCTCATCCCCAAATGCGTGAATCCGATTTATTTGACGGATTTTAGACCCATTAGCCTTGTGGGCTCTCTTTATAAAGTCTTGTCGAAGATCCTTGCTAATAGGCTGAGACTTGTCATGAATTCGATCATTGGTGAAACACAAATGGCTTTTGTGCCAAATCGCCAAATTATGGACAGTTTTGTCATTGCGGAAGAAGTGATCCACTCTTGGAAGAATGATGCGGAGGGCGGTCTTATTATTAAACTTGATTTCGAAAAAGCCTACGATAGTGTTGACCACCGGTTTTTAGATTCTATGATGGAGATCATGGGTTTTGGGGAGAGATGGAGGATGTGGATTAGGAGTTGCATTTCCTCCCCCACGCTTTCAATTTTGGTCAATGGTTGCCCCACGTCTCAGTTTGGTTTACATAGGGGGTTGAGGCAAGGCGATCCCCTGTCTCCTTTCTTATTCAATATCGTGAGTGAAGGCTTGAACTGCTTAATCAAAAAAGCTTCTGATTTGGGGTTATTAAAAGGTATGGAGTTCGGTGTTAATGGGATACATTTGACACATCTTCAATTTGCCGATGACACAATTTTGTTTCTCAAACCTTGTATGGAGTATGTTACGAATATTAGGAGAATTTTAAGGTGTTTTGAGATGGCTTCGGGATTACAAATTAACTTTCATAAGTCTTGTGTGGTTAAAGTGAGTAAGAAGGGTCCTTCGGATGTGGATTGGGCTTCGGTGCCTAGGTGCAAGTGTGCTACTTTGCCGATTATGTATCTAGGCTTTCCCCTTGGTGCTAAATCTCGGTTAAATTCCTTTTGGGGAAGCTTGTGAGTAGGGTTGAGGGAAGGCTGGCGCCTTGGAAGAGAAAGTTCCTTAGTAAAGGGGGCCGTTTAATTCTCATTAAAACCGTGTTGTCGAGTATTCCGAATTACCTTCTGTCGGTTTTTAGATTACCTATTGGTGTTGCGAATAGGTTGGAGAAAATTCAACGTTCTTTTTTCTGGGGTGATGAGATTGGTAAAAAGAAAATTCACGCGGTCGACTGGGCGTCGGTGTGTAGGTGCAAAAGTAACGGGGGGTTGGGAATTGGGAGAATGAAGGACAAAAATAATAGTCTCCTAGCCAAATGGGTGTGGAGATTCGGTTACGAGACTAGCAGTTTATGGAGGAGGGTAATGTGTGCTAAATATAACATTAGATGTGAAGCTATGGATTGGAAGTGGAGGTATAATGGTTCGGCTGTGGCCTCCCAATTTATTCTTGCTGTCAACAGCCTGTTCAGTAGTGGCTCCTCTACTGAAAAAATCCTCAAGGAGGGGTTGAGAATAGTTCTTGGCAATGGCAGGAGAATTGACTTTTGGAGAGAGTTGGGCAATGATGATTTGCAACTTCTGAATGCTTTCCCCAGGATTTTCTCTCTGTCATCCAAGAAAAATGGTCCGGTGGATAGCTTTGGCAGTTGGCAGGGCCAGGTTTGGGTGTGGGACATTCCTTTGAGACGTCCGTGTTTTGACTGGGAAAAGGACATCTGGAATGCCTTTGTCAACAGGCTGGAGCAATTCAAGCCTCGTACCAATTTTCAGGATACGATGGCGTGGTCTTTTAGCCCCAAAGGTGTTTTTTCGGTTGGCTCTTTCCACAAAAAACTGGAGGAAGAAAACACGATGGCTGTCAAGGTGGATCCTTCCATCGTTTGGCAAGGAATTTGCCCTCTAAAGATCGAAATTTTCACTTGGCAGCTGCTGAAGGGTAGAATCATGGTTGGTGACGTGATGAGCAAATTTGGCTTCACCCCAAATCAGTCCATGTCGTGTCCTATGTGCAAGAGTAACGAAGAAACAGTCAATCACACTTTCCTTCACTGTAATTGGGCTGCTGAGATTTGGAGACAGTGTATGGCATGGTGGGGGGTGAGCTGGTGTATGAACAACTCCCTTTTGGACTGGGCATTAGGGTGGTTTGGGCTGTGTCCGAAAAAAAGCCAAGGTAGAGCTTGGAACACTCTTTTTTTCGCGACGGTTTGGACCATTTGGGACTGCAGGAATCATGTGGTGTTCAAGAATGCTGTTCATGGGGTGGTGCAAGCGGTTGACATGATCAAACTTAGAGTGGCTTGGTGGTTCAAGCATTTTGCGGAAGGATCCCCGGATCCGATTGATGTCATTTTGCAAAACATTGCTGAAAGGTGCTCTGTTTCGAAGATTAGGAAGACTGCCGTGAAGATGGACTGGTCCCCCCCTGCTGCTGGAACTTTGAAGTTTAATGTGGATGGGTCGGCTAGGGGTAACCCGGGTCTAGCAGGGATCGGTGGTGTTTTGCGAGATCATAGTGGTAAGGTTTTGGGGTCTTTTTCCAGGCATATTGGTATAGCGGATGCCGGTACCGCTGAATTTTTGGCTATTCATGAGGCTTGCATGTTGTGTGTGAGCTCCTCGGCTTTGGTTGGTAAGGTGATTTCTATTGTTAGTGACTCTAAGTTGGCGATGTCTTGGGTGAATGACTCTGAGGTTGGCTGTCTGAAACATGTTAATTTCATCTACGATATTCGTTCTAGCTTGAGTATTCTGGGCAGCGCTAAAGTCTCTTTCAATCCTAGATCCTCTAATGGTTTTGCTGACTTCTTGGCAAAGAAAGGTGCTAAGGCGGAGGGGGATGTTTTGCTGTGGGAGGTGGACTGATTCTCTGTCCCGACTGCCTCTGTTTTTTGTCTTTTGTTGTTTCTTTTTCTGTTTGTGCTTCGGTTTCTCTTTGTGCTGGTGCCTTTCTGGGTGTTCTTTCGTGGTCTTCTGTTTTGGGTCCTTGGGCCTTTTGCTGTTGTCCCCTTGGTTGGGTGCTTGCCTTTTGGTTAATAAAGTTTGCTATTCAAAAAAAAAAAAAATAGGGAAATATTAGAAATAATAGTTCTTAAATCCAAAAAATTTCCAAATTTTTACCAAAAGTGTATTTTAATTTTATTAGGATGCATACAAAAAATCTTATCGAAAAACAATTGATTACATGCAATTTCATCAAAGGTACTTAAAGTGTTCATTGGAAAATTACTATATATATTTAATGAGTCTCTCATAAATGATCCCTTATTTTAATTTCGGTAAGAACCTTGATGAAATCATATCAATTTCTATGAATTTTGATCTGAATTTTTTTGTAGATGACAATTTTATTGAAATCTACATATGATTAAAATTTGAGAATTTTTCAAGTATTAAAACTATTTTTCCAAATTTTGTTAAGTACGAAAGCATCGGAAAAATGGATGAAATATAGGAAAATTCAGGAAAAATAGTTCTAGTGCTTGAAAAAATCTCAAATTTTATTCATAGGTAGATTTCAACGAACTTATCATCCACAAAAAAAAAAAAAAAAAAAAAAAAAAAAAAATCAGATCAAAATTCATAGAAATCGATGTAATTTTATCAAGGTCCTTACCAAAATTAAAATAAGGAACCCTTTATTAGAGACTCACACATACATACATATATACATTACATACATATATACATACATATATATATATATTATCTCACATTTGCCCATAATCTCGATTATATGAGTTGATATATGTATTGCATATGTTGTGTTTAATCTCGATAGATCCCAACAGATTATTCACCATTGGTGTCAAATTTATTTGTTAAACATTCAATTAGCATCCCATTCTCCTCACTTTACGTTTTTGCATAATTCGATTGCAAAGGTGCTACTATTCGTTTTCTGCCTTTTTTTTTTTTTTTTTTTTTTTTTTCGCTGTCATTCCAAGTGACATCACTTATCAGCATTTTTTTATATATACTAGGTTTGGAGGCACATGAAAGGCATGTGCTTCCTAAATACACATTTTGTAATAATACGTTAAATAAATACATATTAAATCAATAACAAATGAAGTGACACAATTTGGAAGTGACTGTTCAATATAAAACTTGTTTTAAGTTTATATTTGATCTTTTATATATAAAAATATACTTGCTTTTAATTAAATATTATACACGAAAACTTAAAATTAACATTTAACAATAACTCAAAACTCACTGTAAACCTTAAGAATAACTTAGTAACAACACAAACCACACCAAATGAATGTAAGCTCAAAAGAGTCACAATTGCCATTTTTTTTTTTCCCTTCTTATGACTCTAAATGATCATTATTAAACTTTAATGTACTTTTGAAATGCTCACAACCTGTAACTAGGGATGGGCGTTTCCCCATGGGGCCCCATCCCCCACCGGCCCCCATGGGGTTTTGGGGGCAAATTTTGCCCCCAAATGGATTTTGGGGGTGGAGGTGAGGGCAAACTTTGCCCCCAAACATATTTTGGGGGAGGTGGTGGGGGTATCTCCCCCAAACCCAAAACCCCATTGGGCCCCCAAAATAATATATATATATATATTATTTTTATTTTTTTATATATATAAAAATTTTAACAATTAAAAAAATTATAAATTATAATATTAAATTATTAAAATTAACATGACTATTTTGTATTGCATTTTGGATTTTGCATTGTATTTTTATTATGTTTTTATTACTTTTCGGATTAAAAATTTGAAATTTAGAATTAAAAAGGAAATAAAATAAGAGAAATGGGTTTTGGGGGTGGGGGAACCTCCCCCCAAAACGTCCCACCCAATGGTCCCCCCAAATGGATTTTGGGGGAGGTGGTAGGGGGAGGTTTGAGGAATGGGGGTGGGGGTGGGGGTACCCTCCCCCGCCCCATTGGGCCCCCACGCCCATCCCTACCTATAACCTTCGGTCAGCTCCTAATAGCTACTTCAAATCAACTAACACAATAATCAAGTGACATTAAATTCAAACCAGTTTACGCAGTAGCACTTAGTTGATGATCTAGGTTAGACATATTAATGAACAATCTATAGCACGGTTTTATTTGTTATATATAGAAATATAGTTATACATTAGGTAAAGTAAACAACATTCTAAACCCCAGTGTCTAAAAGCTTATGGTTGTGTAAAACAGAAAACTTGCAAAAAAATATGTACATCAATTTTAGTTTGGGTTTTAGATAAGCTAATAACGTTATATATTATAATGTTATTTGTACAAATATAGTAAAAGATGTCTTGCCAACAGAAAGAGAGAAAAGAAAAATCGCACTAGTTCTTCTTTGCTCTCGTTGTCAAAATGACTACTGTGGTATGTCATGAACTGCAACAACACTTAATCTATTTTTGCTTTGTCCTTGACTTTCATAAGTAGTTGCTTTGATATGAATGAGGAAGCTATTTGGATTAGAAAGTGTAGCAACACTTTCAATGTCGGTGATTCCATCCTGTTACATAAAAATATATATATTTCATTTTGCAAAAATTAAATATTTATAGTGTTAGGTTGTAAACGTTTTTAAAAATATAAAATATATAGATTATATAACATACCTCATTTGTTTGTTCCATATGTTGTTTTGCTGAGCATGATAGAAATGTCTTTGCATTCTTTTCAAATAAATTGACTAAAATTGATCCGGATGCATCTTGTAATTCTACTTCAACACAACGAGTTATAGAGATTGCACAAAAATATAAGATGTATTTGTTAGCACAAAAAAAGATTTTTAGAATATTACTTCATTTATGAGGTATGTTTCAATAGAATTTCATTATTTTTTTTTATAAAATACACATCTTAAAATAAGAAAGATATAGAATAGGTATATGTATGTTAAAATGAAAAAAATGAAAAAATGAAACAAAGCAAAAATACATCGGCATATACAGTTTTTTTTTATTTTTTTTTTTTAAGAAAATTAGGAGTAAAATATGTTAAGTAGATTGTTAAGTATTTGAAATTTAAATCAATAGTTTCTTTATAAAACATATTGGATTGTTTTCATTCATTTTATAAATAATTGAAACATTAATACAAATGCACTTAAACAAACACCACTATTAGAGGAAGTTTAAAAGAAGAGAAAAGTAAAAGTGAATCTGTAAATTTAGAATAAAACCTGAACCCGATAATTCAATTGACGAGACCTGGACCTTTTTACTTATATCACCATCATTGCAACAACAAAGGTAATGTACATAAATTAAACAAAGCTACATGCATCACTTACTATAAATCCCCTAAGAATCAAATTGTCATCCCAGTTAAAATGGGCCTAAACATCCTCCATTGTCATAGAGTCAAGAATGTGAATCCATCTTATATTGTTTTATTTACTACATGGTTATTATCTTCTACTCCTTTTAATATATCTCATAAGTTGGGCCAACTCAGGCAATGAAAATCGAGTTGTATTTGATGCAATCACTGAAAAAGACACACAAATTAAAATATATCTTAAAATATATATAAGACGCTCTGGAGCAATCAAGAAATTCTTTAAGAAATAAAAAATAAAGAAAAATAAAAATAAAGAAAATAATCAAGTGAAGCTCACAAAGGATAATTCTTGAATTTAAAACATTGGAGGATGATTAGGTCTCTTTAGTTATTGGACTGACAATTTGATTATTGAGAGATAAGAAGCAAGTGATTTTTTTGAAACAGCTATAAGAAGCAAGTGATACATGTAGTTTTTTAAATTTATATACGTTACCTTGTCTTGTCTTGTTCTTTACTCTCCCTCTTTAGTCTTTATTTAATACCTACTTGGTATTAAATAAATGCAATCAAAACAAATATCATATACCCATATAGTAAAATCCTCATTTAGTTCAACTGATCGGTGATCAATATCGTACAACTATTTGCCTAAGTTCAAATGTTCAATTTTCAAACAAAATTGCCATAAAAAAAACTCTGCTAGAACATTAGCAGAGCTTTAACATGATGCAAAACACAAATTTCAAGAAATTTTTTTTTTTATCTGATTTACAGGAATTGATGCTACAATGTGCTTTAAAATTTTATATTCACAAACCCATAAAGATAAAGCATTCAAGTTATTAAAAAAAAAAATGAAGCCTTCATGTTAAAAGACAGTTCAAATCATCACACATACATAAAATGAAACAAGAGTTAAAGATAAAATCAACTTCTGAAAACTAAAACAAAAAAAAAAAAAAAATAATTAAGCTGCTATAGAATTGTGCTAACCACAGTCCATTAAAAATTTCAAAGGAAGTGTCAAGTAGTTTACTAACTACGGTCCTGATATTTGTCAAAACATTCAGAAGATACTTGAAGAAATTATACAAGTTAAAGATGCATTTTTGGAACTTCAATTTTCCTCTAGGCCTATTATTTTTATTGTTCTTCCTTTGCCCCTAATTCCACAAACTATTCTAATCAATCCAAAATCAAACTCGAAAATCAAACTCAAAATCTGGACAACAACTGCCAAAATAACAAACAAAAAAAAAACCCAAAAAATAAAAATCTTGATCACCACTTCCAGTTACAAAGCTCAAAATTTTCACAATAACAAGCTTTAACAACTCTTATAAACAACAAGTAAATACAAAATTCAGATTTCTACAAAATTTTCACAATAACAATCAAATTTTGTGGAGAGTTACAAAGATAATTGAAGAGGAAACCTAACCTTTTCGTTTATCAGACGAGTATCTACGAGAAGTCTCTCCTGCTCTTTGTTCTGCACTTGTGCCAATTACACATACAAAAACAGAAAGAAAAAAAAAAAAAGCCGATACAAGAAAGAAAGCAAAATGAAGAGTCATAGAGAGAGATGACAAGTAGAGAGATACTAATACAAAATAAATAAATAAATAAATCAGATGGTAAATTACAAGTAAAATTTAAAAACAGTCCCTAACTATATAATGTGAAAGACCTTCCTATCCTTTCTTATACTGTTTGTTACAAAAAAAAAAAAGTCATTTCAGAACTCTCAAAGGATATAAATGTCATTTTACTGTGCTAATAATTGTAAATAAAATAAGCCTTCGATCAGACGCCAAGGCTCTGATACCACTTGAGCTAGAAAAGATATCTTGTCTAGCCTGGCCCAGAGTATACTTTTAATCTTCTCCTCCTATATATGAGGAGCTCTACTCTTGAAAAAAAAACCAGACTTGGAAGAGAACTTTGAATATATAAAAAAGTGTGTTATCTTAATAATGGCTTTCTAAACTCTCTCATCTTCTTCTTCAATATTAATCTAGGTGATGAATATCAGTCTGTAATTATCTAAGTATGCTCTGTGCTTGCCTCTAGGTTGAGGATCCTGCACATCAGAAAATGGATATTGATCCTTTGGCTTAATGGTCCTTGTATTGTCTGTGGACAGTCAGGTCAGTGAGTACCCTGTTTAGGCCATGGGAGTGCCGCTGTGTGGGAAAAACTCTAAGACTGTATGTTAGACGGTGCAAGGGACCGGCCACCCCGCTAAATGGATTGTCTATTGATATATCAAGTATTCTAAGTAATTTTAAATTATATTTGGGATATTAATGGAATAGAAAGTTACAAACTTACAACAAATTCAAAAAAATAGAAAACAGGTTATAATTACTAAATAGGAGCCTTTATATATATATATATAGAGCTAATAGAAATCACTTATTCAATTTTTATTTTTATTTTGTCCTTGTCCAAATGAATGTAGAATAAACAAATCCAAATTTTTCAATCACTTGCAAATCATACACATTAATTAATTACTTGTAAAATCTTTGAGATTGAAATTTTGTCCTTACAGGTTTCATTAGTTTGTGCAACGTGGTCCGACTGGTATCAAGCAACAACTAAATTTTCATTTAATTTTTTTTTTTTTTCATTTATGTAATGGGAATCTAGTCCGGTCTTCCACTGAATTAAAAAAATTTGAACCTCCCTCGGATCCACATTCGCGGCGCAAAAAAGTGCGCGCCCTTTCTATCTTTGTATTTCCGCCCCGCAACATTTTTCTAGTTCGGGTATCAAAATTCAAACTAAAAACAAACCCCAAAAAAAAAAAAAAAAAAAAAAAACCCACCATTACATATACATGTTCTTGCCTCCACCATTTCACCACCTCAACATTTCTCTATATCTCTATCTCAACCTCAAGTCACAACAATGGCTGTCCTCTCTCTTTCTGAAAATGATAACAAAGAAAACATCCCTCCTTTCACTTCAAAGCAGTCTGCTAAGTATCTTCCAGCTCCTTCCTCCTCCACCACCTACAAGAGTAGAAGAGTCAGACGCCCTCATCAAGAAATCACCAATCTCTTCAACTCACAAGTAGATTCAAGTCCCGCAACCGCTCTTGTTTCTTTGCAACCCATTAGCCGGAAAAGAAGAGCTGACGCCGGTCTTGAGTCCATGTGCAAGAAGACCCATTTAATTTATTCAATTCGAAATTTCAGATAGCATATATATATATATATGTGTGTGTGTTTGTGGGATAGGATCCATGATTTTAATTTTTTATACAAGATTTGACACAACTCCATAGCCATTAGATTTGATGGATTTGGATAGTTAGGATTTGAGGATTATATAATGATTTATTACTGTCTCTTCTACCTAATTAATTGCTTACATTTTCTCTTTCCTCTATCATGTTTTGTAATTTAATAATTTTATATATTTTCTCTCTCTAATTAAGCTATCGTTAATCTATATTTTCCATATATCATTTTTGCCTTTGAAATTGAATAACAAAAAGAAAAAACACGGTTCTATTTATCTTGTGAGATTCGCTACACTGTTTAGCATTTCAATTTATTTGTTTGATTGTTTTGGGTGTAAACTGTAAAGCAGTTTATCCTACTTCCTTTGGCCAAATCCACACAAGAAAAGGACTTAATGAAGATGGTCTAGAATATATAGATGTACAGTTTTTACCCCATTTATTTTTGTAATACAAGCTGACTGAATTAGATTAAACCAAAAAAAAAAAAAAAAAAACAATCAATTAACAAAAATTTTGTAAAAAAAAAAAAGGTTAATACTAAAAACCTTCTCACATTTTAACTATTATTGGATGTATAGTTATAAATATTTTTATTTTAAAAACCTCTCATATGAACTAATACTGTTACCCGTTAGCAAGGATGAAGCTAAGGTTTTGGCTTTGAGGGGGGTCAACACAAAAACAAATATTTAAGTTGACGGAAGATGAATATGCTAATATTTAAAATAAAAAAAAATCAAATGTAATAATGTATAGTCTCATATGTAATGTATAATAGTACAACAAATAAATTAATAAATAAAATAGACACAGCTTTATGAATCAAGATGGAACTTGATGCTCTTTTAAATTTATAAAATCGTCTATAATCGAGTATATACCAAGTTGCTATATAATTTCCCTTTCAAGTTTTAATACACATGATCAAAGAGTTTGTAAGAAATTTATTTTCCATATAGCTGGAAACGACATCTAAATAATTGCAGTTGAAAACATTTAAATAACAAACTATATAATAACTGTAGTAAAATCATATTAATAACCTAAAATATTTATTATTTTGTAATCTAGTACCTGAAATTATTCGGATAGAGAATAAGAAGAATTTAGTTACAACATTAGTAATAAAATTGCTTTAGTGAAAAACAAGAAATTTTTATTAATTTACGATTCCCAACCTAAAATCTTAAAGAATGATAAAGATAATATGAAAGGTCAAATTGAATAATTACTAATAAACAAACTATTTAAAGTAAATAATTGTGTCAATATAAGATAAGTATAAATATTTTAATGAAATTTTTTTCTTTCTTTTTTGGCATTGGAAATTAAAATTAAGAAAGGAAAATAGATTGATTTTATCTCATAATTTCATGGACAATAAAATATGGAAGATATTTATTAATTAATTTATACTAACAATATCATAATTTATTGTCTACATACTATAATATCAGAATTTATGTATAATAAATACATGTAGCAATTTCATTGGTTGGGCCCCCCCCCCCCCCCCCCAATTTCGCCCTTAGCATTCCATTTTGTTTATTGAGTTTAACTATTAAAAGGCTTAAAATGTTTATAATTAAGCTTCAATAGTATGAATTGACTATTATACTCTCGTACTTTTACCAAATAAATTAATAAAATGATACAAAAGTCATGAATGTTAACTTGTAAAGAAGAAGTTTTTACGGACAATTTTATCCCTAAAAATAATAAAACTATTAATGAACCAAAAACATTGAAAATGGAATATCTACTTGTGCCATTATAGACCTAACAATTTCCAACAATGTTTTATTCCTTATTTCCACTACACCATTTTGCCGCGGAGTCCTAGGAATAAATATATATTTTTCTATACATTTCTTGCTAAACAATTCCTTGAACCACTCAAAAAGATATTTACATACTCGGTTTATTTTTTAAACTCAAAAGTTTATCATCTAATATGATCCTCAACCAAACAATCTATAACAATCCAATGCTTTTGATTTATGGGAGATTAAATAGATATGACCAAGACGTCAAAAGATATTAATGAATGTAACTAGATATGAAATTTCATGTCTAGCATTTACACTCATTCAATCACAAATGTTATAATGAATTAGTTGCAATGGAATTCCTGATCTAGTTCCTTACTAAAAGGTTTTCTAGTTGTTTTTCTTGCTAGATAATTTGCATGGCATTTTAGATAAATAAGTCCAATTAGTCATCTCTGACTGATAGCATGCCAAAATATCAGCATCATCATCATTGCAATGACTAAAAAAAAAAAATTATAACCGTCCAAACTGATGCATATTACTGTAAAACCATTCAACAACTGTCAAGTACCATATGAATATAATTTTCTAAAACAATATTCATTCAACAATCATGATTATTAATGATAACCTGAATCAATGAGGACAACCGCATATAGTAAATCTAGTTAGATCTCAAGTGTATATTAGGACATCATGAGGTATAGATTTAAGCTATCATGCAAACATAGTTTGTAGGTACTTAATTCCAAAATTGTTCTTACACATATACATCTTGGTTCTATTAATCTAATTTTACTCAACGTATGCTTTACATTTTCTTGTTGGATGGTATATCCTTACTTATCTACATTCCACAAAGGACGAGATTCAAAAAGAAAATACCTAGCCAAAAACTTAAGCATAACTTAACAAATTCTTGAGTTTTGAGTTTTACTCTTTTCGACTCAATGTATTCACGAGCAAAAATGACCCAACTTGTCACAATTGCAACAAGTTATTTTAGTTTTGTCCTTCCTCAATTCGTTATCCCTCAACTCCTTGCATATTCGTATCTAAGATTATTTGTGGCTATAACTAGATCTTCTTCCCCTTTTGGAAATATCTATTTCCACTAATACGCTCAAAACTAAAAGTTTTTTGCATGTTGAAATCTTTCATATAAAATTGGCCAGAATCATAAGCTACCTTTAAGCGCTTATCTTCTACTACCGAAATGACGCGATCGATACGTGTCAGAGTAATTTTATATATTCCAACTATCAGAAGAGATCAGATCGTTTAGTCGGTGTATCATGTTCTATATCCTTATTGGAGGCTGCCATTAATTTTGAAGCTTCTTATAAATACTCAAAAATTAGATACCGAACCTATTAAAATTTTAGTATTCAAAATACTACTAAAAGTGCTCTTCAAGCCAAACTCTCAAAGGTAAGCCACTTCACTTAAATCCTATTGTACTTATCAAACACACATGTGATGCTACTATTTAAGCTACTCCGCAACATAATGCGAGTAATTTCATTTTTAGTTTGATAAGCCTTCACA
This sequence comes from Acer campestre, assembly GCA_954870605.1. Lineage (NCBI taxonomy): Eukaryota > Viridiplantae > Streptophyta > Magnoliopsida > Sapindales > Sapindaceae > Acer > Acer campestre. The sequence goes on from OX940809.1 coordinate 10,233,434, forward strand.
TTATGTATGTCAAGCAAACAAGTACTATGCCAAGGTTCAATCATGATTTATGTTATAGTCTCAAAAAGCCTCTAACTCTTAAAAGATACATCGAATCTTATAGTGTCAGTTTTCAAGAGTTGGGTTTGTTTATTGTAATAGAAAGAGGATGAATACTTGTGAAGGTTTTAAATAATTTTTTTGTTTGTGAAGATTTTTTTTTTATTTGTTTGTTTGTTTATCTCTTGATGTTTGTTGATCTCACCCTATTTGATGTTTTTGTTTCCCTGGTTGTTTTTTGGGTTACTTGGGTAGGCGTGGCTTTGCTGTTGTCTTGATACTTCTGCTGTTGCCTAGATATTGTTGCCTTTTGCTTTGCTGTTGTCTTGATACTTCTGCTGTTGCCTAGATATTGTTGCCTTTTGCTGTTGCCTGGATCAATTGAGTTGAACAGATTTCCCAACTTAAGGTAAAAAAGGAAAAAAGGATTTTGCTAAAAATACATTGGCTTGTTGATTTAAATCTAGCTATGACTTATTGACTCAATTACTTTTATATTGCTTTTGATAATTTTTGTGATTAATTTTCTATTTAGACTAAATGTGCGAAGTTGTATTGTGCTTAGATACTAGGTATTGAATGTAATTAACTACTATTTTATTTTTTAATAATTATGACACTCTCATGCAGAAATGCTCCACCACCACCAATTCATTTGATTTTTATTTTTATTTTTTTTGGTTATATATCCTCATATGATTGATGTCTTCTATATATGTTTAGGTTAAATATGCATAATTGGATTTGTTTCAACTTCTTGGTTGTTTGATTCTATGATTCTGGGCCTTTTAATTTTAATCTTATAATTTTGTCACTTTTGCCATGAAAAAGCAGCCAAACAGCTCAAACCCAGCTTATAATTTTCACTCTTTCCATGCTCAAAAAATTTGCTTTATTATAGCCACTAATGATATATAATCCAATCTGACTAGTACAATTATTATTTTTTTCGTAAATCTTGTGAACTCAATTATGTTGTATCCCTTATTATAGAGTAGTTATGTAGCTGCAGATTTCGGAAGCATATCAGTCAGTTTCAACTAATATTGCATTAAAAACCTTAATATTAATTTTCTATTTAGACTATGTGTGCAAAGTTGTATTGTGCTTAGATACTAGGTACTTTATTGAATGTAATTAGCTACTATTTTTATTTTAAAAAATTATGACACTGTCCTTGCATTCTTGATTTAGCGTTAGCAAGATACATGGATGAACATGACAATCATATGATTTTACTCATTAAAGCATGTAGGCTTTATACGTACACATGCTGATGTGTTTTGCTACGAGAGAAGGCAATTTGAATACGAGAGAAGGCAAGTATTGATTGACTTCTACAAACCAGATTTCGTGAAGGCAATTCTAGAGGAGTGAATAATTTTATAAATGATTAACATTTATGAATCATATGTTTTGTTGGAATTGTAAACATGTATAAAGCATATTTAATCTTGTTTTGGGATATTTAGATATTATCTTTTGTGATGATTTTTTTTTTGAACAGTTAAGAGATTTTATTAATCAAAGTAAAAGATTTTATTAATCAAAGCAGGGAATTGGCACCAAAACAAAAATTTTAATAATTGATTTTATTATTCTTCATTCAATTTTTTCAATAACCATATTATTATTATTATTGTCAAAGCTTTGAAGAGGGGGAATTTGTGGAACTTACATTTTCGGCTGCTAGGAGCCTAGGACTTGTGTAAATAAATAGGAATTTTTAGAATTTTTTATTTTTTCCTTCTCATTTGACAAGTTTATTTTGCAAGTAGAATATAATACATGTTTGACATAAAAAAAATGATGATAAGGGAAAAGAATAAATGATTGAAAATGTTATTTTTGCCTTTCTTTTAAAGTTGAATATTCTTTATATTTTCATATTCACATCTCTTTATATTTTTAACAACAACAAATATATTATTATTATTATTATTATTATTATTATTATTATTATTATTATTATTATTATTATTATTATTATTGTTATTATTATTATTATTAAATATAATATATAAATATATTTATTTAATGATTCAAAAAAATATTGACTTGTCCTGTCCCATGTATCACTATTTATGTGGTAACAAACATACTACAGAACAAGAGGGACACTCTGGTTATTTGAATCTCTTGTCCCGTCCTGTCCCAGCCATACCAAACACATAAACAGAATAGATAACAATTTTGTCTTAGGCACACCAAACACAATATGGAACAACTGTCCCGTTTCGTCCGTGTACCAAACGCACCCTATATTTATTTATTATTATTATACGCACACCAACATATGCAAACAAACAGTTGTTCCAATTTTATACATTGATTGAGCAGTTTTACATCAAATAAACTGTACATGTTTGGGCTGGTATATGGCTTTGGGTTTGGCCTTACTTGGATGTATAAATGGGTTTCCAATCTAAAACCCAAATGTGCCAACTATATATATAATCTTTATAAATACTTTTCTCAAAATATGAATAAATATTCTTTTTCTTTAGTGGAAATTCTCATAAATAACTTTGATATGGAAAATCTGGAAATCAGTCTAAAAATCTAGAAATGTATTTCTAAATAAATGAATGAATTATTTATTTCTAATAATTCTCTAAATAATTAAAATTGACATATAATTCTGAAATAATTAAATTAATCATAAATAAAAACTATTTACCCACAAAACTCCTTTGCTAATATCTCCAACTACACCCTCTCTCTCTCTCTCTATTTTTTTTCCTTTCTTCCTTTCTTTTACTCTTCAGTCTTCACCGATATTTTTTTTTTAATTTTTTTATTTTAATGAGTATCTCTCAAGTTGGGCTTGGGCTTTTAATTGAGTTATCTATGTTTGGGCTGGAAATTGTAACTCAACCAACGAGGATGTTTTGTATCAAGGTTGCAGATTCACTGAGGCCGGTCTTAGAGAAACAGAGTACAGGGGCCAAGAAATTAAATTAAACAAAGAGAGAAGCATTTTCACTAAAGGAACAAAAGAATGGCAGTTCAAGCTGGGTCGGAACTCCCACGTGTGCAAAGACTGACGGATATACACAACTGAGGATGGGCGGCACACTTGCAGGCCCATCAAGCCACAAATTGTGGTGCCTCCTTCTCTAGGCCCACTCAAATCCCAACCTTTCATTTAGGTGGTGATACTGGCTCCCCTCTTTCACTGGGGCTCTCCGTCTCCATTGGCACACGTGGGAATCACACAGCCTAGCCCAACAACATGTTCTGCCACCTTAATGCCCCACTTGGTTACAAGCCAACGTGACTTGGCTCGGCGAGTAGCAAATAGTTATAACTCGTATCATATAGAGTCATTAAGTGCTTGTTTTCCTCGATGTGGGACTAAACTATCAAACTGCATATTTCTATCATCTTATCTCCTTGTTTCTCAACAAATATAAACTGCATACTCAATGCAACCCTCCTTTCTGCATACTCAATACAACAATGGCTGTCCTTGTCCTCTCTATTTGTGAAAATGATAACAAAGAAAACATCCCTCCTTTCTCTTCAAAGCAGATCGCTCTCGTCTCTGCTAACAAGAGAAGAAGAGTCAGACACCCTCTTCAGGATATCACCAATCTCTTGAAATCACAAGTAGAATATTCAAGTCCAGTTTCACCCACTAATGCAACCTCTCCAGTTTCTTTCCAATCCAATCGCTGGAAACGAAGAACTGATGAGGCCGTTCTTGAGTCAATGTTCAAAAAGACCACCCGTTTGGCCTATTCAAGTTGAAATTTCAGATAGCTTAAAATCCAGAGTTACAAATCTGAATTATTATTTGTCAACTTGTCAATCAACTCGATTGAAGATTCTTAGTTTTTTTTATTCAATGAAATGTTTGTCAATCCAATCTTTTAGATGGGATTTTCCTAAAAGTCAATATGTACACTATACATTGATTTGCTCTATTTTCTGCAAATATGTACTTGTTTCTCATCAAAAGTTGACACATTAATTTCATTGAGATCCAAAAATGGTACATGATAGAATCACATGCACTAATTAATTTGAAAGCTTGAAGAATTAAGGCATGACTATTCAGTCTAGCTCTCATTTTAGGAGAGTTGCCCTGTTCCATTTTTTGTATCGAATGAGCAAAGCAACAGAAAAGCCACTCAGAACAACCACCAACTAACAAAACAACCCACCAGAAAAAACAAACAAACAAACAAACAACCACGAAGATCAATTGAACCAACAACTGCCAAAACCCAAACGAACCACACAAAAGGAAGACTGCAGAAACAGAAACGAAAAAAGACAGAACAAAAAAAAAAAAAAAGGTTTGAGGATGACTACAGATGGTTTAGATCCTAGTATGGAGGAGTATGCTTTAATGCTACAAATCATTTTCAGAATTTATATTCTGGCTTGGTGATCAGGTTTTAATTAAACTAAATCCAATAACACTATTACACCTTACATGCATACAAGGCCATCGTTTAATCAACATAAACTTGTCAACATTTATTGACCCATTTGATATGTGTTGCAACAATAATAAATATTTAAGATTAATCAAAATTTTCAAATAATTACACACATACAAAATTTAGAATTTGTATACAAGTCTCAAATTAGCTTATGATGTCTTTTCAAATTATTCGTGCCTCAAAAACTTAATTAAATTTATAAATAAGAGTCCACACATACAAAATTTAGAATTTGTATACAACTATACAAGTCTCGGTCTCTTTTAACTAAGGCCCCGTTTGATTTTTTGTTTGAAGACTGAACAGTGCTGAATGTTACTAAAGACTGAATAGTGACTGAAAACTGAAAAATATGCTTGCTTGTTTTTTTTGCACTGAAAACTGAATATAAGTGATAAGTTGTTATTATTATTATTATTATTATTATTATTAAGTTATAAATATATGAAAATAAATACTTTTACATCTATGCCTTTCTAACTATTATTTGTTATATATTTACATTAATATATTACGGACAACTCTAACATATAAATTAATTCTAAAATAAATTTATTTAGTTATTAATAATATTTCAAATTTATATTATTGTATAGAATCTAATTATTACTAAGCTCTTAGCTAGTGAAATTATAAAACTAATGGGTTACTTCATGTGTATATTACAGACAAAATGAATTTCATCAATATGTTCTTATTAGCAATCTACTTGATGTGTATAATTTATTCGTTAATTGATTTGGAATAAATTAACTTGGATAATTATATAATTTATAGATTTCATGTAAAAAAAAAAAAACCATTATAGAACAAGTGGTTAGTTTTGGAAATAGATTAAATTAGTGATGATAGTTTTGGAAATAAAACTTTGCATTGAATTCCACTAGATTTGTGTTAAGTGAAAAATGAAAAATTTTCACTTTTCAAAACAAGTGGTTTTAAAGGTTCATTAAGTGATTTTAACACTTAAAAAATCAAACAAAATAACTGAATGAAATACATTACCATTCATTGTTAAGTGGAAAAATCAAATAGGACCTATGTAGACATGGTTTAGTGAAGATGTTTGCATGAAACTTGTAATCGAAAGTAAATCTCTTAGGGTGTCCTAACATAAGTAAATTTTTTTTTTTTTTTTTTTTTTTTTTTTACACACCACCTACGAACATTACCATACTGAATATGAGTCATTTATCACCCAACCACATTGGACGGTGGTATAAATACTTTATTTGGTAGTGGTTTTAAATATGGATACAAAAAATACTTTAAAATGATACATGCGTGCTTGTTCAAGTAAAAGTTCATCGAGTGACATATTCACACACTTGATATTATATGCTCATGCTTTAGAACTAAATTGACAAATTTTGTTATCTTACATGTTCTAGGACTATATCTAGGAAATGACATACATGTGTGCTTATGTGTTTGTTTGTTTGTGTTTTTGTGATATCGGACTTGAATATATTTGATCTTATATTACTCCTTATTGAGTTTCGATCGATTCGGTTACTCATTCATTAGTTTTCATGTTCCGAGTAGGAAGTTATGAAACTTTCCATGCACTCACAATGCATTGTCTTCGTCTTTGTGTATCGAGTCAAATTTATAATCTTTGGTCAAAGTTTCATAGTCATCTTTGTGCTTGAGGAGTCACGGTTTGTAATCCAAAGAAGGATTCAAATTCGGAGTTTGGAGGCCAAAATACGGTCGAAGAACACGAGATGAGCGTGAGGGAGGCGAAGATTGGCCAAGGTCCAATTGCACCCCTTCCTGTGAGAGGCATGTGAGCCTCAAGGGAAGGGAGGCCCTCTACCCTCTTGAAACTCACGTGCCTCTCACGGGTGGCTGACATGGCATCCCTCTATTGGTTTTCCAAATTGCTTCCTTTCCCTCTCCTTTAAATGTCTCCTTTCCCTTCTATTTCATTTAAGAAGAAAATTTGAAAAACAAGAGTGCAAAAATTTTCTCTCTAACTTTCTCAACTTCCAAACACCATAACTTTCTCATTTCTCATCTGATTTGAGTGATTCAAGTTGAAAAATATTTGTATTGAAGTTCCCTACCTTCTCCAAGTGACTTTGCAGCCATTTGATCAAGTTTCGTGGTGGCTCTACACACAAAACAGAAATTGCACGAAAATTGTCAAGGTATTCTTTCATCTTTGAGTTTTGATCTTTCAAGCCTTCAATTACCTTGGGTTTTCTTCTTCTATTTTTTTTGAAACGGCGAATTTTATTACGCAAGCAGCAAAACTGCTGCAAGGAAACAAGAGGAAACCACAAAACCAACAAGACAAGCAGGCCACACTGCCATAGAACACAACCCAAAAGACTGCCTACCACGAAAACCAAACAGAGGGCACAGAAAACAACCAAGAAAAAACCCAAAACAACAAACAAAAAAGAGCCAAACTAAGCCAAACAAAAGAGATGAAAAACACGACTACTTAGAGAGCGCCACAACCACCCAACGACCCACAAACCTCAAAAACTTCACATCTCTTGCTGCTATGAAACCAACACATCATCCAACACATTGAAATCGAAACCATAAGCCCCACTTCTAGTCTTCATACGGTGAGATCTTGAAGGAAAAAAATTCTTATTACTCCGCCTTCCAACATACGGGCACGAAGAATCTGCAGAATTTCCCATCTTACCTTTCCGAACAAAAGGTTCCAAACCCCCGAGATCAACAAAAAGATCAATAGCTGAACCACCAAAATTAACCCCCTTTGGATCTTTATCTTCTTCAAAATTAAAATAAACCACTTGGTTGCCAGAAACACTCACACCCCCACACGACCCATCTTTCGAACTGAAAACCTTAACACTCCGGGCACAAGACTCCATCGTATTAACACTTTTACCACTATGACCAACACCAGACCCCTCAAACCTTTCAATAGAATTACAAGAGTCCAAATTATACTTCCCCACTGAACCACAACCTTCCCTCTCTTCCTTATTTACGGCATCCCAATCTTTGTCTCCAACACCCCCACTTACTTTACTAAACTTAACAATGTCCTTTTTGGAACAATCACCCATGTGCTGATCTATTTTCTCTCCCATTTTTTGTCTTCTTCCTCTGTCTCTATCCTTACTTTTCATCAGAATAACCTTACCTACCTCTTGACTTCTAGCCTCCTCATCACGTGTACTAGCCTCAACAGACCTTAGCAGCTCACCTGACCCATCTAAAGTCTTTAAGACTTTATTCTTGAGCTGTCCATAATCACCTTTATCCAACGAAGACTTGGAATTTGAATTACCTTTATCTCTTTCCTTACTTTTCATCAGAAGAACCTCACCTAACTCTTGATATCTCGCCTCCTCATCACGTGTTCCAGCCTGATCAGACCTTGGAAACTCAACTGACTCATCTAAAGCCTTTATTTCTTCATTCTTGAGCTGACCACAATTACCTTTTTCCAGCAAAGACTTGGAATTTGAATTTGAATTAGAAGCAGTACTCATTGTCAAACCCAGAAAACCAGTAAGCCACAAGATGTCCACCGGAGCCGGATCTTCTTTTACCCTAACCTCAAAAGAAAAGGTGCCAACCATCACCTCAATTCTATTAGAGTAAGACCGATCGTGAGGGATCAGAACAAGAACTCTACCCCTGTCTAATCTTCTTCTATGAACGCAGTCCTCATCAACCATAAGAGGTTCTCCAAGCATCCACCCTAATTTCATGAAGAAAGAATGACACCAAACATTTAAAGGGACACCTCTACAGTCCAACCAAACCAACCTTGCTTGAGGAACCAGAGAATTACACCATCTGAGCATAGAAGAAAAGCAGTCCTCCCAAAAAAATTTATCTGAAACAAAAGCCTCCCTATCATCTTTAGATTCAAAGCACCATACAATACTTTTGTCACCTAAATAAACAGAGGAGAAAGAGAATCCCCTCAAGCTCAATCTATGGTTCACAGTAGACACATTAGCAAATTTCTTAAGAACTCCCACCGCACACTTGTTTAGCTAGTTATCATCGTAGTTGTTGCTATCCCAAGACATAGATAGTATCTTCTTCTTCACCTCAGAACCATCTTCTTGAATCCCATTTCCGAGACCATTAACCACCTCAACAAAAGATCGAGAACTATGGTTAAAGCACCCAATCTCCTGAGATTGACCTATTTTGCCTCCAACACCCAGCCCATGTTTTGATCTTCTGTTCTTCCACCCATAAGATGCCACTTTCGTCGCTATGGGCCAGCTAAACACATGCATGCCATTGGTAGTCTCAGCCACCTTGGTAGCTTCTTCTAAAGACCCAAATCTCAGGAATGCAAACCTACTTCTCCTATAGAACTTCACTTCCGATAGAAAAATATCCCTTACCTTGCCAAAAGTTTTGAATAAACCCCAAAGACATTCATAATCCACCTTCAAATTTAAGTTATCAACAAATACAGAGAACAAATTGTCCCTAAAATCTGTTCTGTTAACATTTCCAGAGAAAACAGAGTTTCTCTCTCTAATATTATCCCCCATTTCATACCAATTGAAACTACAACCCCCAATTTTCTACATTGTGCCGAAATAAGCAGATCCACCAAGAACAACAACCAAAAAAAGCAATTAAATTGGAAGACTTGTTAGAAGTCAATAATACCTGTCACAAGTGTAAACAAACAAAGACGAAGAGAGAAGAGGAAACAACGGCGGAGAGTCTAACCGAGTCTTTATCTTGCGTACGTTATGCGATAGTCTTTTTGTATATATATATATACGGATGATGAATTGATGATCCTTTTGAATTTGAATATGTCGATTGGTAGCCCAACAATATATATATATATATATCTCACCTATTATTGTTCAGTGATCAGTTGCCAATTTCATAATAAAAAACAATATGAAAATTAAGGAGAGAACACAATGAATGATGATATATCATAAATTAGGTAAAAGTTTTGTTTGGCAATGCATGTTTGAATGTGGAGGTGTTAGCGGCTCCACAGGGAAGAAGCAAGAGGTGGGTTTTCTTCTTCTATATGTATGTGTTACATTGATAAATGCTATTGAGAAGGAGAGCTTCAATTATAAGATAATCTAGTCTAATTAGAGACTTGAATGTGAACTAGTTTTCTAGAAATCTAGGTTTTCATATGTTTGTGAGTTGTATTGTGATTAGCTTATTATCTAAGGCTATTTGTACTTTGATTGAATTTATTTCATGATTGACATCCTTATCATGTGCTAGGATCCATTAGTTGAACAAATCTAAGATTAACACATTTGATTGTGTATTTAGAGCTAATTAGGATTTAATTGATTATTGTGTATATACTTACTCTAAATACTAGCTAGAATATTCTTTGATCATATCTTGTGATTCTAGCATGTTTGTGTATGTTTCTAATATCTTGAATATGTGTTTCATGTATATGATTTATTCAAGTGTTAGCTTCATGAATGAAACTAGGAATTACATGTGTTAGGTGTTTCACATGCTCTAGGTTTTAATTCATGTTTTGTAACTAGACTATCTTGATTTATGTTCTCACATGCTTATGTCTAGTTTCCATAGAATGTATTGATCACATGTTATATGTTGAGTGCTTGTTTGCATCATTTGCATTCATTGATCACACCTAGGAAGTCCTTGTAAAAGGCATGAAGTCTTGGCTAGGACAAGTTGTCCGGATAGTCAAGCAAGAAAGTCTTGGTTATGACAAGTGGTCCGGATAACCAAGCAAGAAGTCATAGCTAAGATCAGGGAGATCTGGATAGCTATGTAATGGAGGCTTTCTAAAGGCATGAGTGCCTTAGATAGAAAGTTGGCTATGACATTGGTAGGCACAAAATATTGATTAGACATAGAGTCCAATAGAGAGTGTTACATGGGATGTGTTTTCACTCTGACGACACGTCGTTGCGGTGTCGGTCAAAAGATGAACAATAAAGTTCGACCTCTCTAACGTGTGAGTCACAAGGACTAGCACAGTAGCAAGTGAGGGTATCGTTCCGCAGGGAGGTGGGATCCGCAAACCATCACCGGTTCTAGCTATTATTACAACACTCCGAGAGAACTCGTGTGTTGCGTTTATGGAAAAGTAAATAATAATATAAATTAATTAATTAACTAACATAATATATACATGGATAGAATGGAATGGAGAGATGCATGAAATGTGGTTACACTAGGGAAATGATTCAACTGTAACAATCCTCCTAATTAAGTGCTAGACTCACTTAATCCCTCAAATGTGCAAGTATATCATAGGCTCGTGTCCCCTTTAATTGATCTCTAATCTCTCTCGAGTCTTAGAAATCAGATTCACACAATGCATGGATTCATTGACTACTTTAGGACACACAAATGAGCTCTGTATGCCAACCTAATGATCTCTCAACTGTTTGGTCATATACAATGGTTATTTCGTTAGGCATGTAATGCGTAACTGCGTGGACCATACTACAACTAATAATTCATTCACAATGGCTAACCAAATATGAGATGACAACCAAGTGAAAGCATTAAGAATACAAGATACTCATACAACACGTATGTTATATGCTCGTGTCCCCTTAATTAATCTCTAATCTCTTTCGATGTTTTAGAGATTACATCCATGCATAAATATGCTTGGATTCATTAAGGACTATGGGACACACATACGAGTTCTACACACCAGCCTAGTGATCTCTCAACTTAATGGTCAAATGTAGAGGATATAACGCTGGATATGTTAATGTGAACCACGCAATATATAACACACAACCTAAATATCATCCACAAGGTGGCTAACCAAGTGAAAGCATTAAGCAATGAAATACCCCTATAACTACACGAGCACAAGAGGAATTCAGTTTGTTTTTACTCTAGATATGAATTCGGTTTTATCAATCTCCTTAGGATGGCTAAAAATGGAAACAAGCTTACTAAACAACTACATGCAACAAGTTAATTATTATTCATTAAGACCATTCAATTTAAGTTATGGGTTCATTCTCTTGATTTGGGAATTATCACTGAATCAATTCATCACCCAACCCAAGCCATGGGTGAGCAATTGTGCCTTTGAAAACAAAGACCCATTAAGTACAAGAATATATAACCAAAGTCTAATTTAGCAAGTACATGCATCAATCAAACTTCTCCCACTCTTTAGAGCTAATACTCAATACTCAAATCATTCTAAACATGATATTTTGGATCATCCATCAATCAATCAACAATCATGGGATGCTAAATTACTCTACTCCTAAATTAAATTACACTACTCCTAATCCCATTCATGGGCACATATCAATTTAGACCCATCACACACATAAATATCACAACAAGAGATTTAATCATGAATAATAGGGGTGTGCAAAAAACCGCCAAACCGAACCAAACCGACCAACCCAACCCATAAAGTTTGGGTTGGTTCGATTACAAACATAAAAAATGGGTGGTTCAGGTTGTCCTTTGGACAAACCAATTAAAGGTGGTTCGGTTTGGGTTGAGTGAAATAATTCACCAACCCAAATCAAACCACATATTTTAGAAAGTAAAACTAAAATATAAAATCCACCAACGTTTTCTATTTCTTCCAGGTTTTATAACTTTTACCAACAACTTTAAGCTTTTATAGTTTATTTATTTGTTTGGATACAATTCTTCTGATTGATTGATGTAATAGGGTTTCAAAAGCATAGATACCGTCAAACATGTCTTTAATCGGGTTATATATACATGTATATATATAATTAATATTTTATGTTATGATTTTTTATTTAAATATTTTTTATAATATAATACCGACAAAAAAAAAAGTTAAAATCTAAAGCAATAAACCTATCCAAACCAACCTGACCTTTTTTGGTTTGGTTTGGATCGGTAAATCACATTGGTTTGGTTTGGGTTGAAATATAGTCAAACAGATCCATATTGGTTTGGTTTGGTTTGACATTGAGCTTCAGCCCAAACCAAACCGAAAATGTACACCCCTAATGAATAAAACAAAGAGTAGAACAAAACTTAAAGAATATAAGAACAATCATACATATATTGCAATAAGTGTAGGTTTACAAAATTCTCAAATTGGGGTTATACATAAAGTAAAACAGGAAATACAAGAGAAAGAGTAAATAGAAATAACCCTTGAAGACAACTCCTCCAAAGATGTTCCATGCTTTCCTAGCTCAAAATTGGTCCAAAGACCACTCCTTTCCCTTGTAATCTACTCCTAAATGTGGTGTAGGAAGTGTACAAATAGTGGTGGAGGTGTATGGTGAGATCCCATGGAGGAAGAACCTCCATGGGAGCTTGGATCTCTCACTTATGTCCTGTCCTGTCATGTCCTGTCCCGTCCCGTCCCACCTTGTCCTGTCCCATCTGCGTACCAAACACACCCTTAATGAACTCATTCATATATTCCGAGTAATCGAGAGATAGGCTTGGGTATGATTTTGGGTGCAATCTATTCTACTCGACCGAGATTGTGGGTTAACATTTGGGTGCATGAATCTATGAATTACATGAGCATGTTTTGGGTGAATAATTGAGTCTAGAACGGAAGTCGACATAAGGTGGGGTGTAGTCAAATCCTAGCATATTTCCCTCCATTATTACACTTGTGTTTATTTTCGTGTTATTTCTCTTTCGCAATAGCATTTAGCTTTATTTTAGTTTAGTTTAATTTGCTTAATTGGAATACCACATTTTCGATTGTTTGAATAGCAAATAGACTAGTCAATTTCGGTAATCGGTCACTTGATCCCTGTGGGAACAAACTTTACTTACTATTGTGCTACTCTCCGACCTTGTCTTATTGCGAGTGTCATTTGAGTGATAGCCACCGAATTATTCAAAAAATGAAGCTTTTCCGAGAATTAAGTGGCCCCTAACCATAGAATAGGGGTGCCGAATCCAATTTTTAAAAATTGCACTTTTGCCCCAATATTTCTCCATTTTTACACTTTAGCCCCTGTGATGAAAAATAACCTGAAACACTTAATTAAAACGTTAAATACCCAGTTTTACCCAGGAAAAAAGTATAAAAGATAAAATTAAGGGGCTACAAAACGTATAGAAATAAGAGTTATCACACTCTTGAGGAATTTCTAATCTATCAATGGTATTGAGTAGACATAGACTCCAATAGAGAGTGTTTTCACACTTTTGAGGAATTTCTAATCTACCAACATGGTTGGGTAGACATAGAGTCCAATAAAGAATGTATCATGAGTTGGTCACTTTTGATGAATTTTTAATCTATCATCCAATTAATATAATACCCAATGGGTAGTTCAACCCATGGATGTTTCCTCTTAGGAGGTTTTATGACGTTAAAAAAAATCTCTTGTGTTAATTCTTCCTATCTCTACTTTTTATATTTGTACATGTATATGGTTTAATCTTGTTTCATAATCTTCATTTCAAGATGTCATTGTAAATAAGATTATGTAATTGTGGGATGCAAGCACATCATTTGATCAAAGTTGTAAATACCATTCTTTTGTACATTGACTTATTCGTATATAATTATGTCTTGATTAATACTTGTACATATTGAACATAATTGTGAACACAAGTATTCTTTGGTTTTAGTTTTAATATAATTTCTTCACTTGCAACTTGTGGACTTAATAGACAGTGATTTATTGAAAATGCTTTTCTATTGTCTACATATATTTTATATTATTTAAGTGTTGTGATTCAAGCTATCTAGAGGGACAAACTCTTGTTTGTTTCAAAGGATTGAAAAAGGTATAATAACCTATTCACCCCCCCTTTAGGTATGTTTTAGGCAATTTAACCACGTTTGTATATTTCAATTGGTATTAGAGCAGGTCGTTAGAAGGAAATTAATGAGATTCGAGATACACTCATGGTTGATTGCTTAGGTTTTTAGAGTCCTTCAAGAAGAGACGATAGCTTCTAACTCTAGATCTCCGCTACTCAAAGACTATAACTACAGTTTTTGGAAACTCCAGATGAAAGCTTACATCCGTTCCATTAACGAGAGGGCATGGATGATGGTAGAAAAAGGTTACAACTCTCCCAACAAGACACTCGAAGATAGATCTACGGCTAGGAGTGAATGGAATACAAATGAGTTTGAGTTGGAAAATTGGCATCATCGGGAGATGAATGCCATCATTGGAGGAGTGGATAGTAGGCAATTCTCCTATATCCAAAATCTAGAGACCGTTAAGAAAGCATGAGATGCTCTCCAAGTTACCAATGAGGGAACTAAGGCGGTTAGGAAGTTAAGGCTTCAAATGCTTACATCGCAATTTGAAATGTTGCAAATGAGTGAAGCAAATAAGTTTGAAGACTTCCAATTCAAGCTTCTAAACATTGCCAACCAACGTCAAGCACTTGGTGCACCAATCTCTGGAGAGCGCCTCAATTGGAAGATCTTAAGATCTTCACCCAAATGGTCTCTTTGAAGGAGATGCTGGTGATTTGAGGTCATATTGACTAAATCGAGGTTGTCTACTCACTCGGGTCAGTTGTTGTTTCGTATACCCTTTTGTTTCTTTAGAGAATGTGAGGTTATGAAATGAAAAGAAAATGCCTTTTTTGGTTTATTGTTTACTTGCTCTGTGTTTTTGAGAAATGGTGAATGTTTTTAGCTTCATTTAGTGTTTGTATTTGGTTTAGTTGGATGGATTCTTTTTGGTTCCTGACAAAAATTATGTGAATGGAAAGAAGGAGAAGGTTTTGAATTTGTTGCTTTGATTGCTTTTATAGGAACCTTAATTTGGAGTTTTGGATACATTTTCTTTTGTTTTTGAGATATTTTGGATAAGAAATAATTTAAATTTTGAGTCGTTAATGGATGTTTTAGTTGGGAGAACTTGAGGTTTGCTTTTATTAACTGCATTTCATTATCAGAATATTCTAACCCTTTTTTTTTCTTTGTGTTTTGGTGTCCATTGGAGTTTTAGTAAATGATAAGATGATTATCTAATGGGATTGTCGGTACGTACGTAATTGGTTATTGATCGGACCGTATTTACACCTATTTGAGGTCCCCATTTCCTATCGTTTGTACTTGTTTGCGAGCGTATTTTTGTATTTAATGTGTTTTGTGAGCTTTGTGTAGGTTATTTGCCATAAATAAGGTATATGAGCTTAATTGATGAATTTTGGAAGTTAAAAGGGCTGAAATGGAAAAGGGCTTGTGCAGTACACCCACATTTCGGGGGTCATATCTCCAACCTCAGATTGAACTAGGTGTCATTTTACCTATTTTCAGAAAGCCCCAGCTGTCTACTTTCCAATGGTTTTTACGGATCATGATTCCGATGTTTCTAGAGAAAGTTATGGCCATTTTCGTAACGGTGCGCGAAGCTGAAAAGCTGCGCCTGACCACCAGCGCCGGACCAGCGCCCACACCAGCGCAAATTCGGCAGAAAGTCACCGCTGGTCGTGCGCTGGACCACCAGCGCCCTAGGCACCTGTTTCGCGTATTTTGGCCGATTTTGAAGGGCAATCTTGTCCTTTCACACCCCATTCATGCCCTAACCTCCCAACTCTTTAAATACCCCCATTTGGGGTCTAAAACCACAACTTCTACATCTCCCACACCCCAAAAACGAACCTCACTCCTTTCTTCTTCCTCCTCCATCTTCTTCCCCAAATAAGTGAGAGCTTCAAGCTCCCATGGAGGATTTTCCTCCATGGGAGAATCCTCCATGGGAGCTCACCATACATCTTCACCACCCTTTTTACACTACATCCACCCATCTAGGAGTAGATTACAAGAAGAATGGAGTGGTCTTTGGACCAAAAACGGGCTAGGAAATCAAGGAGAGCTTGGAGGAGTGTCTTCAAGGGTTGTCTCCTTTTAACTCATTTCTTTTTGTATTTCTTGTTTTCTTGGATGTAATCACCAATTTGAGAATTTTGTAAACCTACACTTTTGCAATATATGTATGAATGTTTCTTGAATTCTTTGAGTTTTGTTCTACTCTTTGCCAAATCCATAATTTTCCATCTTATTATGATATTCATGTGTATGGATGGTAAAAATCGATATGTATGCATGAATGGGATTAGGAGTAGAGTAATTTAAATTAGGAGTAGTGTAATTTAGCTTCCCATGATTGTTTGTATGTTGATGAGTGAGCCAAAATGCCATGTTTAGAATGATTTGAGTGTTTGAGTATTAGCTCCAAAGAGTGGGAAAAACTTGGTTGATTATGCATTCACATGCTAGATTAGGCTTGGGTTCCATATTCTTGTGCTTAATGGGTCTTTTTATTAAGGCACAATTGCTCATCCCATGGCTTGGGTTGGGTGATGAATTGATTTTGGTGAATTCCTTAATCAAGAGAATGAACCCTTAACTTGAATTGAATGTTCTTAATGATAACAATCAACTATTTGCACATTGTTGTTTGGTGAGCTTGTCCCATTTTTAGCCATCCATCTTAGGGAGATTTGAGACATAAGGAGAGAGCTTTCTCCATGAGAGAGTTGAACATTCATGAGATTGGAGACCGCCGTAATAGTATAGTGGTGAGTACATATCGGATTGACAACCGAGAATCCCGGTGTTCGATTCCCAGTTACGGATGGGGTCTCCTTTCTATCTATTTTGTATTTCTTTCTTTATGTTTTTGTCTCATCTTTGATGTGTACTTCCATTCATTAGGGTTTGATGTAAATCTAGCATTGTTGCCTCTTTTATTAAATATGTTTGTTGATGGTTGAGTAGTCATTTGAAGTGCTTAATGCTTTTGAGTGGTTAGCCACCACTTGAATGAACCTTGGTTGTTGTGTGAAGGACCGAGAGGTGAAGCACGCAACGTGCATGAGTAGATTGGTCACTAAATGCAGGGTAAGGTAAAGATACGCGAGGCTTTCGCATGTAAAGCCGCTATATGTGTCTCATAGTTCTTAATGAACTCGTGTGTAGCTTAGGTAACCATCCGTTGATAGGTTGCTGGTGCATGTGGGTATAACCTTTGTTGCTCGAGAGAGAATATTGGCGAAGATTAAGTGAGCACGGCTTTCAATATTGACAATGCATGTTTGTATGAAATTGTGCGATTGCTATGGTTGAGTCACTTACTTAGGGGATGTTTGTTTTTTTCCCAATAAGACTTATTACCTCTTATATCTTAAATTAAGATAAATCAGTTTATTTGTTTTTTCAACTTATATCTTATTTTAAGATATATATGTCTTTTAGAAAAAGTAAAATTTTTTGACTTTTATCTTATTCAAAAAGTGATACAGTAGAGTTTTTTAATAAATTTCCACAAATGTCTTATAACAATTCATACATTTATGATTTTATCCCACATAATAAAATACTAAAAATCAATTTTCCAAAAATTCCCAATTTTAAAGAAACCGTAACACAACCTAATCAATTTTATATTTGTAATAAGTCATCTAAAATGAAAAAAACAAACATATCATAATATCTTAATTTATAAGACTTATCCATATATATAATAAATTAAGGTCTTATAAGACTTTAGACAAAAAAACAAACAGCCCCTTAGTGTAACCATTTATATGCCACATCTCTCACATACATTCTATCTTTGTAAATACTTTTGTACATAATTTATCTTTTCATTGCAATATTTACATTTAATGCACACACACACCCCAATTCTTATTTTCCAAATAAGCTAAGCTAGCGATGGTTGACGGATTCCACCTCCCTGCGGAACGATACCCTTGCTTGCACGCTATACTAGTCTCTTAACTTGTGCACTTGTGAGGTTGAATGTGAAATTCAAATCTTTTGATACACCTCAACGACGTGTCATCAGTTATTGGATTATGAGGTGTGTTTGGTTGTAGGAGAAGTTTCATTGCCTGCTGGGAAGGCGGACGAGGGGGATAAGGATGACGGAGAGACTGCAACGAGGGAGGCTAAGGAGGAGATTGGGTTGGATCCTTCACCTGTAGACATTGTTACTGCCCCTGAGCCATTCTTGTCTAAGGTATTTAAGGATGTTTCTTCTTTGTTCATGATATGACATCAATTGATTGAGATATATGTAATTTGGGTGAGTGTGAAATCAGGTTCAGATGACTTATGTGACAAAATTGGGTTCAAATGAGTTGTGGAATTGTAGGCATCTATATATACCTAAGCATAGAAGTGAAGTTGATTTCCATATTATGTGAAGTAGATTATAAAATCTTGACAAGTCCTCTGCTTATTTTTCTTCTTTAATTGGTAGTTTTCAAGTACTCTGGTTAGTGGTTTGTAGGGGGAGGGGAGACGTTACAGATTTTAGTTAGCATGAACTAGTAGGAAGCGAGTGGTTGGCATAAGATTGCATGAAAACATGCTTTTGTGCAGAATTATTTTTCTTCCCTTATAATTTTTTATTTTTATTTTTAATTTGAGATATGTTTTCTTAACCTGAATATTAATGTGATATAAGTTTGGTTAAAATAGAACTGGGTTGCTCCAATTTTGCTTTATGTTCCAAATTTTCATCAATGTAGAACTGTGTCAGAAATGCAGCTGTTGGAGTCTATATCTTAAATGTGTATCCATAAAAATCAGTTGCCAAGCATGAACATTTCTAAGAACTTTTGATGAACTTGCTGGTGTGTGGCTTGAAATTTTGCCATGGGTATGGCAGCATAGTTTATTTAAATGAGAAAAACCCGTGCTAGCAGTCCAACTCATACCATCGCTCCAGTATTAGAGCTTATGCGGCTCTTGTGGGATCAACTTATTCTGATCTAGGATCCTTGGGGTTACTAAGTGCATTCCATTTCCATATGCTCTTGCCTAGAGGTGACCACGGTTTCAGTTAAACCGTCGGTTTTGTCCTTGGTTTAACCGAAATTGTATGGCCGAAAACCAAAACTGTAACCGATGGTTTGAAAACCGATTCCCACGGTTACGTTTTGGGCTTGCCAAAAACCGACTAAAATCAGCGTTTTTTTTAAAAAAAAAAAAAAAAAAAATAGATGAATCAGAAGTTGCCACGTGACACTTTTTTTGAAAATTTTTTTGAAAAACTGCCCGAAACCAAAACCGAAACCGTGCCTATAATCGACGGTTTCTTAACCGAAACCGAAATTGTAACCGTAAAACCGTCAGTTAGAAACCGTGTACCAAACGGTTTTCTAGTTATGGTTTCGGTTTTGGGTGGCCACGGAACCAAAACCGAACTGTGGCCACCTCTACTCTTGCCTCTACAGGAAAGATATGATCTTGGAAGTTTAATGGAGTCTAAAATACATAACAATCTAACAACAGAGTTCAAATAGAGTTTGTAGATAAAAAGACTAGCATAGGCAATTTAAGGGCCTAAGACAGCACTGGACCAAAATCCTCAAAAAACCCTCAAAATTTATAATTTTTTTTCTAACGGCGGAGGCGGCAGAAGACCAGCAGCAAAAGACATGCCGTGTCGACGTGCCCTTTGAACATTTAGAGGGCTTTTTGAGGGTTTGGGCCCTTAAATTGCCAACCCTAGATGAGGATAATATGAAAATCGCAAACACTCATCAACAATGTTTATTAATGACAGCAGAAAACACAATCACAGCAACAACTCAAATTCTCTGTTACTGAACTTGTTCATCTCTTTCTTGAAAGCAGGCATGGCGGTTTTATGCAAAGTCACTTGGACTTTGAACCCATCTTTCTTTCCACCATTTGCAGCAGAGTAAGGCAAGAAAAAACAAGGTTCAAAACTGCCTAGAATATGCCTTGTAACTGGGAAAACAATTACAGGAGCTCCCCAACCAAAGTCCACACTGGAATGGCCTATATGCCTCCAATCTGTGAATCCACTCACTTCTTTCCCTGTCGTGATGCCATATCCACAATGTAGTTCCTGAAAGTCAATATATGAATGAATGTACTCATCGTTTGCATTGACTTTGCTCTTCTTTATCAGCTCTGTAGTTTTCCAGAGAGGTTGCTCCACAAGTTCTTTCGCGCTAATATGGGCATACAATGAAACACAGCCGTTTCCCCGGTACCCAAACAGTAGTGGTGGCTTAACTAGTCTCCAGATATTGGTTAAATATGCAAACTTCACATTCTCATTGCCGGAAATGGTGGAATCTTGGTAGATTTCTTGGATAAGGAATGGTGATGTAATATGAATATGGAAAGATGATGTCTTGGTAAATATTCTTTGGTAGGAAGTGGTGGTTAGGTCTAAAAATAGTAAAAGGTTATATAGGTCAGGGGTAAAGAAGTAAATTCCTAAAATTTAGCATTTTCTATGCAAAGAAGCGACATGGGGGCGACTTAAAGAGTTGCTAACTCGAGATGAAAGTGGCCTTGGGGTGACCTGATTGGGCTCGCCTTGAGGTCGCTTTTTGCTCTGTCTGATGAGTCTGAACCTAAGACGATAGCGACCTTGGGGCAACCTAGTTGGGCTCGCCTTGAGGTCGCCTTTTTGCTCTGTTTGAAGAGTCTGAACCCTAGATGATAGCAACCTTAGGGTGATCTAGTTGAGCTCACCTTGTGGTCACTTTCTTGTCTGGTGGAGAATATTTTGAGCTGAGAGGATAGTGACCTTGGGGATTTGGTTGAGGTCGCCCTGAGGTCGTTTTTGTGTCTATTTTGCCCTTTTGTGCTTCACTTTAGCTCCATCCAAGACAATTAAGCTCAAAATCTAACTTAAACCTTTACAACTCATTTAAATGGTTAAAAACACGGTTTTATCTAACAAATGAACACAAAGGGATAAGGAATGGGGCTACACAAAGTGTAGAAGTGAAGCAATCAAGAATTCATGTTAAAAGACAATTCAAATCATCACACATACATAAAATGAAACTGAGTTAAAAGATAAAATCAACATTTGAAAACTAAAATGAAAAAAAAAAAAAAAAGTTGCTATAGATTTGTCCATTAAAAATTTTGAAGGAAGTGCCAAGTAGTTAACTAAATACGATTATGATATTTGTCAAAACATTCAAAGATACTTGAAGAAATTATACAAGTTAAAGATGCATTTTTGGAACTTCAATTTTCCTCAAGGCCTATTATTTTTATTGTTCTTCCTTTGCCCCTAATCCACAAACTACTATAATCAATCCAAAATCAAACTCGAAATCTGAACAACAACAACCAAAATAACAAAAAAAAAAAAACCAAAAAAATCAAAACCCTGATCACCACTCTCAGTGTCAAAGCTCAAAATTTTCACAATAACAAGCTTTAACAACTCTTATAAACACCAAGTAAATACAAAATTTCGATTTCTACAAAATTTTCATAATAACAATCAAATTTTGTGGAGAGTTACGTACAAAGATAATTGAAAAGGAAACCTAACCTTTTTGTTTTT